>ML682107.1:5040393-5400612 GCA_007922195.1 Podocnemis expansa | reverse complement strand
AGAGATACATATATAACCAACTAACAGTGCGGAGCAGGAAAGTCTAGCTAAATAGTAACACCCAACTAACAGTGCGGGGTAGGAAAGCCTAGAGAAACTCTTATGACCAACTAACAGTGCGGAGCTGGAAAGTCTAGAGAAACTCTAATAACTGACTGACAGTGGAGACCAGGAAAGTCTAGATAAACACTAACAACCAACTAACAGTGCGGAGGAGGAACGTCTAGCGAAACACTAAGGACCAACTAGCATTGTTGAGTAGGAAAGTCTAGATAAATACCTATAACCAACTAAGAGTGCGGAGTTGGAAATTCTAGAGAAACGCTAACAACCAAGTAACAGTGCAGAGCAGGAAAGTCTAGAGAAACACTAATACCCAACTAACAGTGCGGAGCAGGAAAGTCTAGAGAAACACTTATAACCAACTAACAGTGTGGAGCAGGAAATTCGAGATAAATTCGTATAACCAACTAACAGTGTGGAGTAGGAAAGGCTATGTAAAACAGTTACACCCTACTAAAGTACTTATAGCCAAATAAAAGCATGGAGCAATAACCTACAAGAGGGTGGCCATAATAAGTCAAGGATTTTTCTGGCTTTTTACTGCCTCAACATCAGTATAGGCACTGATCAGCCCACTCGACGCGTATTTACCAATGGCTCAAGCTCATTCCTCCATGCTAGTCAAGAAGGTTGGGCAGCAGAATGAAGGAGTCAGATGAGAGACACTACACTCCCCCCGTGTATGCTTGAGGAATTTGGGGACCACAGTTTAGAGCAGGAGTGGAGCAATAAACAATTTTACAATCAAAATGCAAAATACAAATGGCTAATGAACATATGATGAAATAACAATCTATGGTAGGCAATGAACATCTATATCATTAAAAGTTTATGCAGGATACAGGGGAATAATAAACAGCTACACAAACTATACAAAACTCAAATAAGGAAGCTACAAAAACAGACTATACATAAATGGTACCAAGAAGAAGAATTAAGAGAGGTAAGAGGCTTGTATCAATTTATAATACCTGTCCTAGCACCACAGTGGAACCCAAAGTGAGGAGGCAGACCAGCTGCAACATCCCAGTACTTAATCGTTCAGCCGACAATTCGTGTACACCCCAAAAAAGACAAAAAAAAGGTCTCGGGGGTGGGTGCTCCCTGTCTCAGTCGGGGCATCAGTCTGACCGGGTCACGACGTGCCGTTTAGCATGCGAGGGTGGGAGAACACAAGCTAGCTGGGACAGGGGGTTTAAATAGAATTTTGCACAGCCAGAGTAAAAATAGCCAATTGGGAGTGGGATTCTGGTCAGGACCAATGATGGAACGGAGACCCCAGAGAATGACCCCTCCTTCGCAGTGACGGGGTTGCGGAGAAACTGTTCAGGGGGATAGGAACTCACCCCCCTTCTTGCTGACACAAAGCTAGGGAGGAAGAAACTCACACAGGAGATTGAGGCCCATCAGGGGAAATCGATCCTTAACACTCTTCCCCTTGAGCTGGATAGCCCGGAGATGAGACCCATCAGGGGAGATAGATACTTAACACTCCTCCCTGTGAGCTCCGTAGTCTAGAGGGCTATGTTGGGGGCCTGGGGGGGGCCATTATGTCTGCCACCTCCATTGACACTGACCTCAGCTATGGCCATCAGTTAGACTCGGAGCATGTGGATGAGACCCACCAGCCAGACAACTGGGCGAGAAGTCTCTGGGGTAACTCAGTGCTGGGGATGGCTCTATTTGCTAAGAGCCGCTACAGTGGGGGCCATAGGTCATTGCACGCAGTTGTATCATACTGCCTCTTCTATAGACTTATCAAATTCAATTTTAGAACAAGGTGAGGGTTGTTTTGCCCCCACTATGCCTCTTGGGCAGCTGGTCTAGATCTTCACTCCTTGGATGGTTAGAAACCTTCATCTCATTTCAAGACTTAACTTATTGGTGGCCAGTTTCATTCCTGTGTGAACATTGGCCTTAAATGTCTCTTTGTCCTGCTGTTTACCCATTTGATGTGTTTATTGAATATAGTCATAGCTCCCCTCACCCTTTGCATAGGTCAGTCAAGCCAAGCAGACAGCTTGTGCCATCATCCAGTAACAGCCGAATGATCTCACGACCAAGTCACCTTGCAGGGTATGTGGGACATCCAGCCTGTCACTGCTTCTGTCCCTTTAGCACCTTCATGTAGGGCTGCCAACCCATGGGATGGCCTGGAGGCTCCAGGAATTAAAAATTAATCTTTGACTAAAGATAGTCAGGTAATGAAACCTGCAGGAACACATCCAAGCAAAACTGGCCACCTATAAACCAGACCAAACTCCAGCATATGTTGTGCACTGACTTCTTCCTGATCTGGGTACTGAAGTCTGGCCCCCATCTCCTGGGTCCACGTGGGAGATGTGTGTGGTGGTGGGATGCCCTGCGGCCATGGGCAAGTGGCATTTTCACCACAGGCTGACCATCTGGCCTGCTTTGCCCTCGCCCGCCACCTCATTGGGCTTGCTTTCACAGAGCACGTACCAGGACTGGGGGGAGCTTTGTTTAATTTGCATAAATGCACAGTTAACAGATGAGCATGGGGTTCAGAGACTATTAGCCTGGCTGGACCCCTTCTGGTGCTGACAGTGAGCAGGAGCAGGGGCTTGGGCTCCTTCTGGGGGGGGGGTTGTGCCCAGGACACCAGCTGGTGCTACTCCCAGTAGCTCTGTGCCAGTTGGGCCCTAGCGCTTGTTCCTAGGATGGAGGGAGTACAGAGTTCAGGGTTCATTGGCAATCTCAAAGAGCCTGAAAAATAAGGCTGCCCCAAATGGTCCATTTCCATTCCAACCATTCTGCAACTAGTAAAACAAAAGTGTGTTACTTTTGGTGTTTCTGGGCTTGGTCATGTTTCCTCTGAAATGGCCAATTCAGCTAACTTGATTTCAACTTGCAAGACATTTTGGTGTTGCCAAATCTGCATTATGCTCTTGAAAAAGGTTTCAACCAAAAAATTTGGGCTCACTCTAGTTCATACTGTAGCCGTAAGGAGACTTTCCTAAGCTTCGGGTGTTACTGCTGGTCTCTTTATCTGCAGAGCAATCTAATTCCCCAGGCCTGATGCTAATGGGCTTTGAAAGCACTCATGGTGCAGTGGCTCTGCTAGACAAGGGGCTTTTGGATGGGGAAATGTTTGGTCACAGCATGCTGACATGTTACCCGTCACTGGTCTAGCCCTCACATCTGCACAGTCTCAGCTCCTCACAGTGGCAGCAGGATCAGGAGAATGAAGGGGCCTTGGATACACTAGGATTTGCTCAATCTGAGGGCACTTCACCTGTTAGAAGCACCTTAAACAGCAGGTGTTGCTGGCCAGCTGTGTAGTGGGCCAGTGGCTGTTCCAACTGTGCGCTCTGGGGCCAGCTGCACTGCTCCTGCTGGCCACCGGACGCCCTCAGGAGCAGAAAGTGTCTTCGGCTGGGTCCAGGCTCATGGACTGGAATGTGTCTCCCACCCCAGAGCAGGCAGGCTGCCTTGGTTGTTTAGCTCCCAATCTTTAAATGGCTTGGTGCACTCGCCTTGTTTTTTACTAGCAATTTTAAAATCCATTTCCCCAAGAAACTCAGTGCATTAAACAAAGAAACATGGGGCACATAAGAACCTAGAAGCAGCACATGCTTCTGAGGTCCCTGCAGTGTAGCGTGGGCTCTGAGCTGCAGCAAGCTCCGTACATAGCCTGAGCTGCTGGGGCTTTGCAGGGTTTAGCTTGTGGGGAACAGGGAGGAGAGTTATGGTTGTTAAGGTTTCTGTTTGTCTAACCAGTCAATTGGTCAGAAACCCAGCCATGAAGCTGAATTAATCAAAATGAGGAATATGAAGGGAGCAGCTCTAGAAAAAGGAGGATTTCTGGGTTCTCCCTACAGCAGAGCAAGCATCACTGGCACATGAATAGGTCATATGGATGATTCACAGCAGTCAGCAAGGTTGGGCGGCTCTCCCCAGCCAGCCATCTTACGCCCAGACCTAAAAATTAGAAGCAGTCACTCTGGAATAAGAACCCAAGGCAGAGAGTGGTGCTCTGTCCTAGACCAGCCATTATTGCCTCACTTCCAAAACTGGCATTTCAGCAGAACCCTCAGGTGGGCTCTAAGTTGACCCATGGCTGGACCTGAGATGCAGAGAAACCTCCAACGCTGAACAGCTTCACAGTCGAGTTCCTCGTTCTTTGGCCCCTGTGGGAAAACATCTGGTTCCGGTGCTGCTCTCTGGATGTTTCACAGAGACTATGGCTATTCTAGCTGCTGCTTCTATTCTAGTTCCAGGCATTGGTCTGAGCCATTTATTTTCCTTGGGTACTCCCACTTGACTTTTTTACCCTTCATAAATCCTGAACGAGCATACTGATGATAAAGAAAAAATAACAACCAGCAGAGTGAGTCACTGGGGCTTATTAGGGGATTTCCAGGCTGCAGCGCTCTTAATGCTATTTAATTAATGTGCATTGGCCTGGGAGGTGAAGAGGAGCCAGAGAGAGTGATGGAGAAGGCCCGGACTGGAGTGTTCCTCCTGGTTACAAAGTGACTAGGCATTTCCACGGTCAGCCTGAGATGCCTCCAGAGAACCTGATGGTCAGAGGTGAGGACTCAGTTTAGGGCTATCTGGGTCCTGTACAGCACCTGAGCCTTGTGCTGGGGTCCGCAGAAAAGTGGATCTCCCTGAGTGAATCAGCAGAAGGGGAAGTTTGGGAGATCTGTGGGCAGGGGTCCAAGGACTTCTAGTCTGGCTCGTAATGGGTGTGTTTCCCTGGCAGCTGGGCAGAGAGAAGCTAGAAAGATGGAACTGAGTCTGTGCAGCGTGCACACCTGGCATGGAGGTCCAGACAGAAAGGAACATTAATGCCCAGCATTCAGTTACCCTGAGAGTGGAGGCTATATAATACTGCCCAAATGCCGAATGAGCAGATCAAACACTGACTGGCTGAGCAGTTCATTCCTTCAGGTCAGGCTAGTGGAGTTCTGAGGCTCAGGCATCTTCCTGCTGGTTGTCCTTTGGTCACCCACATTGAAGAAGGATGAATTCAGACTGAAAATGGTGCAGAGACGAGCTCCTAGGTCGGGGTGATATGAGGAGGAATTGAGACCGTCTTGTGAAACAAGGCTGGAAGAGCAGGGCTTGTTCAGTCTAGCGAAAGGGAGGCTGAGAAAGGCTCGAGCTGCTCTCTAGACATACATCGGGGTCAAATACCAGTCTGGGTGAAGAACTCTTTAAGTAAAGGACAGTGGTGACACTAGAACAAGTTACGCTGAAAATTAGAAGATCTCTAACCCTCAGAGGGATGAGGTGAAGCAAGAGCTTCCCAGTGCAAGCTGTGGGGCAAACAACTTAATTTGTGTGGTGAGAGCTGGACAAATTTCTGAGTGTGACTGTCTGAGTGGCTTGTTTGTGAGGCCCAGGAGGCAGCTCATCAACCCTGGGGATCATTTGTGGATTATGGCTGCTCCTTCTAAAAGTTCATACTTCAGGGTTTCAGCTGGCCGCCAGATGTGGTCTATTAGGTTTTTTTTTTAATCTCCTTCCTCTGCATCCTAAGAATCAGCGTTGGCCCCTGCTGGAGATGGGTCCCTGGGTGGGGGGCCAGGGCTTTGAAGCAGCAGGAAACATTCGTTCTCCCAGCTGCTTGCTTGGCAGGTCCTTCCCCATGTGCTCACGGCGTAGCTGTTCACCATGTGGGGGTAGGAAGGAATTTCCCTCAGATCAGTTTAACAGTGATCTTGCTGTTTTTTGGTTTTTGGTTTTGGGGGGGGGGGGGTTGACCTTTCTCTGCAGCTTCTGTGTGGGTCACTTGTCAGGATTCTCTGAATCATTTCCCTGCCATTGCAAAACCTCAGGCCAGTGGCACAGAATAGTTCAGCTCCTGTGTACTCTAATCCTTGGGTCCAGTGCCCATTGTTGAGTTAGTTGGTGGTTGAGCGATATGGTGGGGATCAGATGGCATGATATGGTTCCTTCTGGCCTTAAATGCAAAGAGTGGGTAACGCTCCATCTTCTGACCAATGAAGCTCTCAGCCAGGAAACATGGGGCGTGGACGTGCGTCATACATTCGGTGGAGGGAACAGGCTATCCTCTCCTGCTGGCTGAGGAGTCTGCACTAGACCCATTCACTGTCACTTAGTTCCTGGGCAGAACAGGCTGGTGAGGGATAAAATGACCCTCCGGGTTCTAGGCTGGGACTGAGGGGGCTGAACATTAGGTAACCCCTGAATAATAACAAGGAGCAGATATTGTCTGCTCTGGTATGCCCATCCTGAGGGCTATAGTTAGGAAGTGCCCTGCCCTAAAATAGATAAAACATCTGCTTGCAGGAAGTCTTTATTCATGAGGTTCTGGGCCTGGCCCTCCTCACACAGCAGTCCCAGTCCAGAACAACACTGCCTAGTGACAAATGCCAAGTGGTGCATGTTGGACGGGGAAAATGTGAACTATTTATACACCTTACTGGACTCTAAATGAAGACAGAGCGCTCAAGAGCGATACCTGTGTGGTGGCATTGACAGCTCCAGGGAAATCCCTCTGAAATGTGCAGCAGTAGCCAACCCACCAAACAGCACTGGGGTGCATAAGGGCTGGGCCAGTGGGACATTCACAATACCTTTCTGTGGATGAATGGAGAGGCCTCCTGTGGCATACCGGGGCAGTTCTGGCTGCGCCATCTCAAAAGGAATATTGTGCGATGGGGGGGGGGGGGGGGCTAGAGATGGTTCACAACAATTACTGAACTGTGGAGACCTCTAACTGGAAAATTTGGGACTTTTTAGGTTATAGACAGAGGGACAAATCAACCAAAGGGGACTTGACAAAAGTAACCAAATAATGCCCGTTATAGGGAAGGAAGTCAGTGTGCTCCTAGTCACTGTTGTGAGAGCAAAGGGATGCTCGGTGAAATCGGAAAACACTACACATTTAAAATCAATAGAGAACTTGATTTAACTTGTTGTCAGGAGCTCACTGTCATAGGATAGTGGTGAGTGCCAGGATCCTAGGAGGATTTGAAAAGGAGCCAAGTGTCCTGTGGCTAATGAGGCCAATCCCAGCTCAGTTAGGATTTTAGAGCGCTGCTAACTCCCTGGGTCCAGCGCCTGCCCCAGCTCTGACAGGGCAAGGGAGAAACCTCCACTGTGGGGACTTATTGCCCTCTATGGGTTGGCTGGCAGCTGCCTCTGTAACATCTGGCATTAGTCCCTGCCTGGGACAAGATCATGGAGTGCATGGACACTGGTCCGAGCAGTCTGGCAGAGTCGGTGTGTTGATAAAAGTGATAAAGTTGATAAAAAATGCTCTGATTTGGTGTTGCAGTATGACCTGATCCCATGTCTTACACTCCCCTGCATTTATTTTCATCCCATTCTGTAAGTTCCCCCTCTCCAAAGCGTCTGACGAAGTGGGATTTTCTCCCACGAAAGCTCATGCGATAAATAAATGGGTTAGTCTTTAAGTGCCACAAGACTCCTTGCTTTTTTTGATAAAAGTGGTTCATTGCTCATTAGGGGTGATTTGGTTTGGGCAGTTACAGAAAACAATAACTGGGGAGAATAAAAGAACTTTTTATCTCTCTTCCATTTATCCATGGAACAAAAGCCCAGATGGGTTAGGATCCAGAAGGGACGCTCTCTACCACATTTGAGACTAGAGCTGCAGCTGGTGCTTTGGCAATGGTCACTGTAGTAAAGGAAGTGAGGGAGAGAGTGAGACTCTTTGACAGGCATTTGGAAAGTATTTGGTGTTCTGCTACCTGAGTTAGATAAATAGGTGGGCTGTCATCCTGACTGAGAAGTGTCCTCACCTACAGCGTCAGAATAGACTCTTTTAAATAAATCCAGAATTAATAATGTTGTTTTACATTAAAGGTTGCCAAGAATAGTACAGTCAGAAGCTCGGAATGAGTCCCTCCTGAGTGAGGGGGAGCAGGGGATCTGAACAGTAATGAAATAATATATCAGAAACTGCTTTACATGCCCCAAAAGCTGGCTTGCGTTGTGCTGTGAGAAGCTCACCATGTTTAATATCTAAAAGGGCTGGCTGGAGGGTGGTATCTTAGTGTGCTAAGGACACCACCACCAGTGGATCAGCCATGTATAGCCTTTGCAAATATGGGTCTGTGGCTGTCTGTCTAGAAGCTGGGAAATTCTTCCTTAGTCGAAAACAATAAAGGGTCTTAAACATCACTGCAATGTGAACCACTGAAGTGTGCTAACTAGGCATTTGAAGTGACACTTTTGTATGCAAAATGCATATAAAACCCCCACATTTAGAAGAAATGCGTGTCCTGGTTTGTGCCTGCCTGATAGAAGGGTTATAATCCCTGTTGGTTTTTAGAGGCAGTCAAGCAGGGTGTGTGCAAAGCCTTGTTTTCTCCTTGGCCCATTAGCTTGGGGCAAGGGCAGGTTGCTGAGTGGCACAGCAAGCTGCTCTCATGCTGTTATGAAAACAGGCTGTGGACCACTCTGCTGGGCCTGCCTGGGACTCCATCACTAGGTGATCTTTGGCCTTCAGAGCCAGTATGGTCTTCTTGAAAGAGATGGATGGGTGGATGGATGGATAATCCCCTCTGCTACTGAGCAGGATTCAGGGGCCCTGTCTAGTCCGCACATGGGAAGGCCTAGTTTCCTTCCATGTGGAAGTTGATTTAAAATTGCCAGGATTTGCAAATGCATGCAAAGCAACACACATTTATGCAGATTAGCTCTCATACCCAATGGAGGCAGACCTGACCACCCATTAGCCAGTGCAAGCAGTGGCCTCTGACATCTCCCTGGTTTACTCAGGTGCTGCCGAGCTCTGGAGCAGCTGTGTTCAACACATGGTGGCAGGGGGGCCAGTACCCAAGGCCTCTGGCTATGAATGCTCTGTGTTTTTCAAGCTGGAGAAGTGCTGTTTGGCTAGGTGCCTATCACTATGGTGTCTGAACACCTTCCTGAGGTATCCAGGAGCACAGAAAGGCCTCTGCCCCCAAGAGAGCAGGCACAGGTTTATTTCTCTCTCACGGGCAGGCTCGATCAAAGATGCAGTGTTGCTGGAAACTGCAGGTGCCCCCTCCCCTCCCATGCTCAGGGGTCTGAGCTGCCCCAGGCAGGGCTGCTGGTTCTGCATGAGTCTCAGGGTAGGGTTACCAGATGTCAGGCAAAAGGAGGGCATGTCCTCCTTTTTACCTTTGTGTCCCCCTTTTTATCTTCACATTCTGTGTCTGACAGGCATTTTGAAATATAGGATTTTGTCAGGCTCTTTACTTACAGGGGTTAAATTATCCTGGAATGCCACAGAATACCTTATTTTTAGGGGAAAGTGTTCCATGGCCCCCTAAAAACTGAAGAATATGACATTAATACCACATTTTCTCCACGTGTCCCCCAATGTCCTCCTTTTCGTACTTCCCTGTCCTCCTTTCCAGGCTTTGGTATCTGGTAGCCCTATCTCAGCGCTCCCTGGAGCGCACGGAGAGCTGGCTGCGGTTTGCTTCAGGCCCAGCTGCAGCAGAGGAGTCTGGCAGGGTGACCCGCCTCAGTGCCTGGGAAGCCTGCCCAGCCTGCAGGGAAGAGCCTGGTATTCGAAGGGCAGGGAAAAGACCTGTTTGCTGGTCGCTAAACACTGGTACCCCCTCAGGTGCTGGTGAGACCAGGGCGCTGGACAGTGTGATGTGAGGATGCCCCTCTGGCAGAGCTGTGCAGGCATAGGGGTCAGCAGAGAGCCAATGGGTGACCTGCAGGCTAAATCCAGACCACCAAGTGCTTTTGAATGGGCCCCAAAATCTCTTGTTAACTTATTCTCATAACTGCTAATGTTTTTACCACTTTCTTTGGAGTCTGGGCCTTGTCAAAAATATTGGACTCCCCCAGGGGACAGCATGCAGACTGGCAATGGCTGCCCCAGGCTGGAAGTGTGGAGCCTGAATGACTTGACCTGTCTGGTTTGTGAGAACGAGAGCACCCTCCAGGCTGGTACCTGGCCCGCCTCTTCTCTCCCACTGCAGATCTGGGCATGGGCCACAGGATGGACAGCTCTGTTTTCCCTTTCCCTTTTGTACTTTGCTGCCTCTGCACATGCTGCCTGTTCCTGCCAGTCCCAGCCAAGAGGGATCCCAGGCCTGGAGCCAGCCCCAAAACATTTGCTTCAGGAAATGGCCAGGGCAGAGCCAACGTTGCTGACGAGGTGCTGGAGCCGAGTGTGTGAGGCACTCAGACAGCACAGTGTGCTGCCCAGACAGACAGGCAGATGGGTTGGTAAATCTTCCCACTCACAGCCATGTGGCATCCTGTTGTCAACATACAAAAATCTGAGTTCCTGAAGGAAGAAATAAATACAGTAAAATGCCAGGAGGCTTCTCAATGTTGTTGTAATGGGTTAAGTTCAGTCATTACATTATACGTAGCTGAAGATTTGCTGGGCAAGAAAAAGCAGACGGACGCTGGAGCCCTGAAAGGTCTATTAATCTTTCCATAAACCCATTAACACAGAGTACATATCTCCTGTTCTACATCTGAAAGAAGATATTGAAAATGACCACAGCTTGCAAGATGAGAGGTTTTGTTGTGAGCTATGCATTAGCCTGACAATAGAGATGTTGTTCTAATGTTTTTCCTTTCGTATTGTTAAAAAGAGAGAGAAAATCACTTGACCCCTGGATTCATGTAACTTGACAATTATTACAATGCAGTCACCTGTATTTTGCCAGCTAGAAATATCTATTGCCATGAACCTGGGCTTATGTAAGTGCTCTGCAGGGGGAACACTGGCAAACAGAGATTTATTCGCATGGCAATAATTGAGAAGCTCATTTTATTCCAGTAAGGATCTTTCAACCACAATCAATTTCACATGCTGTCATAAATAATGGAGGTCAGCAGAGCTGTATAAGTGCTTCAGCAAGCTCTGTTGACAATGTTAGAATGGCATCAACAGGAGCGCGCAGCCGCTCCGCATCAGTGGCTGTACGCTAGAGCATGTTTAAGGAGCAGTTGATTGGCAGCACTGTTTGGTTAGGAAAATAGTTCAAGTTGCTGCATTAGTAACAACTTGCTTCATGCATGGACCACTGGGGATCCCAGAGTGGGTCTAGCAGGGGGGTGCAGGTTTGGAAACAAGCAATGTTGCTCTCCTCTGTGCTGTGAGGGGGAAGATCTGGCCTTATTTCCCACCAGATTATAGCTTAGTATTTATTAGTTAGGTGGATTATATGTATGAATCTCACACGCTTTAATTGGCTTTGGGTGAATGCATTTCCCACAGCACTGTATAATCAAAGTGGCTTCTGGCTCTGCACCCTCCATTTTACCTGGGTGTTTGGTGTAATGTGGGGCTGAGCTGTCTCTCCTTGCCTATGCGGCTGATCGTGGGCTGATGCAGGTCCACTTAACCCAATCTAAGACCCCTGGGCAGCAGTCAGGCTTCCAGAGAGGGGCTTCAAGAGAGGAGCCCTGCTCAGCTGGAGGGGAGCAAGAGAAAGACCAGATGCAGAAACCACTAGACAGCTGGCCAGGCCCAGGCTGTGCCTAGAGCCAAGCAGATCTGGAGGAATGAGAGTTTACATTTCTGTGGTTCATGCATGTCCCGGAGGGGGAGAATTGCACCTGATCTAGCTGAGGGCTATGTCTTCTGCTCCCTGGGGGGCAACAGGAGGTCAGGCAGAGCAGCAGAAGATAAGAAGGGAAACTGAGGCTGGGTGGCTACTGACCAGCACAATTCTGCAGGAAGGTGCTCCATGAACAGTCCCCACCGCTGTAGAATCCAACCTCCTCCTATGTAAAGAGAAACCCTACGGCTGCTCTCATTCATTCCTACCTAGCCTGTAGGAGAAAGTAAGTCATTAGTCTCTACAGGGTATTCGTGTTGTCTGTGCTGTGAATTACAGTGCAGGAAAGCTCAGATGGAGAAACTAATTGCATTGGGTTTTGAATGTGGAGAAGTCCCTGGTGATTCCCTTATCTAGTTAATACAAATGCCCACAGGCATTTCCCTTTATACCCAGAAGGAGGTTCTGGCAGCAATATCCATATTAAAACGAAACCCAAACACACAAAACCTCGCCCACAATTATTGCCTCTTTCTCCTCCTGATTTTGTTCTCACTTTTCCAGAGCAAACCATCTCTGTACTGTAGCATAGGTGTTAAGCCCAGAAAGGCTCATTAGGTCATCTAGTTGGAGTGGCTGCAGGCCAGAGACCCACCCAGGTAGGCCTTCCGTGGGGTGGAGTAATTCTTCCCTGTGAAAGAAGTGACTTTACGGAGGTGACTATCTTACGGCTGAGCCAGAGACTGCTGTATGGAAAGACCAGGCAATGCACATCATCCCTTGTGCTACAACAGTTATTCACCCTCTAGTAAAACATTTACATTTTTCTAGCTTTATCCTGAAGCCACTGGCTCACGTGATGTCTCCGCCTGATAAACATCAGCTATCTTGTCCCCCGGCAGTTATTTGGAGGCTGTGATCAAGCCATCTTTTAACCTTCCCCTCAGCATGCTGCCTGGCCTGAGCTAAGTTAGGCTTTCACTGTGAGGCAGTTTCCCACCTTGTGTAGTTCTTGCTGCTCTTCACCAAACCCTCTTTGGTTTTCACCATCTTTTTTAAAGTGTGGCACCCTAAAGCTCTTTTGGAGTTGCTGGTTTCCAGGATACATTCCTCCCTTCTGTGTTTTTGATCCATGTTTTTGTCCCTTGCCTTTTTTTTGTTTTGTTTTGAAACTTATCTCTACATTTTTAAACTCAGACACCTGGATTTTACTGCGTGTCCATATTACCATCAATGGAAGGTCCGGAGCATCTTGTGATGTGACTGCACTTGGGAACAGGTGTTTGCCTCAAGAGCAACTATTCTGAACCACCAGATTTATACTCCAGTCCTGCAAAGAGCCAAGGAAGCACACAGGGCTGCGTTTGGATTTCTGTTTACGGTGAATGGCTTATTTATTTCCTAGTTATAGGGAAGTTTTTCTCATTACTGAGAAAGTTTTGTGAAACTGGCAATTGCTTCATGCTCATTTATTTATTTTAAAGTGCTCCCCCTCAAAGTGCTTGGCAAATGCACAAACACTGTTGAACATACGCACCTGCACACAGAAACACCACTGAACATATTTGCAGATTGGTATAATGTCAAAATCAGAATCGCCTAATCCTTATTTTAGGAAGGTTTGCCTAATTGATTATTTATGAGTTATTCCTCTTCTTTGCATATGGCTGGGAGACTTTGGCTCTGGTCCCTTAGGTTTATCTATAGGAAAAGTTCTCGATGGAGAAGAGGTTTATTTGAACTGATTGGATTGTTTTAGTCACTCTTGTTCCTTGGTCTTTTCCATAATAGACCCGCTTCCCTCTCCTGCATGGCCAGTTCTGGTAGAGTGTCCTGTGTCAGGACCTTATGGCTTACTAAGCACCATGGTGTCAGTCGGCACTCACAACCCGCTATGGGGCATTTCACCCAAATTTGGGGAGACATTGTGAATATTGAGAATGTAGAACACCCCAAAGTCCCCCTGCTGAGACTTCCCTACCAGGCGATTGGTGTTCAGTCATCCAGAATATAAAACATGGATATAGTTAAGTGGATTAATTAGTAATGTTTGTATAGTCCTTTGAAAATCCAAAGCATGCTATGTACAGAGGATTAATTAGTGAATGTTTGCACAGTACTTTGTAAACGTAAAGCATCATATAAGTGCTAAGCGTTGTTCTTAATTAAGTATCCACTATTTGCAAGATTCATTACCAGGCACCACCAACTCAAGGGCTTAGTTTTTCAGGTTTATCAAATGAACCACTGACTCAACAACTATGCTGGTGTGAATAACGTGCAGGCTTCTGTGGCGCTTTATGGAGCTAATGACAAAAGAATAATCATAACGTGCCCCTGTGACGGGTCAGTCTCATTAGCCCCACTTTACTGACAAGGAACGTGCTGCTCTGAGTGGTTAAATGACGTGCCCCGAGTCACTGGCACAGGTGTGATTCACACGCAGAAACCCCTGGCTCTCACACCTGCCCAGGGCCCAGCAGACCACACTGACCCTTTTGCCTTCCTTCCCAAGATAGCGAGAGGGAGGGAACAGACCTTGACCCACCTTTGCACACATTCATTTCCTAGTGATGCTGCGCGGTGCAGTGCTGGCTCATCTCCCATACAAACCTCACGTTGACAGCTGCCCTCACTGGTGTGGCTTAGGGCTCCTCCTAGGCTGAGCAGTGTAGCTGCTGTCAGAGTCCCCTCTAACCCTCTCCCCATCAGCCCCTCCTGGTTTCCAGTGCCTCTCACCCTCCTTCGGATGAACAGAGCCCAGGCCCTGCGGGATCTGTCCCGGCAAAGTGTAGCCAGCCCTCTCTGGGCCGGAGGTGCTGGTCAGCCAAGTGGGAGCAGCTGTTCTTGCCCAAACTGACAGTCAGCAGCTGCCCAGATAGTCTCACTGCCACCTCTGTGCACGTGCTGGGCAGTGGCAGCTGCTGCTTTCGGGATGACTGAGACCCCCTTTGCCTTGGTTTGGTAGCAGAGCTAGAATCTGACATTAACGCCTGTATTGCTGGAGCTGTGATATCCTGACACACCCCATGGGGCTCCTTGGTCATGTAGTGTCCAGCATCCTTGCCCTCACTTGTCTCTAGCACCCCCGCTTAGTTTAGCCTCTTGCAAGACACCGTTTGGCCCTGCTGGGCCACAGCCTCTGCGTCTGTCTCTGGCTCCTGACTCCCTGGGACACACGTGTGAGAGTCTGCTGCTGACAAAGGGAGCACCCTGCCTGCGTTCCTGGGCAGCCATCTTTTGCAGAACAGCGCATTTGACACAGGCATGAACTGCCTAGACTGCACAAGGCATGAGAAAAGGCTGGCTGGGCTCCAAGCCTCCAGCTACGGGGGACTGTGTAAGGGCGATTTTGACTGGCTTCTTCATGGGAGAGAGGACATCTGCAGCCTGGAGAGTTATTTTACTCTTGCACGAGGCCTGTGCCTGCTCCCAAAATTCCCGTGATGCCAAAGCAATGTGAGCCCCTCAGCACACAGCTCCCAGCTTTTGAGAGAGGTTGCTGCTTTCCAGCGAAGAACTTGGCTCTGCTGTGCCCATGCCCAAAAGAGCTGTCAGTGCTTAGCCATCGAGCCCCAGGTGTGCCTTCCAGTGTCATGAAAAATAGGGCTGCCTGGCTGTGAATTGATCGTCCAGACTCTGCTGATGAAGTGCTATTGATCACACTACATTAACTCCCCTGAAATCTCATTACCACTTCCACATTCTTTGCATCTTCTCTTAAAAATTACATACGTTGCCCTCCTGCCTACTAGCCCAGCCTAAGGCTGTGTAAGACAGGGAAAGTCTGCCTTATGACTTTTTCCCAGGCCCATATGTTTGCTCTGCATGGTGTGTCAGAGTATACGTGTGTCACCTCAGACCAGACCCACTCAAGCCAGCCTCCCAGAGCTAGGAAATGGAACAGGATTACAGTCCATCGGCCTCCTCTCTACTTGCCTCCCTTGTGCTCCCAGCCTCAGTCAGTGCTGAAATGTGTTCTTGCTGGGAGAGCAGAGGGGACCCTGGCAGGAGCCAGGAAGTTGTCCCAACATGCTGCAGTTTGTGGTCCCACAAATTGTAGTTCCCACTGCTATTGCTGTCAAAGTACCCTGAACCTCATGCTACATATATTTCTGGAATTCAGTGAAGTGGCAAGGTGGCTGGAGAAATGCACAGAGAAGGTGGCTTGAGGTTATTGTGTGGGCCATGGCTTGCCCGTTGGTACTCTACCTGAGCTGCTGGGAAACAATTAAATAACAATATCCCTCAAGTGCTGGGAATAGTTGGGGTTATCAGAGTGCCTTAAAATAGCAGGAGGAACTGCATGCACAGAGGGAGATTAAATACAATGGAGAGATGGAAGGAAGATTGGAGACAGCAAGCGTTTGCCCCCCCCCCACCCCCAAGTGAATGCAGATTCAAATAGCAAGGATGCTATGCCCCTTCTTTGCTTTCCAATTGCTTGTTAATAGACAATGTGAATGTGATGGGCTGTGTCAGTGCAGCCTGATGCGTATATATTTATTTCGCTGCTCAGTGTAAACAGCCTGCATATGGCTGGGTCTAAATGCTTGGAACCCCATCACCTCAACAGAAAATCCATCTACAGCTCCAGCCTCTTCAAATGAAAATCCTGGGGGGAATGAAAGGCTCTGAAGGCTGCCAGAGTTTATTACTCCTTTCTTGTCTGGACTCTGCTCAAACCCTGCCTTGCAACACAGCACCACATGGGGATGAGTTCCTTTTAGGTTGTGAGGTGTTTGGATGCCATGATCTTATCCAGAGGGGTGACAGTGTACCCCAAGTAGATCTTAGTGCCTGTGCTCCATGCTTCTCATGGCACGTGACCTCGGTTCATCACCAGCTTTGGTCTGGTGGTTTGATCATTAGCTTCTCAGCTTGGGTGGAGTAGTGACAGGGAGTGTGTTGGTCCATCCCCACGGCCTGGATTAACTCCAGCACAAACCTCAGCACAGCATTTATGGAAATGTCTGTTGTTTGGGAGACTGAACAAGGTCTGTCTTCTGGGGCTCTCTGAAACCTGCCTTTGTGCTTGGATTTGAGGGTGTGGTAGTCTGCACAAAAAGCAGGAGTCTCCAAAGTAGATAACCTGTGAGTGTAAAGAAACACCTTACTGGAAAGGGTCTGACATATACTAACAGTGACTGCCATCCCATTTTCCTCCACTAGGTCTGGCTGGTGCAGCTGTTAATAAATACATACATGGATTCTGCACTTGGATCATTTAGATGCAATCGCTTCACTGCAAATACACAATATAAGAAATCTTTTAAATACATAGGTGTCCTGGTGCCTCACGTAAACAGCCTGCGGATGGTGAGAAGCAAGCCCCAGGAAATCAGATGACCTCTTTATTTACCTACAATTTACTTCAATAGGAAATCCATATATACCTCTTCATGTAATGAATACTGCAAAGAATTAAAAGCTGCCCTTCAGCTTTTGAATTTTCTTTATCCTGCTTTGTCCGTGCAGCTCAAACCCAGTCCTGCAATCCCTCTATCGTGCCTGGAATAACTTCCTTTGAGGTTCTGATGTGCTTTTTAAGCAATGAATGATGAAAACGGCAACTAACCATTAACCAGGTTTGCACTAAAAAGCTGTCGCCAGTAAATGTCACATATTTCCTGCGGAGTCTTGCAAAGGGATCTGTTTTGATAAACCTGCCACACTTATGAGTCTGCCACATAGCAAATTCTTTGGAGTGGTTGGCACTATGAGAGCCTTGCAAAAGAGAGTGAATATGTATGTGTATGCTTTATATTTATCAGCAGCTCCTATTTTACCCGATCTGTGCATTTATTTGTGTAAATAATGAGAACAGAGTTTTCCACACTTGTTCAACAAGTTAATTCAATTTGAATCCTGTCTCCCAAACATATGCTTCTCCACTGTTTATAACTCTCTAGATCACTGAGCAGAAGGCGCACTTTTACCCAGGCAGCCTGGCTTACGAATTTTCCCCAAAGGGGCCATTTGTCACTCTGTGCCAGACACCTGGACACAAACATGGCAAATCTGATGCATTTCTGTGCAAGTGATCAACACCGGGTTTGTTAGTCAGGTGGGTGCAGTCTTGTGTTGACAGAAAGCATCCAAAAAGCAGCAGGAGGCGAGGGCTGGGGGGGCGGGGGGGAGTGGTGGCAAGGGCTCTGGCAAGGCATTTTACAGATGCAAGCTGGAATCTGCTACAAGTGCAGCCACTGACAATGAAAAAAATGTTCATTTCAGAAAGCCTCTTTGGGTCTGGCCAGGGCCCTGCTGTGTAACCCTCACTTAGACAGGATTCAGTGGGAGAGAGAAACGACTCAACGGGTTTGGGGCTAGCGGGCTCTGGCTTGGACGTCAGGGAAGCTACAGACCCTTCCCACTCAACACTGGCCCACGGCTTCCTCTCTCTGGTGCTTTGCCCAGCGCATCGCTAGCCACACCTACTGTGCAGAAACATCTAGCTCCCTCCTGCCGACAGCCTGCACTGTGTACTGCCAGCTTCTCTCCCTGGACATCCAGGGAGCCAGTGGGGCTGGAAGCTGAGCTTTGCCATCGGTCAACGTATCTGTGGCTGAGCTTACCCTCTGCCGGTACTGTGCCAGATATTTACAGTGCCCTCTATGCCCTTGGATAAGGAGACAAACTGTAAACGATGCCAAGCTCTCAGTGATTGAACTTCCAGACGCTACAGTGCAACCGGGAGCCCTTCAGTTCATTTATCATGGGAATCCTGCTTCTCGGCCTGTGGCAGAGGACCAATGATAACTAGTAGGCAAGGACAGTCAGTCTGCAGCACAAACATCGGAAACAAGGGCCTTGTTCTCCCACCCTGATGCGGACTAAGTAGCCCCACACCTGGGGAGTAGCTGTGTGGATTGCAGCAGTGCTGCCCCCAGGTGAAGGTAGTGCTCAATGTGGGCGTCGGGGCTGGACTCCAGCCTTGGCTGGGCAGGAACTTTCTGTGCTCCTGTTGCCCCCGGCTGACGCCTTTATACTCCAGTCACCGCAGTTCACCATCTCACAGACTTGGCAGGGCTGGTTCTGGGGCTTCTCTGCAGCCACCCACACTCCTTTTCTGAGGGTGTGTCGTGCGCACAGAGGCATCTGGGGCAGAAGGGGTTCTCAGCCTGCAGCAATGGCGCTCACTTCAGCTGATGTCCCAGCACAGCCATGTGCCAGGGTCTGTCCCATGGGGTGCCAGATAAGCAAACAGGAGCCACAAAAGAAGCATTGTTTCACTAATGCATCAGGACTGGCAGTAAGTGCCCAGGAGGCCAAAATGGCTGGTTCCTGGTGGCACAGTGGTGATGAGGATGGTAAAGTGCACACAGGGACAGTCACATGTTCCCTTGGCATCATTTAACAAATTAGTCCCGTCCAGACTCCAGCCCCAGATCTCTTCTGGCACAGGCAAAACACTGTAGCAAGGAGACACAGCTACACACAGCTACACTTTATTATGGAGTGGTGAGTTCTCGCTCACCTCCTCAGACACTATTGTGCTGGGCTAGGTGAACTTAACCTCTCGCTGTCTGACAACGGTGTGTGCCCAGGTGCAGGCTCCATGCACTAGTGAGCATGGGCACTGAGACCATTTCTGTGTGCTTCATGATCTGCTGGAGATGGAGCAGTTTCTAGTAAACAAGTCAGCGAGGAGAGAACTCTCCCCTTTAAGCTATGAGTAGCCTACTTGCTGCACCTAGCATCCCAGTCTGAGCCCAGGTTTAAGCACAGCCCTGGAGAATCATAAGGTAAGAAACCAGGTGCGGGAAAGAAAAGCCACTACACTGACACCCTGCCCCCCAGCCCCTGGTGTTCCCCTTGGACCAGATCTGGTGGATTTAGGGCAATGATCCACCAGCACATGCACAAAGTGGGACACTGCACCAGCGATTTTTGCCTGCTGTAATATGCTCACCAGGTCCGGCCCCCAGCCCATGTCACTGCTGCACTCTCTTGTTTGAGCTGCCTGGCATTTCTCACCGCTGGACCATGCACACTCAGGGAGCAGCCCTTGGTTCATGCCTGCAGCCACTGCTCTGGCCCCACTCACAATGGGTACGTCTACACTATGAGGTTAAGTCAAGAACTTCCTTAACCTGACAATAACTCCTGCCCTTAAAGTCAACTTTAAGGTTTACATTGACTTTATAAAGTCAATTTAACACAATGTGGCCATCAAAGTTGACTTTATAAAGTCGACTTTAGTCAGGGGACCCATTTAAAGTTGACTTTATTAAGTCAACTTTAATGGGTCCACTGGCTTAAGTTGACTTTTTAAAGTCGACTTAATGCAATGTGGCCTCACTAAGTCGACTTAATAAGGTCTACTTAAAGTTGACTTTAAGTAGACTTCATTAAGTCAACTTAATAAAGTCGACTTAGCTTTTGTAGTGTAGACATAGCCAATGACAGCTAAACTCTCCTGCTCCTGCCGTCAGGGCTCTGGGTTGTTGTAGCTGTTAGCGGGCACACCAGGCTTGCTATGCTCTGCCCTTGTGTGTGCGTGCACCAAGCTTATTTGCTACTCCTGTCTCTTCGAGGCCCTTGTAAAGCAATGAGGTAGTTCCACAAGATATTTGCCTATTAACCAAACTATCTACTTCAGCCAGGCCGATGCACAACATGTGCCCCAAATTAGAGCAGTCCAGCTGAGAAGACAGGCCACGCTGTGCTATGGGCTTTTGTGACGAATGGTTCCCAGGGAGGAGGGGTACAGCTTTAAGACACATCTTTATTGGGATACAGTGCAGCATCAAAGGCCTTTCAGAGGCTGCTCTAAATTGAGTTGCTGCCTAAGGCACTAATTCAGCCTGTCACTCAGCAGCCTGATACAAACCTTGCAGAACCATTGACAGAGTCCTGGAAGATTTATTTTTCCACACTTAATTGCCCTTTTTGCTTTGTAAACATAAAGGTTGCAGCTTAAACTCTGACAGCTTGCATAGCCTTTTTCTTATCTTTTTAAAAAATGACATTCAGCTTGTTAGAAGCTTTTTCTTTTAACTCCACTCCAAAATCTCACAAAATCTACGCAGGCTTTTTTCAAAGTCATTGGAGCATGTCAGCCCTTTCTTTGGGGAAAGTACCCTTCCAAAGCATAAAAAGACAAAAGATGGAGCTAACAGAGCCAAGATGTTTCGAGCAGCAATGGCAGGATGAAATGCCTGGGCAAGAGTCAGGCAAAACCATCAGCGTTCTGCCTCCCCAGGGGAGATGGATTAGAGTGTGCCTGTCTGTTTCAGGTCATCATTCAAGAAAAAAACACAAAGGAGGGGAAAAGACCAATGAGCATTAAAAGAAAAGGCACACTTGGAGCCTCAGACATTCCTAAAGCATGGGTTACGCTTGGAAATGGCGATGCTGCTCTGCGAGGTCATCTGATCCTTCTCATGGGACCTGGAGCGGTAGCTACTGTCCAGCCACGCACGTTCTGCTGATACTCCCCACTCCTTTCCTCTGTGTGGGGCTCTCCTTTGAGGTCTCCTTCACAGAGGGACCCTAGGAGGCACCTGGAGAATTGACCAGCTCTCTTCCCAGAGCAAAGAACACCTGCGTTACTCCACCCAACAGCCACTCCAGACATGCTAGTCACAGCTTTTCTCAAGCTAAGCATATAACTTTGTAGGAACAGAACCTGGGCTTTGTTCAGCCAGCTTCCAGTTGCAGTTCACTTTTAATTCAAGCAATAAACACTTGGATGAGTTGGGCAGGAGATGCTGTCCCCACAGTTCAGGCAGGGTACAGGTTGCAGTAACACATGAAAAAGCTGGGCCAGGCAGAAGAGATTATGTTCTACTCCCAGCCCTGTATCTTGGTCGTTGGCTCTGAATTCAGGCAGGCAAGGCTTGATGCAGTCTGGGAACAGCCCTTTGAGTTGTTGCAATGATGTTTATTTTCCATGTCTGTAAGTACAGGCTGTGGCTAACAGGAGGGTTTGGGTTTCAGACTGGTGGCATCACTATCATTTCAGAAAATGCGGTGCAGCACAGAGTATTCAGGTTTGCTGGCAGGCACGGAGGGTTTGATCCAGCACTGATTATCTCCTGGCAAGTTCTTATTGCAGCACTTCATTGTGTATGGAGGCAACTGAAATGAAGCCCTTTCATAAACAGCTGAAGTTTTTCTGTACAATAGAGAACCAAAGTGAAATCTGTGCAACACGTTCAGAGCAGAACCTTTGATTCTCATCACCAATTTGAAATGACAAATGGAAGAGGGAGGCTTCAGGAGAAGCTGTCTGATTTGTGGCTCCTTCATCTCCTCATCATCACCAATAAGGAGGTGACAATGACTGCCATGCTCTAATTACCAGCTACCACGCAGCGCAGACAGAGGGGCCGCTCTGTGCTGTGCCCTGGGAACAGCTGTCAGAACTGTCACAGGGAAAACGTCTCTGTTAAGGTTTTCACTTTCTTTTGTGTTCCAGTTTGTCCACAATTAATTCTGGGCATAGTGAATGCTGTAGAGGTATCACTAAGATGCCAGTTACTGCCCTCCTTCCCCCAGATTGCCCAATGCCTCTCTCTGCTTGCAACAGTCTAGTGACTTTTCCTTCTGGCCAGTTCAGTGGATTGAACATGCCCTAAGCGTCTTCATATCCTGATCACGATTGCCCAAGTGGAGCACCACGGAAGGCAGTGGCTGGCAGCTGTCTCTGGGGAGGTATTATTTACCACTTTATAGTCTTCATTTGACAGTTGGGGGAAACATTTTGGAAGTCTGGTCCCTGCCATGTCAGTTAATAGTCCCATGCCATTTGAGTGAGTGATGCTAAGGGGGCAGGCAGGCAAGGGGCCTTACACTGAGATTTGGGTTCCAGACTTTGACATGCCTGTGGGTGCACATAAGCACCACTGCCTTTGCTTGCTGTGGCTGGGCTGTGCCATGCTGGCTGCAGAGCATAGAAGGTGCATGCTCTGTAATCTGCCACAGTCTGTCTATTCACATATTTCTGGGCTCATCTCACATATGGCCAATGCCTTGTTTACCCTGTTTCCTGAGTGTCACCCCCGCCCCCCAAGAGGACACTTGTATCACTCGGATAAAATTCCTCTCTCTGGCCACTCGCATGGCATGTGCTGGATCCATGGAGCGTGCAGTCATTCAGCACATCTCCAGCCCTGGCCTCCTTAGCTCCTCCTGGTGCAAGGGAGGCGGATAACTGTGAGTTTTTCATTCAGTGCAAGATGGCAGCACCTCACTCTATCGCAGTCTGAAAATGACCAGTTGTCATTTCTATGACAGGCTGAGCAGTAGCATCTGAGCCTTCTGTCAGGATCAGGGCCTCAGTGTGGCAGGCATTGTGCTAACCCAGAACGCGACAGACCCTGCCTCAGAGCACTCCTTAATGAAAACAAGAAACGCCCAGGGGTGTATGTGAATGGGAGGGGTTGCAAGGGCACCAGGAAGAGCAGGAAGGGCGTGACAGGCAGCGTTCACTGGGTTTCAATCATTTACATTTCTTTAACTGATGAAAAATAAACATGGTAGTGCCAACAATACCTGCTGGCCACATCCCTCCCCATTAGCCATGGGGGACCAAAGGGCATACATAAACTTGTAACACACCCTCTGCCGGGCAGCTTCCTGCCTGTCATGCAAGGGAATTTAGCTTCACTGGACTTCATAGGTCTTAGCCAGGAAGTAATAATCAGGGAGCACGTGTCCTGGCAGAAAACTGGTGTGTGCAGCACGTTCCTGTGTACCTGGGGTCTAGCACACAGGATGTGCTGGCCCACTGTGATGCTATTTAAATTCAGCAGAGCTATTGATTCCCAGGAGACAGGCTTTTATGGAACAATATCCACCAGCGTGTTCTTTACATTGGGCAGCTCAGGTTCTCTTGATGAGAGGAGTGGGACAGAGGTCAGTTTGATCTCTCACACCGCAGCCTCCCACGGGGCTACTCTGGTAGGAAGTGGCAGACTTGATGTGATGTTACAGCTGCGGCCCGCTGGGTATTCTGGATACCACAGCTCTCCCAAGAGAAAGAAGAGCAATGTAAGCAGAGGGTGCTGCTAGTCTAGGGCAGAGCAGATGGGCCCTGAGCGGAGCCTGATTGAAGGCGCAGGATGCTGCTGGCAAACAGCTTAGAAATGTGTATGAAGTTCAAGACTATTATTTTAATGCATGTAAAACTCTGTTCCCCTTCGCCACATGGCGCGTGAGGCTGGTCTGCTGGCCAGTCCCTAAGAGTGGCTCCTGTTCCAGTCTAAAATTGACCCTAGGCCTGCACACACACAGGGCGCTGAACCATTGGCCTGGACATGGGGCATTCCCACCAGTGTCTGGGGAAAGACTGCCACGTCACAGGAAAAGGGCCATTTCAGCCTCCAGAATGTCCTGCTCTATAAAGATACCCAGAGGCCTGCTGCTGCACACCCTTGTCCACTGGCTGGAACTAACAAACTCTTTGTCCAAAGCGCGGGGGATATAGGAAGAAATAGCTAAGTCTGGGCTCACATGCTGCCATGCACTGAGGTAGAGGCCAGGGTGAAGTGAGGCAGGGCTCTACCATTGTGGCTTGTTCCATATGCTGGAGAGCTTGAGGCATAGGTTGGCATGAGAAGGAGGGAGAAAAACTGTTCTTAACTTCTGATGATAGGACAAGAAGGAACGGGCTTAAATTACAGCAAGGGAGGTATGGCTGGACATTAGGGAAAAATTCCTCACTGTCAGGGTGATTAACCACTAGAATAAGTTGCCTAGGCAGGTTGTGGAATCTCCATCATTGGAGGTTTTTAAGAGCAGGTTAGAGAAGCACCTGTCAGATGGTTTAAGAGGGTCCTTGGTCCTGCCATGAGTGCAGGGGACTGGACTCAATGACCTCTCCTGGTCCCTTCCAGTTTCTATGAGAGCAAACCTGATTACAGAGTAAGCCTCCCTTGCAAGGATGCAGGTGAGTCCAGTGTAAAAGGAGCAGAAGGTGGGAATGTTGCGGGAACCGTAGCTATGCCTGTGGACACTGCGGGGAGCAGCACGAAGCTTCCAGTAGGCCCTGAGTCAGCAGCTGAGAAAGCCTGTTGAGGCAGCCAAGCAACTGCAGGCCATGGGTGGCTGAAAGTGGGATGGAGACTGGGAGGGTTTGTGTTCCATTTTCATATTTTTGTGTTATTTTAGGCGAGCGGGAGAGAAGGGTTGAGTCCTGGAGGGTCATTGTGTACCCAAGACCCAAAGAAATGGGACCCCCCTTAAGGGACTGTCTGTAACAGCCATGGACTGTGGCATTTATAAGGGACCCTGAAGAAGAGAATAGGGGCAGGGTGCTGCAATGCAACCTCTGGCCACGAGGAGGCATTCCTTTGGCACCCAGCCCTGTTGCAAGGCCCATGACTGACTTTTACTGGGCCCCAGAAGCCAAGGGCCAACAGTGTGAATGAGGAAGTGAGAAGAGGCCAAAAGGCTATTGGTAAAGGGGTTTCCACCCTCCCATTGCAGGTCTGGAAGCAGCCTTTGTAAATGGGTATTTCTGGGCAATGCAAAGAGACCCTCGGTACGCCCCAGCAGTCAGGGAAACAACAGCTCATGTGCCGCATGACAAGAATCTGCAAGGAGAGATGCTTCATGGGCCAGCTGCATCGGCTGAGCTCCCAGGGCCCATCATTTACATTAGGTGAGATGGGGAAAGATTAAGCAACAACCCCAACAATTCCTGCTCAGGGTCTGAACGTCTCATTTATAAAAGTATCGATTCCCCCTTTGCCGCACATGACTGATTAATTACATTTTAGTTCTCTGGTCTGAGCTTGATTTGCATTTCCCCATCTCACAACCTCTTCCGGCGACCACTGATAGCTTTATTTGTCAGGTGCCTCATCACCAGAGGGACATGCCCAGTCTGCTGCCATGTAGGAATGAGCCACACAGGCCTCCCAGGACCCCAGGAAAGGGGGTTGCAGCCGGCACCATCTCCAGGCATCTCTCCTGTCATTCCTGAATGTGTGCAGGGCTGAGAAGCCCTTTTCCAGCTCCCTCTCCTGGCTCCAGCGTGATGCCACACCTCAGCCCCCCAGCCCTGCTGGCTGTCACAGCTCGCCAGCTGCTGACAGCCTTTGTTCCCTGTCTTCAGGCAGCCTTGAAGTTCTCCGAGATCTGAGCCCCCTATGCCAACCCCAGCTGGCTTCTCCCATGGCTTTGGGGCTCCTCAGCTTCCTCCCAAAGGGCGGCATCACCTGTGGCAGGAGGCCTGTCTAGCACGTGGCCTTGCTGAGCGTGTTTGCTAGCAGGAGGCAGACAGAGATGGCTGTAGGAAGTGAGAGCCTGAGAGAGGAGGCTTAGTACCAGATGCCAGGGTGAGACCTGAGCTAAAGTAATGGTCAAGTCTGTTGTGCAGGAAAGGTAGCGAAAGCCAGGCCGTGAGCGTGGCAGCTCTCAGCGACTGGCAAGAACAGAGCTGATATTACACACCCCCCCCCCATAGGAGCACTAGACACATGGCATGTTCCCGAAAGGTACCAGAACATCCCAAGACGATGAGGGCTCACTGCCTCCTCTGAGCGACAGTATGATGGAGAGATGTTTTGGCCGAACCATCCAGTACAAGGTCACAGGTGGTATCTTACCACCTCAGAGGGTGGCACCTACGCACGTCAGAGGCCAACACACAACTTGTTTTTATCAGTGTATGAAGGGCGTGTCGTTGTGTAGCTTAGTGAGGATGGCAAGTCCCGCCACCTATGGAACCAGAACCATCATCAGGGGCATACCCGTGTTAAATGTACCTGTAGCAGGTGTAAGCTGCTGTTTTCCAGTCTCATTGACAATAAACCTGGCCTGGTGCCTTCGGTGTTGAGAGCAAGCTGTGATCTTATTGGCTGACCCTGATGCAGTTTGGCGTCTCAGCGGTCTGCACAGGGCTGGAACAGGACGGACAGTGGGAGCGCACACGCTGAAGAGACCTGTCGTGCTGAAACTCTGCAGCTGTCTTTCTACCCCAGCCAAGAGCGTGTCCCCCTCCCTGCCAGACTTAGGACTCCTGCCAGACCCTGCATATCAACCTCCCTCAGACAGCTCTGCACATCTCATCCTGAGGCAGGCATGGCCACAAGAGAGGCTGGCTGGGGCTGAACGTCCCAGCGGTGTCTAGCTCTCTGTGAGCTATGTGAACTGCTCTTCACTATGAAAAAATAACCTTTAACCCTCACCACTAAGTTATTGCACCCCCAAGCCAGGGGTCTCAAGCACATAGCCCGTGGGCCAAATGCGGCCCCTAGAGTTATTTCCTGCGGCCTGCAGTGACACTATCATTACTAATGTTTGCAATATTATTATATTAAAAGATTTCAGTGGTGTGGCCGTTGGGCTAACATACTAGTCCTCATGCAGCCCTCATGGCAATTTGAGTTTCAGACCCCTGTCCTAAGCAGAGGTGGAAGGACGCTCATGCCAGTAATGAAATCACAGCAAACAAATGCATTTGGTTGTCTGGTAGCTGCTGAATATGAATGGGGTTGAAAGTTGAGCTCCCACAGCACCATGGGGGCCTCCCCGTCCTGTTTGGCCTTGTGCATGTGGCAAAGGTACCTTTCCAGGGACATGTTACCAGCTCCATTGGGGGAAAGGCTGAGACCATGGACTTGCTGAAGATGTGAGAACTTTATTTTGGGGCTGATTGGTATGCTAATAGAGCCAGCCCTGAGGAGAGTGTTGAGAAACCAGGATAGAACTGGCTTTTGATAGCTTATTGAGAAAACCCTGACAAGAGGAGACACTGAGGCAGTGAGCTCCTTACAGATCAACCTCAAACTGCAATAAAGTGCTGGGGATGCAGCTGGCCCATTCATCATCCCAATGCTGATTCATGACAATGTTAAAAGTGCTTCCAGTTGCCGGGTGGAAACAGCAAAGCAAAGCGGTGATTACCCTGGAAGAGCCAGGTTCCAACATGGGTGCAGGCTCTGCTGTGCACTGGTGTGGGCGCTGGGCCCCGCCATCATAGCCGTAGTAATAATGGGAAAGCCTGTTGCTGACAGTGAGTCCTGCCCACGTCCAAGGGACAGAGAGCATTGTCCCTGGTGCAAAATGCACTGCCAAGCCATGTCCGTTCAGAGTGCAACGTGCCCAGAAATGCAGCTTCCGGCAGATCATTCCACTGACTCACAGCTGACCAGGTCCCGGAGACTATCGCAGATTCCCCAGCCCTCTGCCCAGGGCAGGGTCTCAACTGTCCACTGCAGCATCCCCACCTTTCCCTCTCGTGACAGCTCTGGCACTGGGGCTGGGCTGCAGCAGGCTGATGGTAGTGCCTTCGGGCTCAGACACAGGCTGCACTGCTGTGAAGGCGAGTCAAATCAGCAACTTGTCCAGATGCAAAGGGATGGCTGAGGCCACTGCTGGCCCTGGCCTGGGTGCATTAATGTCAGAGACCTACATAGTCCAGCCTCCCCAGTGCCCAAGCCTCAGACCCTCTCCCCCTTCAGAGGATGAGATGCTCATGTGGTAAGAAATGCTGTTGTGCCTACTCAGGGCGTCTCTATTGGGGACAGGGCACCCCAATACCATATCTGCCAAAACAGAGAAGACACTGACCAATCCAACCCAAGAGCCTAGCTTTACGTGGCCTCTTGCTGCAGGGCACCCAGCCTGAGATGGTGCTGTTAGTCACATCTCAGACTGTAACAAACACAGAGAAGGACACTGTCTGAAGGTCCAGTTCACTCATGGTCTCTGTGCCTGGAATGTTTGTTCCCTGGACCAGAAGGAAGGGCCTTGGCCGGATCATGTGAACAGTGGCACCTTTGTGACAACATCAGTGTTCTCCTGTACGGGTTCCTTCCATACCAGGAAGAACAACAACAACAACAAAAAATCATTCTTTTAAAACTGATTATCCAAGAGTACAAGCCATCAAGCTTTATACAGGTGGATAAATCAAACTAACTGCTGAGAGTTAATTTGTCTGCCCATAAAGTGCATTCAATAAGTGTAAAACAAAACTAATTGGTTCTCTTCCATACAAATTTAATCATACTATAAAATTTGTTCAATGCAAATAAAAGACATTGAGTAGGTTAAGTGTCAAGAATCTATAAAGGAAAATGGTTCACATGCATTCTTGCAGAAATCAAAATCTTGACAAGTTTCCATCTCTGCATTAATCATCACACAGTTCTGACCAAACAAGAACTTACTGCATGTTGGTGCCTGAGACTCATCTTGTACCTGACATAATTTCCCGTTGACTCTTCGTAGGTTGTGTTACCTTTTCTTAAGGGGTAGATAGCGTCAGTGCAACAGCTCATTTTACAGTGGAACCCTTGTGCTGTTTTCTGTTAAAAACGCACTCCAAATGTCTTCTAGCTATCTGACTCACCTAATATTTAGTAACTAATTAAGACAAACTCTCTCACTGTGGGTGGTGGTGAAGCACTGCAATGTGTTACCTATGGAGGTGGTGGAATCTCTATCCTCAGAGGCTTTTACGGCCTGGTTTGACAAAGCCCTGGCTGAGGTGATTTAGTTGGGTAGGGCCAGCTTTGAGCAGTAAGTTGGACTAGAGCCCTCCTGAGGTCCCTTCCACCCTCATCTTCCACGAATACGCACAAATAGCATCATAGTTTTTATGAAATGACAAACTTTACCTCCAAAATGAATTCCCAGAACTAACTAACCGGTCTAGGAAAATGCAGGGAGAGCACTCTTCCCTGCCAGGATTCTCCCACAGTAAGAAGTCTCGTGCTACACTCTTCCAGGCAGAAGGTTAGAGTTAGGTCTTTGTTTCAGTTGCATGGATCCAGCAGGAGGTGCCACCCAAAGGCCTCTAGCCTAGAATAGTCTTCAGGTATGTAAAACAAGTTGTGGATGTAGCAGTTGCAGGCCCAGAGCCCGAAGGTGCCAAGAATCTCCCTGCAGAAAAAGTGGCAGTAACTGGCGTCCCAGCTCATGCATTCAAGGTCAGGTATCTTTCAAAGTTCAGGGAGGCTGGGATGGTGAATGAGCTCAGAAGACACCACCTTAGTGACAACTCAAGCAATGCATTCTGTCAGCTGCAAGTAAGTTGCTGTGCCAGTGATAAGCAAACAAACAACAAGCAGTTGTGTGGCACTTTAAGACTAACAGATTTATTTTTTGCATGACCTTTCGTGGGAGAAGATCCCACTTCCTCAGATGCTTCCAAGATGGGTGAACTGAGGAAGTGGGATCTTCTCCTACGAAAGCTCATGCAAAAAATAAATCTGTTAGTTTTAAAGTGCCACACAACTGCTTGTTGTTTTTTTACTGGACTAGACTAACATGGCTATCCCTTTGGAAAGTGATAAGCAAGCCTCTGTGGACTTCAATAGCATGGCAGTATCCGGCTGGTTAGAACAGAGAAAAACTGGACTTCTGCAACCCTCCTGCTCCCACAAGAACAACTTGCCATTGCAGATGCCACACCCCCCCGACTTAAAGAGGTTTCCATCATATACAGAGTTTACACTTTGTTTCAGGGGTTCTCAGCACCCCCACCAGACAGCTTGTTCTGGTGCCATGCTCTCCAGAAGAGCTGATGTGTACTGCTCCCTCCAGGCCCCATCAAGGTCCAAAAATCACAGATTATGTCCCTGAATTAATGAGCACACTGGAGAAAGCCACCTGGACTCCCACCATCTTCTGGAGCTCTCACCCCACCTGAATTTATTGCACCCAGTTGAACCACTCACTGGGCAAGTTGGGAGGAATCATCAGGGCGAGGTGTGATGATCCCTGTGTGACATGGATGAAATCAGCCTAGCTGAAGCCTGTTAGAGTTATCTGCTCCATGTCCTGCTGTGAGTGGCTGACACGGCCACCAGCCCCAGGGATAGCTCACACGTGCAGACATTGCTGCTCCAAATACCCACACGTCGGAAGGTTGAAACGCTTGTCTGCAGTGTTCAAGACGCTGCCTCCGTGGGTGCTCTGCCTGGAGGACACACGAAGGGTTCCAAAGAGGAGGCTGCCTCCCACTCTGCAGAGCAGAGAGAAGAAATAGAAGGAAAGCTAAGCAACTGGAGAGAAAATGCCTTTGAAATGCAAAGATGTCACTTCTGGAATTGAGATGTTCCCTCGGTGGAAAGAACAGACTCCCGCGTGGGAGAGACAAGTTTACACAGTCAGCACCAAGGCCAGGGAGGGGTGGGAGAGGAATAATTACACCTTAGTTTGGAGATGGTAATGCTGCTTTCCTGGCCAGGTTTCTATCTGCAGCTTCCTCGAGTTTGAACTAACACACTGCAGCTGTTCCCTCAGCACCATCCTTTCCAGTTTGGTATTAAAATGTAAAGTCACCAGGGGCAAACAGTGCAGATAATGGACACCATTTGCACAGCAGCCTTCTGCTGGCCAAGTGCTGGATGGGGTAAATTGAACAGCATTGTCAGTGCATGGCATTAGGGTGCCCAAGTCATCGTCCCCAGGGCAGGTGTACAAGTCAGCATCCTGCTCTGGTCCCTCTGGCAGCTGCAGGATCTCTTGTCACAGAGGGAGCACAGGCACGGTTCCCGCTCTCTTTTCCTGCAGCAGCCGCCCGCACGGGATACTCCCCCAGCAAATGGTAACACCACTGCACACGTGTTCACGCCGAGTATTCAGCGCTGCCCGTTGTCTCACAGAGTCAGAGGGTTGGGTGAGCTAGCCCAGCTCTGTTCCCTGGGGTAAATGTGGGGAGCAAAGGATCATATGGTACTAAGGTTGGGCTGAATCAAACTTAATGGAGCTGGTGGAGGAGCAGTTTCTTCAGTTTTTCTAAGTTCCTGAGGGGAGCCATGTTAGTCTAGTTCAGCAAAACAAACAAGGAGTCCTGTGGCACTTAAAGACTAACACATTTATTTATCTCATGAGCTTTCGTGGGGTTTTCTCCCATGAAAAGAGGTAATCTTTAAGTGCCACAGGGCTCCCTGCTTGTTCTGCAGTCAATGCACTGGACTTCAGCTCCCTGCCTCACACTTTCCAGAGAGTCCAGGCAGAAGAGCCTTCTGCTGATTGCTAGCCATGTGCATGGGAGCTTAAAACTCCCCAGAATTTTGAACTCCAATTCTATTATCTCATAAAACATCATGTTCCCATCATAATTTCAGCCCACAGAGAGCTTTTCTGCACAGGGGCTGGGATGCATACAAATTGCCACTCTAAATTTCTGGCTACAATAAAGAAACTTCAGATGCTGACAGTTTATTTGATAAATACCTAATAAAGCTTAAATAATTATTTAAAGCAGACAAATGGAAGAAGAGTGCAGCCATATGCTGTATAGCAATAAATCACAGCCATGACTTGTCATGGCGGGAGCACCCTAACAAAGGGCTTTTTGCCATGGTCTGGGAAAAAGGACAGAAAGCCCAGGATTTAATAGTCCAAGACACTGCCGGGGAGCTAATGGATTTCAGGCCTAAAACTAATGAGGGGTGAGACGCCTCCTCGTACCCAATTAATGAAGAGCTTACGACCTTGGTGGAGTCAATGAGTTCTTTAGCATGGCCCCTGCCCAGGCGCAGGGCTAATTCTCCCCACTCAGAGCCACGTGAGGGGCAGCGAGCTCCTGGGGCAGCCTCAACCCCAGTGTGAGTGAGGAGAGCTCAGCGCAGAAGGGGAGGTGGGGCTGGCTGTCTCCAAGAGGCAGCAGAAAGTCTGACCGACAGTGGGGAAGAGGGTTACTTCCATGCTCATTCATCAGCTGAGAGAGAGAGGTGGGATGTGCATCTTCACCCAGACCTGGTGGTGGAGAACACACTCTGAGCACTAGGCTGGGAAATGCCACATCCTCCCTCAGTTTCAGAGGGCTGGCTCTATCTCTGGTGTCTCTCCATCCTCCTCAGTGGCTTTGCAGCAGGGGTGAATTTGGCCAGCTGCAGCCATTGTAAATCAGTGAGTGCTGGAAAATTTCTGAAGAATGGTCTGAAAGGTTCACCCCACAAGCAGCTGCCAGGACACCTGCAAATTGTGTCACCAGCCCGGCTCATCAGGGTACACAGATGGCCAGCGGCTAGCAGTCACCAAACAGCACCATCTTAGAGAGGGTTTTCTTGGGTGCTTTATAAAGCCCTGCCCAAGGTCTGAGCAGACCCCTCCTCTTCCCTGCCACAGAGACTGCTTCCTCTGAGCCTCCCTCCTTCTGGGCCAACAGCTAGCCAGGCGAGGAAACATCGGCAGCATAAAATTAACCAGTGAATCAAACAGTTCTTGAGAACACCAACCTCCCATGGTGAGGGGTGCAATGAGGCGCAGATTGGCTGTTTAACAGGAACTGAGTGCTCAGAAGACCAGAGCTGGTATCTGAAGGCATTTGGCACAGCACGGTGACTTTGAGTTCAATTTTTAATATTTCAGGTGGAGCCAAACGTGGTTTGATGAGCTAATTACAAGCAACTGACATTTAATTACCTTGCTTCGTTTATGATCAGTGTTCCTGCACTTGCAGAAAGCTCCTTTTGCTGGGAAGTGTTGGGGTTCCTGGCTTGTGCTGAATATTAAAACACTTTTTGAAAGGTGCTGTATCTTTAGTTCCAAATGCTTATCTGCCTCTGTGCACTTGTCTTATGTCCCCTGAGGGGCCAACAGCAAGACCTGTCTTCATGTCAGTAGGAAGAGCGAAAGATTCAGTGGTGATTCCAGCATTTGTGTCACTCTTTCTCACTATGAAATGCAGAGTGATGCTGCCAAAGTCTCTGACAGAGGCAAAACGAATGGTATTTGAGAGGCAATGCCCTGCCTCCTACACATCGCTATGGCTCTTTCCACCAAGTCGCACTCATGCTCTTCACTCCCCTTCCAGATCCCTGATGGAAAGTGCCAAGAGAGGGCATGTTGACTGCAGAAAGGTTGGGGTTATGCCCACTCAGCCTTAGTACTAACCCTTGGGGTGTGGGAGCTACAGTGACATCTGGTTTCCCCTTGGGAGGGAGCTGGCAAAGTGTAAGCTCCTTTGCACAAATCATCCCGACACATGGGAAGCTGGAGAGCGTCTGGCATGATGTGTGAGGCTCACCAAGAAAACCAAGCCCTTTGCTGAAAAGGTGTGTTCTTCAGCTGAGGCTGAAGTCTGTCTGGTCTGCTGGGGGTGCGGATATGGTGAGCACTCTTTACAGAATTAAAACTCAGCCCTCCAAGAAACACGAGACCCAGCTATAGTGGAGCTGGGCTGTCTTGTGTTGTTCAAGCTGGACTCATCTCTGCAAAGTCTGAGCACCTTTCCCAGTATGCTTCGTGGTGATTAACATCAGGCGTTATGGTTTTTCCTCTGTTCTCTCCCAGTCTTGAAGCTGTGTGGGGACTCTCACAAAGGCAATGCATTTCCTGTGCATGGCGGTGTGTAGGTATTGGGTGGGGGGGCAGGAATGAGTGCCTGCACTTGGAGGGGAGGTTGGGATTTCTGCTGCAGCCTGCAAAGGCTCTGAGACAAGCTGGAAGTTGGGAGGGCCTTGATGTACAAGCTGTACATAGGTCCTGTGAGCAGCTGGCAGACTTTCCTCACTGGAGCACTGACTACCCATGAGTAAAGCACGTCCCTGCTGGTGGCCAGCTAGCAAGCCACCGTCCCGGCTCATTTCATAATGTTCATGACTAGCTCCCAGGTTTTACCTACTTCAGGCTCTATGGTCAGTGATCACTTATGGTTTTTATCTGCTCAGTGGCATTTCAGAGCGCACACCGATCTCTGCCATGAGCATTATGACAAATTACAAGGATTGCACTTGAGTGAGCACCAAGCATTCGACTATGTCAGCCTTCGAAAAACTCAAGGCTGCTGATGCACCTTTGTACAGAGCAGAACAAATCCAATGGCAGAGACTGAAGATAAGTGGCAATAAAAAGTAAAATGTGGCGTGCCTGTCCTTTGAAACACATTATGCAGTTTATAAATAAAGCTCTGTATTTTTAGAATATATGTAGAATTTTTTAGCCTCTAGTCCTTAAAGAATTTGACCTTGAAGAAAAGATATACAGCTGTGAACAGCCTTAGCAACTTTCTGGAGGCAAGACAAGCACTCATGGCTGGTACTTCTGCTGGTGATGGTGAACCTCCACGATTCTTTTCAGTTTGGAAAAGCTCCCCAAACCCCTGTCTCTCCAAATGGTCAGAGAGCCTTGATGCTGGATGACAGGGGATGAATTGCTTGACAAACTGCCTTGTTCTGTTTGCTCAATCTGGCTTGAGCCACTGTTGGCAGAGAGGATACTGCATTAGGGGAAGGGACCACTGGTCTGACCCACTGTTGCCATTCTCATGAGTCATAGATGCTAAACTCAGAAGGAATCGTTGTGGTCAGCTACCCTGACTCTTTGTATAGCACAGGCCAGGGAACTTCTTCCTCAAAGCTCTGAAAGCAAATCCTCTGGAAAAACATTCCCTCTTGATTTAAAAATTATCGGTGAGGGAGACTCCACCTTGGTAAATTGTTCCAACAGCTAATTACCTTCACTGTTAAAAATGTATGCCTTATTTTCAGTCTGAATTTGTCTAACTTTAGCTTCCTGCCAGTGGATTTTTTTAAAGTTTTGTGTGCTAGACTGAAGAGTCCGTTATTAAATTTTTGTTTGCTATAAAGCCACTAATGAACTGTGACAAGTCACTCCCTTAACCTTTTCTTCGTGAACCTAAATCGATTGACCTTCTTGAGGCTGGCACTATAAGGCAAGGTTTTAATCCTTTAATCATTCTTATGGCTCTTCACTGAACCTCTTCAATTTACTGATATCTTTCTTGAACTGTAGATACCAGAACTGGGCACAGTATTTCAGTACACCAGTGCCAAACATTGAGGCAAGATAAACTCTGTGTTCCTAATTCATATTCCTCTCTATTTGCATCCCCAGATCACACTGGCACTTTTGGCCAGTGTTACACTGAGAGCTCAACTTTAGCTGCTTTTCCACCATAACCCCCAAATCTTCGTCAGAGTCCCTGTTTCCCAGGAGAGAGTCCTCCATCATAGGAAGGATCTGGGGGTTACACTGGACAAGGAGCTGGGTATGAGTCGGCAGTGGGCCCTGATTGCCGGAAGGTTAACGGCATGTTGGGCTGCATTAGTAGGACTATGGCCACCAGATGGAGCGACATGATTATTTCTCTCTGTTCAGCACTGGTGAGGCCACATTTGGATCATTGGGCCCAATCTGGACCCCCTCCTGCCACAGAGAGGAAGTGGACAAATTGGAGAGAGTCCTGCGGAAGGCAACAAAAAGGCTATAGGGCTGGAGCACACGACTTCTGAGGAGAGGCTGGGGGAACTGGGCTTCTTTAATCTGTGGAAGAGAAGAAGGAGGGAAGATTTGCTAGCAGCCTTCAACTACCTGAAAGGGGTCTCAGGGAGGATGGCGCTGGCCTGTTCTCAGTGGTGGCAGATGACAGAACAAGTTGCGGTGGGGAAGGTCTAGGTTGAATAATATGAAGAAAAGCTTTTTCACTAGGAGTGTGGTGAAACCTGGAATGGATTACCTAAGCTTTTTAAGGTGTGGCTGATTTCGAGAATGGGAGATATTGGCTAAGAATCCTCCAAAATCACACATGGCCAGACGCCAGCTGCAATTTCATCATAATGTTCACACTGTGCTTTGTTTTGCCCTCTGTTCGCACATCCAAATGAATTAAATGTCTCCTCGTCCTGGGAGTGGGGAAGCTTCAAAACCCTAAGAGAAGCACAGAAGAGTGAAGGCCCAAATCTGCCAAGGACCTGCTTATTTGGTGGCCCCTGTTTTAGGGGCCCAAGCTGAGACACCTGGGGTCCAACAGCCAGAGGGGCTGTGTGCCTACAGCTCCTAGTGCTTTCAGCTGGGGGCGGTGGTGGCCCCGTGTTTGTGAGGAAGGCATGACACCTCCCAGGTTGGCCCGGGGATTCCTGGCACAGTGGGAACCAGAGCCGTGTGTCTGTGCACTGAGTCAGCGGTAGAGCTGGGAAGTCAGCCCAGCAGTTCTGGCTCCCAATCCCTGCTCTAATTGCTGCATCCTGCTACTGCCTGGGAACTTTACATTTATTCTTAGCAAAAACATGAAAAGTTGGGGCTGAAGACCCAACGCTCTGCAGAGAGGCCTGTCTCCACGTGCTCTGAGCACTGGCAGAGGGAGTGTAAACAAATCCCTTTTCTGCGGCCAGTTGAGGCAGTGTAAATCAAATGCTTGTTCTGAAGCCTTTTAAATGTTTTGACGTTCTCCAATCCATCAGGGCCTTTAATTGTACTCTGAGTGAGTTGTTCTATATGTAAATACCAGTTACTGCTGAAATTGTTTATTGCCAAACTGTCTGTTTATGCAAATCGTGTTCCAAGATTGCAGAGTTTTCACTGCAGGATAAAAACGTCTCTTTTATTTAATGCCAGAAATGTTTCCTTTTGCCGCTTGTGCTGTTAAATTCAGAGTGACTTCTCTGAACAATCGGGGGGAGAGGCCTGGCTTTCACCAGAGGCCTAATTAGGGGAGCTGCTGAGTATGTGAAGAAAGATGGCAGCCAACACTCCAAATGTCATGTCCAGCCAGATCTCGTGTCATCGTCCCTCACCAGCTTAGCCACAGGCTCTCAGCATTGCCAGTGATATTCTTCTGGCAGGATTCGTGCTCAGAGATAAATGCTACAGGGCCCCTCATGGACCTTTCCACTATTCAAGCCTGACCTCCGCCTCTCCGTGCTCTTCCCGGGAGCCTGGCCTTCACAGGGATGGCAGCTCTGTGCTCATCTCGTTTTCCACCTAGCATGCTTTTGGATGCTCTATTGTCCAGGCTCTCCCCTCTTCCACAGCCATGTAGGTGTGGTGCAATCCGAACCTCTCACTTGCTCAGCTTCGTGTGCTCAGAGAATGATGCCTGGCAGGCACTGCTTTCTTTGGTGAGCTCATCTTTTCATTCACACTGTTCAGCTCAGAGCAGGAAGGCATGAAAAGTGGTCCTGGCTGGGTGAGAAATGAAGAGAAATCAACATGCAGCTCCTGCTTGTGCTGAGCCTGAGCAGTAATGAAGAGCATCACCTGGCGATAAATCTCACCAGGCAGGCACAGCGGTGGTGTGACAAGGGCTGTTACTGAGGCCTCTGCCTTTGGGTTTTTAATCCTTCTGGCACACATGCAAAGTGATGTCTTGCCCATGATGAGACTCAATAGTGTGCTGAAGTAGTTGCAAGCCACAATGCTACTAGGAGACAGCGTGCCAAGGTTCATCTTGTATGTAAGCGTGTCTGTAGGAGTTGCTCACAGCGACACAGGGTCTGGTTTCCCAAGGCCCTGCAAGCTTCTGTCTCAACTGTGAGTCAAACCACATCTTTATTTCCTGCCTTCTTATTTGCCCATTGTCATAGTTTGTTGGACAATACCATTGAGTAATGGCAGCTGTATGGTCTGAACTTGGGTACCCATATGATTTCTTCATTAATATTTGTTGTTCATAAATATATATTCGCTCCTACTTATCACAGGACACCAATTACCCACCATAAATTCTAACCACAGGGAATATTTCAGTCCAACTTTATTACAAAGTGATTTTTAAAAATGTTGCTGAGGCTTTTAGCCAGTTACATTCTGCTAAATATTTAAATCTGTATCTCCTGCTGTGTGCTGAATTACAGCAAAGGGATATTTAATGTTCCTGTTTCACCAGCATAAATCTCTGAGGAATTGGCTAGAAAAATATATAGTCACATACAGCCTGCTACACAGTAAGCTCCCTCCCCATTCACACACTTCTTACTCACATGTCTCCATTACATACATCTCAGAGCTCGCAGAATAGGCCCTAATTCATAGTTACTGTGAGGCGAGATTTCTCTTTTGCTGATGCTGTGTGGTGGGTTTGGTGAGCAAAGGCTTTTGGAAAGGGCCTTTATGTTATGCTAGCTCTAAAATAAATCCCGGCACTGCAGAGGGATCGGCTCAATGGGACCTTCCTGGGACAGAATACCTCCTTTCCCTTGTCTCTGACCCGGAAGGGTCTGCCATCTGTGAGAATGACTCTGGAAGTGGGTTTGGGCCTGTTGAGTCCAATAGGGTTTATTTCCTGGGGGGCTGATAAGATGGGGGGAAGCTACTGCTCACATCCCTCACTTGCTCTCTGGCCATTTCAGACTTAACTCTTGGACTCAGCCTATAAAGGTCCCAGCAAGTTTTTCAGAGGTGTCTCCTTGTACCCTTCTTCGCCCTCCTCTCATTCATTGTCAGTGACACATATGTGGGTTTTGGGCTGCTTCATGCACAGAGAACGTGACCCTTTCCTCAAAGTGGCATCAAGATAATCCACCACTCCAGAACAGTGTCTCCGAGGTGGGAAAACCTTTTGATCTCTTGATGCTTCTGAAAGCATCTTGCACAGCAGGCTCCTCACCTGCAGATGGCTGTGATGGGAAAGGCAGTCCAGGCGCTACTGTCAGAGGCTAACATGCTGTGCTCCTACTGCAAGCATCAATCAGCTATGAGTGCCTGGAGGCCTCTTACCTACCAATTAAGCTGTGAATTTTATTGTTTGATGGTGAGTCTGGTTTACGACATGAGATGCTTTTGATGGTTAAATACAACTAATATTCAGCACTCCCACATGGGCTCTAGCCAGCTCCTCTATTAACAGCATACGTCTGACATTAATTGAGCTGAAAGGGATTTTAGACCTAGAGTAGCGACTATTTCTGACCCCAGAATCCTGTGACTGCTTTGGAGCAGGCTGCCTCATTGCTGCCACCTTGCTTGGCTGTGGAAACGCAGTGAGGACGTGCCCTTGTTCTCCGGACCTCTGGCTGTGTGTGGGGGCAGCGGGGTTAACATGGTAACCTTTTCTGCGGAGGGTCAGTGTTCACAGCCTGGCACTGATTACAAGCAAACAGACGCTGGGAGTGTCTTCATCTGTGCCCGTTGCAACTACACAGAACAGCAGGCAGCTTCTGGATGACGGGCGAGGGGTTGGCAACGAGAAGGGGCTTAGCCAGGCTGCTGCAGGCCTGGAGGGGGGCAAGGGGTCTTGGCAGAACTGTCCTGGCCCCATGGCTGGGGGAGCAGGGATTGCTGTTGGTGAGCCATGTGCTGCAGTAACAAAACCCAGGAGTGGTGTGGCCGTGGGAACACCTGATGCTCACCAGGGGTGATCAGGGCTTTGAGGCACATCACCACCCCTTGCCCTTAGTGGGGGGATGTCTTGTCTGTGCCTGCGTGGAGCGGCTCTCTGAAACCACCAGCCTCTGGCAACTCCTGTAGAGAGAAGTTCATTTCCCCCAAAATTCTCTTCAGTGTTTCCACCACGCCTGGTTGAGACCTTGTGTCATGATGCAAACTCATTGTCTATTTACTGAATGGAGGATGACAGGGTGTCTTCTTTGTCCCTCAGATCTGCTCCAGCAAACCTTTGATTGGTTCACTAACCGCCGTCCCCCCCGTCCCCCCCATTGCTTGCTTTTCCTGGTACTTTTCTTGCTTTGCTTTTGCAAGCCTTCATTAGCATCAGGCTAGACTGGTGAGAAGAGGCCCACAGTGAACTATACACTGTTTGGTTTATGCGGGAACGGAACCTATTTCTCAGTTTTGCTACTAACCCAGCCCTAAAGACATAATTTTCAGTGTAGACACATAACTCCTTACACAACAGTCACACCTGTGTTCTGTGAAGCTGCTGATGACCAAGGAGAGACCAGCTTTTATCTGAGACCTCACATGATGCTCTTTGGGGAACTAGCATGTACACGCCAGGCTCAGGAGACCCTCATGGCCCCTCTGCATCTCTCTCTGCCCCTTGCCAGTTGGCAGGCAGAGATTTGTGGCTCACCAGGCTACAAGTGGTGGTGTGTGTGTGACATTCCTTCGCTGCCTGCTGGGCTCACACAGGGCATGGCTCTGATGGAGGCTTTAGCTTCAGGTGCCCTGATGTCATCTGCATCTTTTATGACAAGATCCTGAGATAACTTCGGTGGGTCCTTTCCCCCATCTGCAACCTTGGAGAATGCTTGCAAAATGGATAAGGGAGCCATAGAGTGATGAGCGTCATCCCTGCTTCAAACTTAAATGCCAGCTGACCGCCCTCCAAGCCAGGGCCGGCTCTGCTGTGAGACAAGAGACTGCCATGGCTCCAGGTGACAGTTCTTAGGGGTGCCCAGCCCCTCTGAAGATCAGGCTGGCTCCCACCTCTTCAACTCTTTCCCAGCAGCTCAGGCACTGTTAGTCAAACTGCAGCTTAAGGCATGTAGGCAGAGTGCACTTTACATCCCTCTGCAGGCGGATGTTGGAGATGTATGCACTTTGGAAAACTGTTTTCAACCTCCATGAATGAGATGGGGGGGGGGGGCACCAAATCAAAATTTGGCTCAGGGTGCCACAGCTCCTTGAGCTGGCCCTGCTCCAACCACAGCCCTTCCCCAGGGATGCTTCCCTCAAACCTAATCCCTGCCCCTGTGGACTTTCTGGAGACCTTGGCTCAGCATCTTCCCTGGGTGAGCCTTCTCTGGGCGAGCCTCCTCTGGGCAGTTAGAGGGATAAAATCTCTGGGCAGCTCCCCCTGGGCAAGGCAGCAGTGTAAAGAGTGCTGTGGGGAGGGTGACCCTGGAGAGCTGGGTGAGCCCCATCAGCGTGGGCCGGAGACTCAGACAGGACTGCCAGGGTGGAGTCCAGGAGATCCTTTCAGCATGCTGTGTGAACAGGACACTTTGGCCACTGCTGCCTGTTAAAATACACATTTGTTAGTCTGAGTGTGCTCCTTGCTGGCAAATGTTTGTTTCTTATTTGGCCCCCTGCACAGAAGCATCTCAGCCTGAACTGGCAGTGTGCAGAAACCATTTGTGACTGCATTTCCCTGTTATTTTGTTAATGGTAGTGTTCTCTGGCTCCCTTCACCTAGAATTCTGCCTGGAGCTTTCCAGACACATCAGCTGTACAGCCCCTGTACCCAGCGGTTCCAGTCCAAAGCACATGTGGTAACATAAGGTGTGGTGAGCACACCTGAATGGTTACTGTAAAAAAAGGTGTGAAAGCCACACACACAAGTGTACTCTGTCTGTCTAATTTAAGTCTGGATTATGAACATTTCCAGTGTGTATCCATTTCAGTGTCTTTGTTATTTAACAGTAAATAAAATGTGCTGGCTCAGTGCAAAGGGGTGTGAGTGTCTGGCATGAGAGATGTTACACAGCAGCCTCTAAAGGCTGGTGCTCCATCCTCTTCTTTCTCGCCTGAGGGATGGAACAGCAGACCCTGACAGCAGCTGTGTCTGCCCCTCCCTGAGAGCTACAGGGCAGTTCACATCTCTCAGTGACATCGTGCCAGAGGCCCAGCATCATTAATATTCTTTGTTTCCCAATGGGCTTTGATTGTACTTTGTTTTAGCAGCTCAGATTTAAAAACAAAAAACAAAGTGCCAGAACACAGGTCAGGGATCCGGGATAAATTAGGGAGAGCCCAGGTAGTGGAGGGTGAGTCCTGTACAGCCCATCCCCATCCCAGCAAGCATCCACATGGCACATACTGCATGGGTGGCAGGCTCTTTTCAGACTATTTTATTCAATCAATGAGGAATTTGTATTTTGACTCCGAGAGCAGAGCTGCTGCAGCAAGTTCTGGCTGGAGTGTCACCAGTTTCCTCTGTGCTGAGCGCACCACACCCAGCTCAAATACTGGCACCTACTGGAGGACTCTGCAGCCAGGGAAGGAAAAAAGCAGTCTGGCGCAGACCAACAGAAATATTGAGTGGGCAGTGTTGCAGCTCTGAGGGCCCTCTTTTGGGGGGTTCCAGCCAGGAGTGCCCCCGGCCAGAAAAAGATCCGGGGCTTGAGTGCCGGGAGTCTGGGCTCTTGTGCTTTAAGTGCACTGCTGCTGCAGCCACTGCTGCAGCAGACCCAGGGCTCTGGTGCTGGGACTTGGAGCTCAAGCCCTGTAAGCCCGGCACCAGCGATGCCTTTGATTCCAGCACTACCTGACTGGCTGCTGGATAAAATCCTCTGCTGCTGTTAGCGTGCTGCGGGCCACTTCTGCACTGCACTTCTACTCAGGCCTGTAGCTGCAGCACTAACACCTCACAGCTGGCAGGAGTAGGGTTACCAGATGTCAGGTGTCCTCCTTTTTACCTTCAAGTCCTCTGTTTGGCAGGCATTTTAAAACACCTGATTTTCTCTGGCTTTTTACTTACAGGGGTTAAAGTATGCTGGAATGCCACAGAATACCTTATTTTTTAGGGGAAAGCAGTCCAGGGCCACCTAAAAACCAGAAGAATATTCCATTAATACTACATTTTCTCCATGTGTCCTCCAATGTCCTCCTTTTCGTGCTTCCCTGTCCTCCTTTCCAGGCTTTGGTATCTGGTAGCCAGATATCTAGGCAGGAGCAGCCAGAAAAACTGTCCACCCAGCTCTCCTGCTGGCATTCAGAAGGGGTGTTTGAAGCCAGGAACAGCGCTAGGGTTTCTGGAGCCCCCCTGCAGCGCAGCAGATGCCCCGGCAGACCAGTGACGTCACAGGGCAGTGCAACGGCGCAGTCACCATTTTGGCACCCCCTCAGACGTTGGCGCCCCCTTGCAATGCTTACCGTACTTACCGTGTTGCGCCAGCCCTGTTTGAAGCCGTTTGTGTGCAGTGCACTCACCAGAACTGGATGCGCATGCAGCTGTGCGAAGTGGAGCATCTTGAGTGAGATGTTCTTATCACTCCACATTAATCTGCTGAAAAGCTCAGCACACTACAAATTAAAATTAAATACTGACGAGCACAGGAAATGCTTTAAAGTCCATCAGTTTATACTTCTAGGTGATTTCCAAAAGCTCTTACTGCTTCTGCAAAACAATCAGCCATTACCCTTGGCTCCCCTCCCTTTGGCAATGAGTGGAAGGAGATATTTCCTCGAGTTGCAGAAGATAACGGTGCATTTGCATACTTGTTTAGTGCTGTGTTTGAGTTGCCAGTTCCCTTCAGCTGTCCAGAGCTCATCTATTTTCCTCAAAGAAAGCTGTTTTTGGAGAGACATTACTCTAAAGTTGCCCGCGGCATGCCAAGGCGCTGGAGTTAACTATGTGCTTTTTGGGAGCAAAGATGCAGGCAGGGGCTCCCCGCAGTCTAGCTGGCTCTGCACCGGCAGGGGTGGCTCCTGGGGAAATGTCTGGCTTGAATCAGTGGCCTAGTCCTATGGCTGACGTTACTGGAGGCTGTTCTGGCTCTCTGACATATTTTCTGTTGTAGGGACACTGTAGGGATCCTCCAGAAGAGCCTGCATACACTGCAAGGGCCCAAGACAAAACCCACTGGAGTCACTGGCCACCTTTCCGCAGGGGGCAATGGGCTGTGGCCCTGGCTGCAGAGCAGCAGGTAGTCGAGCCGTTCTGGAGCTATTAAGCAGATGCAATGTTGTAGCTGAGCTAGAAGAAGGGCTGGTGTCTGTGGTCCCCAAGGCCCCCCACGGGCTGGGGGATGCACTCATCCACAAGAGCCTCATGCTGTGGGCTCGGTCTGCATAGCCTCAGGGCAGAGCTCTATTTCCCGGGCATTGGGCCCTCCTGAGCTTGATAGATCCTTCCCGTGGGGTGGCACCCAATGAGGGGGAGTCATTTTCTAACGCCAGCTCCTCTGGCCAGCTCCTGTGATTCCCTGCATCCAGGCATCTGAGCTCTGGGGTCGGTGTGTCTGTGTGCCCTGGAGCGCCTGGCCGTGGAGTGGGGAGGAGTCAGTACAGTAAGTATGGAGGTTGAGGCAAGTTAGAGCCAGAGACTGAAGGCTGCTCAGGCTGCAGTGGGTTACTGGTGCTGAGCACCAGCAGGACAGCTTGTAGGGAAGCGCTCAAGCAGGATCCCACTCTAGCGGCTGGACCAGGCAGCCAGAGCTCTCCAGAGATCCCAGGACAGCCCTCATTTGGTCCCTGTCACGGAGTGCGCTGCCTCTGCGGGCTCAAACCGGGAGCTTCCCGGCATTCGAGCCACAAACCCGGCCCCTGGATTCAGGGCGAGGTGGCTCAGTGGCCAGAGTCAATAGTCCCAACGGCCCTTCAGTGCAGGGCAGTGTGGCCCAACGGCCAGAGTCAATAGTCCCAGGCCCTTCAACGCAGGGCAGTGTGGCCCACTGGCCAGAGTCAATAGTTACAAAGGCCGACTGGCCCCGGGGGAATGGGTCCAGGTAGGGGGGTTCAGGCCCACCCGCTCCACTGAACCCCAGCCCAGGGCCCTGGAGTTGCCGTGGGGATTGGCCCAGTCGGCGGGGATCCAGGCCGCAACGCACCAACCGGGACCATGACAATACCACGACTCACCCCACTGGGCGTTGCCCTGGGCTGCTTCCTACCTGGGAGTCAGACAGCGTTCCCCCCTTTGATTCCCTGGTCCCATCTGGTTCTGCCATGTCTTTGGCCTGGGTCCTAAAATCCTCACGGCGGGGTGCGCCTCGCCCAGCGGCGCGTCGGGCAGTCGGCGTCCTCGGCCTCTCACTGGTGTACTCCTTCAAGGCAGGGGCTGAAGCAGGTCCTGGGCAGGAGCCTGCAGCATGCGTCTGCTCCCTCTGCCGGCCTGCCCCTGACTGAGGAGAACGGCAGCCTTTTATCCGTGGGCAGCTGTTGGAGCATGCCCAGCAGGGCCTGAGGGGCGGGCCTAACTCTCCCTTCCGGGCATATAGGCCTGCTTGAGTGCGGGCGGGTCCGCCCCGTCACAGCCCCCTTCACTCCACAGCGCTTTGGTGCTCCTCCAGCATCGTCTGGCTGAGAACGGCTGCACAAGATGTTAGCGTATCAATTAAATGTCAGGTAGCACAGAATCAGAGAATCACAGAAACTGGAAGGGACCATGACAGGTCATCGAGTCCAGTTCCCTGTGATTCTTCTTTAAGGCAATCAGTATTTTGGTGGTATCCCAGTGCAGTGATGCCATGGCCTGTGACCCTACCCGGAGCCTGCCCCATCATTTAAAGCACAGTGCCTTCATTTCTTGAGGTGACCTGTTCCCCTTCTTGCCATGTGTCTTGAAGCACAGCCCCCAGGCTGTGTCAGTTTGTGAACTGGGTGTCATTATTAACTGGCCACTTCCAGCACACGGGATTTTGGTACACTGGGAAGAGCTGGAACTGACTCTGACATGCCGCTTACCTGGACTGGGGCAAAAATTTGTTCCAGCAGATTCTTGTTGCAATGATTTTCCCTCCCTGCTCCCAGTCCTCCCTATCACTGCTCCTACTGTCTTTATCTGGCCTGTTATTCCCACCTTTCTTTTCTGCCTCCTTTGGGAAAAGAGCTGCTTAGCTTTAGGAAATGATGTCTCCTGTAATCTGAGTTTCTGTGCAGCTCTGTCCTAGCTCTCACGCGTGCTGCACTGCAGCCCTGGGACGAGTTCAGGTATCCTTGTGGTGCGTGTGCTTCCTTTGAAAGAGGATTATTAAAGGACGACCCATAGCTCTCTTCTGCTGTGGGAAGAAAGTGTTTAGAAGCCAAGTTTGCTGCTAAAAAAATAGGGCTGACAGGGGGTTATTAGTCTCAGTTATTTGGGTGGTCAGGGAGGGGCACATCATTTCTGCAAACATTAAAGCAAATAATCTTTCAATGCAAAATTATGTGCAAAATTCCTTGCTCCATAATGGCTTCATCAGCTGTCAGCCTGTGTGAATGGGCATGGTTTGCCAGGGAGACAGTTGCCTAAGGCGTGAAAGAGTCAGTAATGATGTGAGTAACTGCAGGCTGCTAGGGGCAGATATTTTCTGCTCCGCCTGCATAATAACCCCTAGGGCCTGCCTGAGGTGTGGCCCATGGAATAAATTTAATTGGTGAAGAGGTCTTATGTCACTTAAAATGTCATAATTCCTGACACGACATGGGGTGAATGAGCTCAGATGGGCTGGCTGGGATTTTAGACGGAAAGTGTGCACATTCTGGTGCTGAGTAAATCTTAAGGGATTGGACAGTTCAACTCCAGAAAGCAATCAAAACATCTGAGGGTCCCTCTCTGCCTTTTGCCAGTCCCCAGTACGCAGCCAGAGACCGAGAGGCAAAGGGGACTGGAGAGGCAGGGGGTCAGCTTCCAAATCACAACCCCAATACTAATTCAAGGAGCTGCTGTTTCTCAGAAGTGACAGGCCAAGGAAGCCCAGCTCCGCTTTGACGGATTCAAATGCAGCCAGTAACCCTGTGTGCTGCAGTCACACAGATGTTGGGAATATTCATACTGTGCTTTATTTCAATTCTTTCTCGCCATTCATTTTAATTAAGTTCACTCTCTGCTGCCATGCCTGGGGAACGTGAGCAAAAATTAAGAATACTACAAAAACACTGGCGTTGTACTTGACTTTTTCCAACTTCTTAGAGCTTACACATGAGAGAGTGACAGTGAAGCCCACACCATTGTGCTGGCAATTCCTGTACTCCATCAATCCCCAGATAATAAACACAGAATTAAAATCCTGTTAAGAGAATCACAGAAGTCATTATAGCTCTGTTGCTGATAGTGACTTTGATCAAATCTTGTATGCGATTTCACAGCCTTCTGAGGGAGTTTAGCATGCACACATTGATCATGTTAGCTGTGGTTTGATTCCCCCCCCCCCCCGAAACAAAGCATAAAGAATGGCCAAAAACCCAATCTAATCTTCTGCTGTGAGCTTTTGTCATGCTTTTTCAAACGGGCTGTACAGCAGCACCGATGCAGACCTGGCCCCTGGCTCAAGACTGCACCTGATGCACCCCTCCTGTCCTGGAAATGACAGAGAGAGAAACTTCCCAACCAGTAGTTTAATCCTATGTAAATCCACTGCTCCCAGTGTGACTCAGCCACATTATAGCCATTCTGAGTATAAACGTGGGCTTTAGCAGGGCACGTCCTCAGACATAGGCCAGGGCCCTACACCCATTTAAGACAGGCTACAGATAGTCTCCCACTGGAGTCCTGTACTGTAGAAACTTGCTGCAGTGATAAGAGTTTTTTCCATCGCTGCAGTAAATCTTCCCCTTGAGAGGCAGGAGCTCATCTGAAGGAAGAACTGTGGATTTTAAGGTGTCTTCTACACCAGGCCTGGGCTGGCTTAAGACCTCTTTGGGGTGTAAAGTATTTACACACACCGTTTCCAAGTCACACCTCAGCTGAGCTCAGGTTTAGCTGCAGGCAAGGCCCACCTAATAAAGCTCACTGGGCCTTACTCAGCTCCCAGTCTGATGGCGATCCCAAGGAGCTCACTGGCTCAATGAAGGGATGGTGGTGTAGCCATGGGATGAGTGGAGGATCGGGACCGCTGTGCGGGGAGGAGACTGTGCACCAGAGGGTATGCCAGACAGAGTGGTGGTGGGCTCTGAGCAGGTGTCTGGTCTCACCATCCTCGTGCTCTCTGGTGAGAAGCTATTTGGGGCTGAAGGCTGCTGGGCTGTGACCATTGGATGGGTGCTGTCAGTGAGTTACTTTGCTCTAGGTCAGGTAGAAAAGAGAGGACAACAAGGCACAGTGCATCTCCGCGCTGCAGCCCATTTGGCTGTAAATGTCACATTGGCACCATCTGTATTCTTCTCCTAATAAATATTACAATAGATACTAAAAATGTCAGCCACAGGGCAGACATGTCCCCAACCCTGCAGATCCACTTATTTCCAATTCAGACTGTAGTTGTTTAAGAAAGGAGAAATTCACTGGGATAGAAACAGGCTAAATCGCTGTTTAAATGTCACTGGAATGCAGGACTAGCCCCAGCAAATAATCTTTTTAACATTAGAGTCAGAAATTGCTTAAAACAAGTCTGAATTGTTCTGGCTGATTTTCAAAATTTTTGGACTCATTTTTCATTCCAGATAGGCCAATAAAAAGATAAAGACACTTTTGCAATTCTAATTTTAATTAAGATGGTCATCAAATTGGATCTGAAAAAAAAATTAGGAAACCTCAGCAAAAAATTCCAACGGGATATAAAACAGGACAATTTACTGTTTGCCGATCTGTGCTCTCTTCTAATCATAGCCAGTCATGGTGACTTAGTTTTTGATAGATGCCTGGAAATACCTGAAGCAATTGCTTTACAAAGTTTAATGACCTTGAGTCATTTAGCTTTTGAAATATTTCAACTACCGAGGAATAAAAATGGCAAGATTGTTACAATTATACTCCAGAAGGTCATACCCATCCAGGTTTGGCTAAAAGGCTGAATTTCCTTAAAGCTACCACCATACAAGGAGAGATGAACCCTGCTCGTCTACATATTTTGTCCACAAGGATCTTATGTAAAATATCACAACAGGCATTAAATGACTGGTGGCTCTCGGACCATAAGCTTGCCACTGCTCAAGAGAAACTGTTCACACTCCATTTCCTGAATTAAGAGTTGGTGGTTGTTTTAGTGATGCAAGAATCTTATCAGAGCCTTGGAAAGGGTTATAAAATAAAGGGGAGAAGGGCAGGGGATGTGCAGCCAGCTCTGCGGCTTGGAATGATCAGCTTTGCTCAGTGAAAACATTTTAAAGGTTTCCAGAAATCTGGACCTGTTGGCTTTTCCACCTATTTCAATCTGGCCAGCCTGAGGTGTCCAGCTCTGCATTTGCAAGGCGACAGCCCTTTCACCTCAATGCACAGATGCTCTGAGCTACTTGTGCATCTCATAGCAATAGCTGTATGCATGCTAAAAGCCTGGCATCAGGCCGACAGGCCAACGGGGTGTCCTATAAAATTCTCTTTGAATTAAAGTGACTTGGAAGATGATTTCTCACCATCCTCTTTTATTTCCAGTGTATTTTGTTTGCTGTCATTCAGGGTTCACCTGCCTGGTAACACTAGGGAAATTTAGACATAACAAGCAGCGCACTGTGTTAATCTCTGCAGGGAAATTGCTTTAGGTACTGAGTTGTCATCCAAACAGATAGGATCTGTATAGCTGTGGCCTAGGGAAGGTGGAAAGGGAGTGAATTTCCTATTCATCTGACATTTTTGTAGCCTCTCCTTGGCTGGTTGTGGTTTTCGCATATATCTTCACTCAGAAAAACTCTAGGTAAATCAAGGACACTGTAAACATCCTAAGTAAACCGTCAATCCTTGAGAGCTTTTTAGTCACCATACCTGCCCACAAAGCAGCACTAATCCAGCCTCCAGATCAATCTAAGTGTTTTCTGGAGGGTGTGTTTCTTTCCCTAGACCTCCTCTATAGGTGTGACGCTGCCTGACAGCTACCATGCATTAAGTTCATTAAAGAAGTGGGAGCCAGATGGTGTTCCTAGACCAGACCCAAAATGACACGCTATTGAAGAAAATCCCTTTGCACTCCATAGACAAAAAGAAGAGGAGATAGAGATCAGCTTGAAGGCTTCCCATCTACACACGATGGATAGTGCGTATCTGGGACAGTCACATGTGATATAGCAGAGGCTGAGTCCAGAGCAGGGTGGGGACACTGGTTGGAGGCTGTAGAGATGGAAGTCTGGAGAAAACTATTACTTGAGCACGGGTGACCACAGGAAATGAGGCATCTGTGGGAATGTGCTGAGAAGCAGATTTTGCTCCTGGTTTGGCACGAAAGAGACTAGTGTTTCAGACCTGTACATTGATATTGCGATTAACCAGTGCTGGGATGAAAAGCTGAATGGCCAGGGTGCAATGCTAGAGTCATCCTAAAGGGATGTAGGAAAAGCTATGCATGCTCCAGGCAGATCTGCCAGGCCTCAAATAGACCCTCCGAGGAGTCTCCTGGGGGGTCATGTTCCAGATGCTGTGGGGTAGGTGGACTATGGAGACTGCATGATGGTTTCTTTTCCTAGTGCTCACTCAGTTACAGCAACACAGTGTCAGTGTGGTGACTGGTCCTGAGTTCCTACCGGATGTTTCTACCTCTGGCTTGAACCAAAATGGCACACATTGGCTTCCAAACTCCCAGGGCTGGCTCTCAGGGGCTGGCGGAGGGTCCAGACTGAAGAACGGCAGCAGAGCTGTCTCTGGGGTCTATGGGAGGAAGGGCAAGGGCCAGAAAAGTGTTGGGATTTTGCTGGGAGGTTCAGGAACAGGCTCACAAAAACATCAAGAACTGATTTGCCAGGATCTGCAGAGAGGATTGAAGGGCTTTAGTGCAGGGGTCTCAAACTCAAATCACCACGAGGGCCGCATGAGGACTAGTAGAGGGCCGCATGAGGACTAATATGTTAGCCCGAGGGCTGCACCACTGAAACATTTCCATACAAGAATAGTGCCAATATTGGTAACAATGGTGTTGTCGCGGGCTGCAGGAAATAGCTTTAGGAGCCGTATGCGGCCCATGGGCCACGTTTTTGAGACCCCTGCTGTAGCAGATGCGGGAGGGGCCCGGAGCTGATGGCAGGAAGTGACAAGTTGGGGGAGTGGCGCACTGGTGCATGTGTCCAGGAATGGGGAGCTGGGGGAAGCAGTGCTGGCGGTTGAGAGAGAGGATTGAAGGGAGTGAGTTCAAAGCACTGGAATAGCAGAGACCTTGCACAGCTGCCCTGAGGGGATCCTGTACATTTTCCTAAGAGGTTGCCTGGCTCCAGTGAATCCCATACCAAAGGGAGCAATAAAGATGAATCATTTCTTTCTTGCTTAGAAAAAGCCGCTACCCTAGTCTTTCTCGGTATGCAAAAATCTGCTTTGATGTAAATAACTCTTGATTCTGTGGTGAGTTTCTGCAAACACACCCTGAGTGACAGACAGAACCTTCATTACACATTTTACTGAGCTCCTTTGGCTAGTTTCTCTGCTATATCCATCATGATTACTGCGGGGTTTATCTTATCTACACTCCGAGGGACAATTTGTGAGTCCAGCAACTAAAATAAAACACTAACATCAACCTATTGATTCTCATTCTCATTATTAGAATAATAATTAAACTCAGATTGAATTTGACAACATAATCAAATGCAATCCCGTCCACAGTGAGGCGAGACAGGAAAACTGCCCTTCCTGACAAACATGAGACCCCATCATTCAGAGAATGTCATGAGCAGCCCATTCTGTGTATCCACATTGCCTCATCTTTAAGACATATTTAGAACAATATTAAGTGGGAAATGAGGGACTCTAGCCATCTTCCCAGCACAAGGCATTACCGGCATCACTCCCCACATATCAGGGCAGTCTATGAGCCCTAGTCTAGCTTATTCTTTTCACCACACTGCCAGACAGAGATTGCGATTCTGCTTTTTAGAGCAACTGTCATCAGCCTTAACTGCTCCCAAGTGAGAGAGGCGAGCACGTCCTGTGCGTCCCTCTGTGCTCTCTTTGCAGGAGACCTCTGACTGAACCACAGCTGTGTGCTGCTCTGATGCTGCACGAGGCAGAGGTGAACACTTTGTGCGCATACACAGAAAAGTCTCTTTCCTCTTGCCACTCAGGCAGCAAGGTGTATTGCAGAGCCCTGCAGGGGAGGCTTGTTCAGTACAAAATAAGTAATTAAAATACAGTAAATAAGTTTTTAAATCTATTTAGCCCTTGAGCCACTAGCAGAGGCCAGGGCATCACCAACCATGGCTGTCCCCTCACTTGTACCCTGTGGTGTGAGGAGCTCAGAGGTGGCCAGCACCAGACTGTCTCCCATATATGGCTGTGAAGAACGTGGAAATTAGCTTTTTAGATCTTCTGGGGTTTAAGTCTACTTACATCTGCAGATTTGGTGGATATTGTGTTGCTAGCAAATGGCAATTAAAGGGCTAAATCAGTTCATTGTAGCTTTGTACTGCAGGAACCCAAGGGCTGCAGCTCACAGCTAATGATCCCATATAAGAGCAGGGTGTGGGATGTTGCTCTGAGAGGAGAGCAGTGCAGGCCAGTCACCTGAAAAGGGTGTCGTTGGAGAACGATCACCCCAGAGCTGTAACAGGTGAAGGATTTTATATTTAAGTTGGCTGTGCTCAGGTGCCTGCCCAGGGAGCTCACTGCAGAGCAAGGGCACATCCTGGATCCTGAAGTAAACTTTCTGCCCAGAGACATGCCAAGCAAGACAGTCCAGCCCTTCTGTACTGCAGAGTAAGGAGCTCCTTCTTCCACGCAGACCAAGTGTTGTTTGTGATTGCAGATGCCACCAGCCGTCTCATAACTGTCATCTCGCTGTCAGTCTGCAGCTGCTAATAACTAGGCAAAAGTCGACGCGTCGGTCAATTAGCAGCTATGTGATCTGACAGTCCCAGCAAAGGGCAGATTGAGCTGCCAGTCCAGTCCCACCAGCTAATGTCATTAAGGGTCGAATCTTGTCAAGACTCTGTTGAAGTCACTGGTAGTGACCATTAGTGTGAGACAACCCCCTGCGGGATCCCAGCCACCGCTTTTGGTTTTGAGAATAGCTGGTTAGGCTGGGCATGTGGCCTGTCTTCAAAACTCTCCTTATGGGATGGCCTGGTTTGGAACCGCTCAGGCCTCAGCATCCCTATACACTGGGTAACTTAGCTAGGTGCCTAACCGGGCCATAGTTTCTGAATGTAGGGCCTCACTTTTGAGCATTTCAGCCATGATATTCCCTGGCTTCTACTCTGGCAGCTTGTTACAGGCTCCTAATGGATCATTAGTGTATAAAGCAGTGGTTCCCAACCTTTTTTGGCCTGATGGGCCAGCAGTCTTCGCCAGCAGGCTCCCCATCACTGCAGCTGGACAGAAAGAGTTCATCAAGGAGGCTGCCTCCTCACTGAGCTCCCATCTCACTCGCTGTAGCAGCAAAACCCCATCTGTCCTGCAGCCCTGTGTACTACACCTAGGTCCCTAGGCAATGACTCCCTCATGCAGCCAGAGGGATGCAAGTTTGGTGCTCCCTTCCTCCTGGCTCCAGCACCTATGGAGCTAAGAGGAGTCCTTTGCCTCGCTCCTGACACAGACGGGGGAGAGTGCTGATCTCGCATCCCCTTAGCTGTACCAAGGAGCCTGCACTAGTCTTTGAGCCCTGAGGAAAAGTGCTCTCCCTGAATCTTTAAGCAGTGGTTTCCTTCTGTAACCAGCAGGAGGGGAGCCGGTTGCCACTTTGAAAGCCCACAAGGACCACTTCTGGCTCCAAGGCCACAGGTTGCGAACCACTGGTGTAAAGCCTCTTGCCTTCCGTAAGTCCTTCTTGAAGGTTTTACTCCCTTTCCAGTCCCCCACCATAAAAGGCAAGACACCCAGTTACTGGGCTAGTCCATCCTCTGCCCCTTGGTATGGAGTGATCATGTGAAATCTCTTCCCTTTCCTTATCGTCCATCCTCCACTGCCAGGAACTAGAGAGAGGCCTTTCCCCAGAGCTTTTATTTTCATTTAAAAGTTAGCAGGCAGAGCTGGTGGGATAGCTTACTCCTCTCCCTCGAGTTCCATATACCGCTATGTTTACTGCGTATTCAAACCCCTGGCCAAGAAGTGCCTTTTCATGGCAGGAGCTACTTATTGGAGGTCGGGCAGACGCTGCCCACATTGTAACTAGCGTCTCAGGCAGACAGTTTAGCCACCAGATCTGGTCTGCAAGGGATGAATTTGCATTTCTGAGACCAGCAGCCCCAGCTGCTTCTGGCACTATGTAGCTTACTGACTGCAGTCCCACCGATGGCGTGCGGAGGGTGCTGGCTGCCAGGCAGCAGAGCTGGGACAGGGCAACCTGGGTAGCGGGGAGAGAGTAAACAGACTTTACACTTACAGCACAAAGAGTGAAAGTCAAAGTCAGACCTGCTGAATCCTGGGCAGTCTGGGATCCCTGCTCCTCTTGCACAGGTTCCTCCCCGCAGACTTCCTTTTGGAGGCAGCAGACAAGACTGCAGTGCTCCACATGGGCAGCCGTAAGGGTATGTCTACAGTGACAGCGGCCACGTCAGATTGCTTTATCCAGGCTGACTGAGTGGAAGTGAAGACCCACTCAACTGATCCGGAAATCAATCTAATAAAAGCACCTCCCCCAAAAGCACAGTGCTGCGTTGATGGGTAGCACGGTGGAGAGTTACGAAGGCAACAGCTGTTACCCAAGCTTTGCCTTCTCTAGGTGACTTGAGCCCCATCAGTTCCCTGTTCAGCCAGCTCTGGAATTAACGAAGCTCCATGACACCAGTGAAGAGACCTGCATAGCCGCTGGGGCAGAAAAAGCAGCCCTGACTTGGTGCGACAGAGGCCTGCGAGGAGGACACCAGGCAGATGCACCCAGACTGCAGAGCTCAGCACGTAAGGCCTCAGGGAGATTGCTCTGCCTATGGCACATGAGTGACACCAGGGTGAGAGAGATGGGACCCTTCCTGCCCTCGTCACTGCTCCTTGTTCCTTACTTTGTGCAGTGAGGGGTGTGGCCTCCTGAGCCTGACAAGGAGGAACTGCCACTCAAACTCAGGGGGCAGGCTCAGAGACGTCACGCCCACCACCGCCCCACGGAAAGCAGGGGGCGGGTCCAAGGCAGAAAGCGGAAATATAAAGGGCGGACCCTCCAGCTCAGTAGGAGGAGGGCAGCTGAAGGCGAAGGACACCTCTCCCCAGTGCCGGGACCTGAACCTCACCGCTGCCCTGCAACCTGGGGGAGCAGCCAAGGCTGCCTGCCTGCTGGAGCTACCTGGCCTGCAAGCCTGAGGAGCTGCCTGGTCCCTGCCTGATGCCAGCAATGGCAAGGGCCTGCTGGGGCTGCCCGTTGCAACCTGCTCCGAGGAAGTGGGCTACAACCTGGACCAGAGCTGCATGGGCACATGGGTGGAGGAAGTAGCCCAGGGACAGCTGACGTCATTCCAGCTGCTCCCAAGCTTGAGCAGCACTCAGCATGTTTCGCTGGGAGCCTGGCTGTTGCTGACCCAGTGGCAGGACATCCCACCGCTGCTGGGCCCTGGGCTGGGATGCAGTGGAGTCAGTGGGCCTGCGTCACCCTGCCCCTGGTCACACATACCCTGTGGTTACCACATCTTGGTCTGTGAAGCTTGTTAGGTAGTGGCCAGCTTGCTTTTCTTACCCTGCCCTAGCTAAGAGCTGTTGACTTCTTCTTCTGCCTGCCCCACCTTATGGAGACTGCTTACCCACCCCATAAACTCCTTGTTTGCCCTGCCAGGGCCACAGACTGATGTGCTGCCATGGCCTGACTGAGGGCCAGGGCTATAGAGACTGCTCACCCTCCCCTGCCCTGCATGAGGACTGAGGGCTACAGGGAATGGAAAGCTAATCCCCAATTCTAAGTGCAACCAGGCAGGTGCAGCAGTGAGGGGCATGGGGTCTCTCTAGGACAGACAGGAGGGACAGGCCAGCTCTCTATACCTTGGTCTAAGGGCAGGGATAGTCTTGGCTAGCGTGACAAGCCTGCACAGTTGAGGGTGTCAGCTGGAGATGTACAAAGACACGTTGTCCCCTCAGAGCGAGCATGAAGGGCCCCCGAATAAGTATGAGCCACGCTGCTAAATTCTTCCTAGTTTGAGTCTTTTCATGATGCCTCTGTAAATTATTGCGACAAGCTCTCGGCTTTCTCTGGTGTGCTTCCTATGGAAAAAAGCAGGTGAGAGCTGAGGAACAGACCGAATCAGTGAGTGTTGCAACAGTGCAAAGGGGGACGAGTTCCAGTGCCTGCTGCGAGCTGTGCCCATGCCATCACAATGGGGCCACCTCTGAAGTGAGCCCTAGGAAGTGCTAAGGGCTGTGTCATGATGCTGCTCCTCCCTCCGAAGCTGTGTTACAGAGCTGTTTCCATAGCCCTGGGATCACCATGGTGGGAGTAATTTACTTTCACACAGGTCAGCTCTCTTATTCACAGAGCACATGTGGCTTGCTCCCCATCATAGGCTTTCTGAGCAAGCATTCACTTCTTAGCAAGAAAATCCAGGGATGTCTTAAATGAGGAACCTGCAGTGAAGCCTGCCCTCCCTGGGAGCTTAGCCATGCCCCTCAGGAGCCACCCATGTTATAACTTTTGCAATATGAGGCAAACTATCAAATTAGAAATATTGCTCCAAGCCAAGCAACTGTCATATCTGCATAGGAGAGAGTCTCCAACCGTCACCATGTGAATAGCAGAGAATTGTGAAAAATTAATACTATTGCTTCTTCACTTCATTGGTTACAGCCAGGAGACATGACCTCTCAGTTCTCCTTGTGGTACAGACAAACATGGCCTGAGTGGTCTGTGCTGTATCTCAGCCCCACACTCTTGATGGTTAGCTCTTTGTTGCTGGGCATTCCTGCAGATTTCAGACGTGGTTCTTTGACACACATGACATTTGGTAGCTCCGAGCCACACCGAGATGGGAGGGGGGCACTGACATGCTTTTAACAACCTGTTCCAAGCCCACTTGGCAGGCTCAAGGGCTTAAAGAAATGACACAGCAGGCACCACACACAGCAGGGATATAATCAATGCCCTGAGCACAAGCAGCAAAGGAGGATAATGACCATATGTTGCCCGGGAGATGCTGATGCACGTGTGTATTGCATACACATCAGCACCTGTGCATATAGCACATTGATACAGAACCGGCTGCCCAGGAGGGATTTTTCCTCCATCAGGGCTGGAAGGAAGAAATATGGAGGGTCCAGCTTGTAGTTCAGCACCAGGAATTCGGAGGCCACATGGGTCTCAGGCAGATGGGAGGCATCGCCCTCTCTGTGCAGAAGTGGCCATTGTTAGTCTCTTCATCAGGACAGTTCAGAAATGCTGATGTGGTTGACATTAGTGACTGGGATTATTTTTGCTTCCCCATAACTGGAGAGTCTCATTACAGCAGTTTTCCTTCAGGAAATTGATGCTTTAATATTCAGTCTTGTCAGCTGAGGGGCTAAATTTTATTCCTAGAATAACATTTAATTAAACACTCTGGCTCTCTGTCTGTGATGCATCAGTGATCCACACACATGCACTTACCTTCATCAGCTCTTTTAAAGTCAGCCAGAACTGAAGTTAGAATAAACTGTAAAATTTATGGACTGTACCCTACCTTTTTAATTAGCACGGGGAGAGCATGGCATGAGGCCGTGGTGCCTGAGGAAGGAGCCATTTCCTTGTTTACTGGGAGTTACCATACTTTGCTGCCTTGTCCAGCCACATCCCCCTAGATGGAGCTGTGCAAAAACATTTGAAGGCATCAGACCAGCAGAATATCCTATTGCCCTGGCAAAGTCACACCAAGAGAGGAAATTCCTGGCTTTACCCTTAGTTCTTCCTGTGCTGGTCCCACTCTCAGACACTTTGAGCTGGGGCTGATGAACAGGTTCCAACACCGGCACCGACAACCCTGGCCGCACATGAAATAACAGGTGTGCTCCTGCACCCGTATGGCCCAACCGAAGAGGCTGGTCCTGGATTGCAGCCATTTGCGGAGCTGTGTGTCACAGACCCATAAATGTCAGTGATGGAAAAGGCCTTTTCTGGAAACCAGGACATATCTGGACGCTTTCACGGTTGTACATGTGCTAGCCTGCTTTAGTTTCTGTCCCAAGCAATGGTGAGATTTTGTGTGGCTTTTCCACAGGTGCGTAGATCTTCCTGGCAGAGAGTTTCCTGATGTTTATTTTTCATTCCCTCCCATTCTTCTGAGCTGCACCTGCTCCCTATCCCCTCGAGGCGCTTGTCAGTCATGCAGCTGCCCTACCCAAACTGACACTAAACCAAGCTATGTGGGTTTATCTACCCCCCCCCCCCGGACCCGCCAAAGCAATCAGGCCCATGTCCTTCCTGGGAGCAATCTCCAGTTTCCCAGTGTGTCACTGGTAAAGAAGTACCTGGCTGGGCTCTGTTTGCAGGGCTGGTGACACACTCCTGCCTGCTCCGGCCTGGGGCTGCCTTCGCATATCTCTAGAGTGACTAGATGTCCTGATTTGATAGGGACAGTCCTGATGTTTGGGGCTTTATCTTCCATACATGCCTAGTATACCCTACCTTGTCCCCAGTTTTGCACACTCGCATGAGCTCAAGTCTAGCCCTCAATTACCGTGGCTATTTTATTTATTGCATGAGCTTTAATGGGAGAAAATCCCAGTTCATCAGATGCTTTGAAGATGGGGAGCTTACAGAATGGAAGGAAAATAAATGTAAGGAAGTGCAAGTCATGGGATCAAGTAATACTGTTACAGCAAATCAAAGCAGTTGTTTAGATTCAGACACTGAGGCACAGAATGTAATTGGAGATTCCACAGATTGCAAGTCCAGCCCCAGCTTTCCCTTCATCTAGATCTGACCTCCTGTCAGGGAGCCCCCAGCAAGAGAGGAAAGGAACAACAGCCCTCAGGGAGGTGCCTAATTTGACCTTTTAACTTTTTGCCTGCTTGGGAATTAACCATGAGCTGTAGGTCAAGTTATTTCTAACAAAGAAGGTTACAAACAGGTGCAAGAGAGCTCCAAACACCATGGTCTCCTGCCATAACTCAAGGATTGTGCTGGTATCATTTCTGGGAAACAAGAAAATGTGGGGCTGGAAATTAATGAACCAGAATTGGTTGATTGCAAATTAGGCCTAATTGGTGGGCAAAATAATGAGGGGATGGACTCTTCCAACCTCCATTCCCTTTGTGGATCCTTAGGAAAAGAGACTTTGGTGGGGAACTAGAGAAGAACAGACAGAGGCTACTGGAGCATGCTTTCCCATCACGGCTGTCACCTCCTGGGATCCCAGCCCTTTGTCATCCTGAACTGAGCAGTGTCCTCACCAGCCCAGGTCAGAGGGAAGGACCCAGATAAATCCCAAAGATGCCTGGGATGAAACATCAGGCTTTAAAGCAGTAACAGCACCCAGGGATGTCAACAGACTTCTTCTCTTTTCCCCAGAATGACAGTTCTTCCCATCTTTAATACCAGATCCTTGGGACGCTGACGGCTCATCTTTCCACATTAGCCTGGGCTCCTACCAAATCGATTAGAGTTTTAGTTTCATGCATACTAGATACACTCACAGTTTTGCCATCTAGAGACAAGAAACACTGTTGAGGAAATGCAGCTGCTCCTCAGAGGAAGGGCTGGGTTGGACTCTTCATCCAGTCAAAATTTGGCAAAGTGTGGCGCCTGAGTAGCAGTGTCTCTATGCTTTGCCCTGGGTGGGCCCCAAGGCTGCAGCCACTGACATCAAAAGCTCTCCTGTCTGGACAACTTGCATTTATTTTTATTCCATTCTGTAAGTTCACCCATCTTCGAGGCATCTGACGAAGTGGGATTTTCTCCCACGAAAGCTCATGTGAAAAATAAATCTGTTAGTCTTTAAGTGCCACACAACTCCTTGTTGTTTTTTTTTCAACTGAAGTAGTGACAATTTGTCACTAGAGTGGGTGGGCTTCCCTGCAGCATCACTGGGCTTTAAATTTGCCGCTTCTGAGTCAAGAAGAAAGTGTATGCATGGCCAAGGGCAGCATGGACGGATTGAAGTGATGAAGGGGCTGTTGCTGTGGTTGGCAAGGATGGGGCCATGGGTGTTAGTGTCAGACATACAAATTGTACTGGCTACTCCTAGCCTGTGGAGCCAGCTCATTTTCTCTTCTTTCTCCCTTCACTGGAAGTCTTTGTTCTGCTGCAAGCCTGAGACTGGGAAGGAGTTTGGTCTCCCTGCCGGTGTGTCCAGATATGCACAGGGCACACAGTCTAACCAGTTAGCATGCTGCTCCCTTTGTGGCTGAGGCAAAAGGCTCATCCAAGAGACGGCTAAGGTTTCTAGCTAGTGCTCGGAGAGGCAGTTGGGTGCAAGGGTCTGCTGCCAGACTCCATTACCATGGAGACCACTGCACCTTTCTGCTCTCTGGCTGTGCAGCGCTGAGGTGAACACATCTCCAAAGGTAACCGCTTTGACTCTAGCTAAACCCACAGAGGTGTTTGTGTGTGGGTGGGGCTTGGCTGCGCTTCAGGAAAACTCTTTGTTCATTCAGGTCACTACATCCGCCTTTACTGCGTTGTAGTGCTGGGAATTAGTATTGTTCTTTGACATCTGGAGCAAGGAGCCAGCATGTTTTCTTCTTAATAAGGCACAGAGAGCATGTAATTAAAACCCAACATTACGTACAGCTAGCACGCTTGCTGATGGTTTCAGACAGCCCCGCTCTAGTCTGCCCCCCTGATGTCCCAAGACCTGCCTTGCTAAATGGTGGATGTCTGCAGCCAGCCCAACATCCTTCTATGGCCGTGGTGCCATGTGTTCTTCCACGACCACACCACAGATCTTCCTCGGTCATGGGACAGCACCGGGCATCCTTCCTTTGCTATAAACATGTCCTGGTGCTTTGGGTGCATCTCCTCCCTCTGCAGCTGGTTTGGAACTGGCATTTGCTGCCCATTGACACATGTGGAGTCAGAAAAAGGGCTGCAGTCTGCTTCTGGCTGCCTTGGAGAATGCTGCACCGGTCCCTGTTGCTAGTGCTAGCCTGAAGGTCCTCCTTCTGCAAAGTTGGAATCTGTTCACAAATGTCTGGTGGACAGTTGCTAGTGCCTACTTGCAAAGGCCATGCGGAAGCAGTGTGGCAGAAAGCCCGTTCCAAGAGAGACGTTTTTCTCCTGCTCTCCTAAGGAGACAGCTGGTGGCAGGAAGAAGAGTGAAAACATCCGGGATGCAATCCTCCTGCTCTAGAAGAAGCGGGACCCGGAGGCACTAGCACCAGGCATCTTTCCATTTTTATAAATGCCTGTTGCTAGTGCCATGCTGCACGGTGTTTGTCTCCTTTAGGCTGAAATTCAGCCATTCCCTTTCAGGCTCTGTTGTGGATTCAGTGGCGCTCAGTGCATGGGACTTGGGGCAGCTGGCATCAAGACACAATTGGCCCTTCACTACAACTACCACTGGATTCCTCCCTGACATTTACGGTTTTCTCTCGTCTGTGTTGTCCTGCAGAACGGTTGTACTAAAAGTTGACTCTGCACTTTTGCCCCCATGGTGGACGAGTTCTCTTGTGTACTTCTCACACTGTTGTCTGAGCGCTGTGTTTCTTGCAGTTTTGGTGTCCTTCCTTCCACAGTCTGATTTCCTCATACATTTTCCTCTGATGCCCTTCCTCCGTACTCTGCTGGCTGATAACCTAATATATGGCTTCATAGCTCTCTTCCTTAACTGTGGCCTCCATCTGCAGTTTTCCCTGCCCTGCCACTTTGCAATTTTGTCTGTTTTTTTCTAACATAGCCTCAGAAGCTCCCACACAGGCTCATGCCTGTCAACGGAGGTGGCAGCCATGATGGCCACCCCGCCCCACACGTCGCCCCCCTGGATTATGCTGCTCTCAGGGAGGAGTGTTAAGTATCGATCTCCCTGAGGGGCCTCATCTCCCGGACATCCAGCTCAAGGGGAAGAATATTAAGTATCAATATCCCATCATGGCCCTCGATCTCCTGTGTGAGTTTCTTCCTCCCTAGCTTTGTGTCAGCAAGAAGGGGGGTGAGTTTCTATCCCCCTGAACAGTTTCTCGGCACCCCCGTCACCACGAAGGAGGGGTCATTGTCTGGGGTCTCAGTTCCATCATTGGTCCTGACCAGAATCCCACTCCCAATTGGCGATTTTTACTCTGGCTGGGCAAAATTCTATTTAAACCCCCTGTCTCAGCTAGCTTGTGTTCTCCCACCCTCGCATGCTAAAGGACACATCACAACCCAGTCAGACTGATCCCCCAACTGAGACAGAGAGCACCCAACCCCGAGACCTTTTTTTTTTCTTTTTTGGGGTGTACACGAATTGCCGGCCAAATGATTAAGTACTGGGATGTTGCAGCTGGTCTGCCTCCTCACTTTGGGTTCCACTACGGTGCTAGGACAGGAATTATAAATCAATACAAGCCTCCTACCTCTCTTAATTCTTCTTTTTGGTACCATTTATGTATAGTCTGTTATTGTACCTTCCTTATTTGAGTTTTGTATAGTTTGTGAAGCTGTTTATTATTCCCCCTGTATCCTGCATAATCTTTTCATGATATAGATGTTCATTGCCTAGCATAGATTGTTATTTCATCATATGTTCATTAGCCATTTGTATTTTGCATTTTGATTGTAAAGTTGTTTATTGTTCTACTTCTGCTCTAAACTGCTGTCCCCAAATTTCCCCAGCATACACGGGATGGGGGGAGAGGGGAGTGTGGGAGCTTAGTTTTTCTCATCTGACTCCTTCATTCTGCCGCCCACCCTTCTTGACTAGGAAGGAGGAATGGCCTTGAGCCATTGGTAAATATGCGTTGGGTGGGCTGATCAGTGCCTATACTGATGTTGAGGCAGTAAAAGGCCAGAAAAGTCCTTGACTTATTATGGCCACCCTCTTGTAAGTTATTGCTCCATACACTTATTTGGCTATAAGTATTTTAGCGGTTGTAAGTGTTTTGCATACACTTTTCTCCTTCATCCTGTTGTTAGGTTATAAGTGTTTTACATAGACGTTCCTGCTCTACACACTTAGTTGGTTATAAGTGTTTATCTAGACTTTCCTGCTCCACACTGTTAGTTGGTTATATGTGTTTATCTAGACTTCCCTGCTCCGCGCTGTTAGTTGGTTATAAGTGTTTAGCTAGGCGTTCCTGCTCCACACTGTTAGTTGGTTATAAGTGTTTTACACAGACTTCCCTGCTGCACACTGTTAGTTGGTTATAAGTGTTTATCTGAACTTTCCTGCTCCGCTCTGTTAGTTGGATATAAGTGCCTAGCTAGACTTTTCTGCTCCACAGTGTTAGTTGGTTATAAGTGTTTATCTAGACTTTCCTGCTCCACACTGTTAGTTGGGTATAAGTGTTTTACATAGACTGCCCTGCTCCACATTGCTAATTGGACATAGGTGTTTATGGTATCACTATAAAAGTAGGTTTTTTTGGTTTACTTGAACTGGTGTCCATCTCATTGGTGGCTGTCGCCAGTCCATCGCAGTTACATTGCGAACCCGGGGTTCAACAATGACCTGTTGATCTCTGAAGCCCTGTCACTAATCAGATCAGTTCTCCAGGGGGTCAAAATTGGAGGAGTGGCTCTTGACCTTCAACACTGTAATGACGCCTTGGAGATTCCTGTGTCTCTTGCACCCTTGTGTGGCAGCAGAATCTTTGAAAGGGTTTGATTTTTCTAGGAACATAATAAGCTTCATACTGTGGTAGAAGCCTAACAAAATCAGAGCTGTCTGGGGGTGAGAAATGAACACTGTTGTTATTAGTCTCTCTGCTCCAGCTACAGATCGTAATACGGCCACTTTCCTGGCATTGCTCATTGTGTCTACATCCACTGTGCTCACAGACTTCCACAATGCCTCCACGTGGCTCCCAAACCTTCATTCTAGCAGGTCTTCAAGTCATCTCCTGTGATATCAGGTCTTCCAATGCCATGTCAAGTGGCTGTAAAATTCTGCATTCAGGTGGTAACAGTCTTCCAGGCTGCTCCCAGATCTACCCTCTCCTGATGCCATGGACTGTTTTTTTCTCTTAGGCCATGGAGATCTGTAATTGCCAGCTCAATCATTTTGCTTTTAGACATTACATAATGGTGCTGGGTGGTAGTCACAGTCTGTTCTGTCCCTGCCCTCTGGAATCCTGCCCTCCTGCATGGAGGCCACCTGTCTCTGCAGCCGCCTACATCTCCATGTTCAGCCCTGATGCTCTCCATGTCCCCGGGCAGGGGACACTAAGGAAAAGGCCAACCAGAAGCTCTGCACTAACACTGAGGCAGATGAGCATCCTTAGGGCCATTCCTGTTCCCTGCATTCTTGCAAGTTCTTTGCTTTGTGTTGCGAGAAAGGGGCTCTGCCTGGGATTCTCTGTCATTCGACAGCGGTGACTCCCTGTGGAGCCTGTTCTGAGGAGTGGCTGTGCTTTTCCTGCTCTAACCCTTTGTGCTGGTAACAGTGCCTGGCTCACAGAGCACTCTGGGCTCCAAGACTGAGCCTCTGTTTCCTCGCTTGTCAGACAGTCTCCCGAAGCCTTTTCTCTTGCTGTTCTCTGATCCTTTGTTATTCTGTGCCTGGTGTTTGCTAATTCCATTCACTGATCCCCTCCTCAGCCCAGCCTGACAAAGGACATGGCTGACTTGAGTAACGAGTGACCTATCTCTGGTTGTCTCCCAATGCAACAAGGAGAGCTTGGAAACTCAATAGACTGGACACATCCCCCTGCATGAGAACACTACTCCACACGTGCCACATGGAGCAGAGGGGGAGGCGGTATGTAGAAGGAGGCATTGCCCACCACAGTGTCTGGGAGCCGTGCATGGCTGCAACACCCTGGACCCTCTCATTAATGCAAAATTGCTTCTCTGCAGTGCTCTTTCTGTAAAAAGAAAAATAAAAGGTGCAGGGGCAGCAAAAAAAGGTGCCAAGACTCCGCACCCCTGCATACCATCACAAAAAAAGCATCGCTTCTCTGCACCCCAGTGCAGAACTCCCAGCTGAGAGTCATTTAAGGCTCTGCTTGGATGGTTCTTCTTTCTGGGTTTATGTTATTGGGCAACCACAGAGAGTCTGTGCCATACAGCACCACAGGACGACGAGTATGTACACAAAGCCTCCATGGAGAGGCATGTAGTTTACTCTGAGGTGTGAGGACTGGCAGTGTGACTGTGCCGGAGCAGGGAGCTGCAGTACTGGCTGTGCGCAAGAGGAAGAGGTAGCCTCATGTCGGTTCTTGTACAACTGCCTGGTGCAAGCTGTGGAACTGGGCTATGGTGTGTCAACAACATAAAGCCAAATGGGCTGGCAAACAGTTACTGTGAAGGGGATGTTTGTAAATGCCTTTGGTCTAGCTTTTGTTACGCCTTCCATGCAAAACCCAGAACCTCCAACTCCATCATTTCCGTGTGTGGGAGAGCTCAGTGTCAGCCAAACACCCAGTGAGACTGGAGATTTGCTAGGAGCTTATTAATTTACAGATAAATGCATGTCTTTCTGCTTTCTCTGGCACCCCCCAGAACAGCCATTGGACAGGTGGGAGCTCCTCTAGCGTTTAATGGAAGGAATGTTTGCCAGAGTAAAACTCTGCTAGCATGAGGACTGTCCTGGCAACCTGGACTCCAAATCACCTTGTGCCATTGTGCCAGGTTCAGTGGGCCCTGCTGCTTCAGCTGGATACAGGCTCAGTTCCTAAACTGATGCAGTAGCGTGGCTTCCCCACGCACAGCTACAAAGTTGTTCTGTGCCCCGTGGTGGTGGCAACAGCCCCTGGGGCAGAGGCCGGGTGATGTGTGTATTATAGGTGGCACCGGGTTCCTGTGCCAGGGCACTCTTTGAATGTTGCTGGTCAGATTAGATCATTGAATTGCTGAATGCAAAGTCCTAGAGCTAAAATAACAACTGGTTAGAGATGCTGGGCTAAAGGTGATGGAGAATTTCTGCCTTCCTCCCCCCTGCGCTAATTCCAGTTCTGAACTAGATTGTAGTTCTGACTCTGCTGACGAGTGACTGTATGACCTTGGGGCCAGACAGCCCAGCTCTGTGCCTCAATTTTCCCATCTGTAAAATAGGGACAAGAACAACGCTGATCTCCTTCGTACAGTGTCTTGAAATTCACTTATGGAAAGTGTGCGAGGAGGGTGCTAGCAGGTATGTAACTTAGCACTAGTCCTAGGTACACAAATACAGCCATTTCTGCCTTTCCCAGAAGCCTCGGCAAGTCTCCAGGAGCCTGGAATTCCTCCACAAGCCGCATGGAGCTGGTGCCCTACACAGGCACGGCGGCCCCACCCACACGGGTCAGATGGCAGGATTGGGGCCTCAGCACAGGGTGTCGCAGCAGAATCACTGCTCTATGAAATCTCTCCATTCAGGGAGCCTCTTGCCTCCAGTCCCCACCTCTCAGCAGCTCTGTCTGGGTAGCCAGAACCCCTGCACAGTTAATCTTTGATGGAGCCAGGACAGCAGGGTGCTGGCCAGGGGAAGCCTTGCTGGTCTGGGCTCATAAGCAGCAAGTCCTTACTGATGAGCATCGGGGCAGCCGGCTGTTCTCATGGGAGAGGTGACAGCACGTGTGGTGGGTGTTTGTCAGCATTGGTCCTAGACCCCTGCTGCTGCTCGACGTTCTTCCCCTTTAACAAGTAATAGGAAATTTTTTCAAGTGACTTAAAAATTTAAAGAGGTTAATTATTATTTCTAAAAAGAACAAAGAAAAATTAAAACTGCTTCAGTAGGTAAATCTAAAATACAATCAATAATTTATCAGCCAATTTCCATTCAGCAAGGAGGATTTTGGAGGTGCCAGACCTTCCAAAATATTATCTTCAGGGAAAAGAATTTCAATGATTTATTTCCCATGCTGTAGCATGTGTCAGCCCCAGTGTCTTGCCTACCAGCTCTTGCTGCCCAGGGCTTGTTCATGTTGCTCTTCCTTTCAGGTCTCCACTTCCTGGCCGGTGTCTGCCGAGGTAGGAAAGGGGCCCTCCTGGGGTGAGGTGCCTGCTCCTTCAGGAGTGCATGGCGGGGGGAGGCGCCTCTCAGTGTGGGATGTCCACATTACTGCTATTTCTCAGTGCTCTGCCCCACCAGACTGCCAACCCCCTCTAGCCCAGAGAACAAAGAAACAGAGTAGGTCAGTAGGGCCTTTGCACTCTTCTTGTCCCATGTGGGGAATGATGACAAGGCACCAGGCAGCGAGTCAGAAATGGCAGCAGCAGGATGAGCTAGTGCTCTTTCTGGGTGTGGGTGAACCTGAGTCTCTGCCTTGGCTTCTGGAGAGCCAGGTCATTTTACTGACCTCTCCTCTCACTCTGTCCTTGGAGAGCCAAGCTTCCCACATACTGACACTGAATGGTGGCCAATTCCAAACTGATAACAGACAATACTTTCCAAGGCAATGCAAAATTTGTCTGTGGAACTCCTTGCCACAAGACATTACTGAGGCTAGTTCAGCAGGACTCAGGAAGACTTGAACATTAACATGGATGGCAAGAATATCCAAATTTATCAGGTTTAACATTGTTGATCCTTTGCTGGAGAGTTGCTGACTTTGGAGCTTGGCAGGTCATGACACTTCCCTGGTGTACTCAGGCCTGGGAGGCCCCATGCTACCACCTGCCCTTAGTATGGGGAAGCCTTGATTTTGTGCAACAGAGGGTCAGCACCTGATTCTGCTGGCCACGCAGCCCTCCCCTCACAGCCTTCAGAGGTGCTGCTGTCTGTCTGCAGGTCAGAGACAGGTGTGCTGTAGCCCCCTGCCCTGAAACTGCCCAGCCCCTGGCCTGTGGGACACCCACTGGATCCATAGATTTGCTGCTCACAGGAACCAGTCCCCATTTACACCTCTGCATCTCTGCTCTCCTAACTCACAGATGTATTTATAGGGCAAACAAGCAAGAGTTTATTTAACCAAGAGAAGGGGTTCAAATGGTAACAAGGAGAAGCCTTGGAAACAAAGGGTGACACATGAAATAAAATCTTAGAACACTTTCTAGAAGCTAGACTTATTTAACCAGATACTCTCATATCTTACAGGCAAAGCTCACCCCAAAGGTTTTCCTGCCTTTCAGCCGGGCTGTGATCCTTTTTGTGAGACAAAACACTGCTTATCCCCTAGGCTTAAGATACAGGGTATCTATGTGTTACCCCAGATAGATAGCACAGATCAAACTGGCCTTTGATTTTTATTCTAAAACTGCACAGCCCTCACTGTGTGTACCTTCCAGGAAAGGTTGTGTTCCCTTGGCGATGTCACAGATTTAATTAGCTGGTGGCTCCATATGCAAGTAGACTTATTGGGCAAGACACACAATGCACAATGACCAGGCAGACAGCTAAGCATCTGCTACCCACTGCCTGAATACAGCCTGTCTCCTGATTAAAATGATCAGTGGACTACTGGCTCTCAGTGGAGGCCTTACATGGCACCCTGTGGTGAATTTTGCATATACTTGTTCCAGGGGACCCCTGTGCCTCCCACGCCTGCTGTCAACTGGCACAAAGAGGGTCAGCTTCCTATTTAGTGCAGAAGCCAACAAGTGTAGTGTAGTAACCCTTGGGGAGGAAGGGGTTAACACTCGGGTCCGTGAGTCCCAGGACAGCCAATAGGAACGAAGCACAGGTTTTGAATTGGAGCAGCGGCCTTGCCTGTTGCTGTTTGGATGTAGCAGAGCTCCTGGAAGGATCAGGAGGAGGCCAGAGGAAGAATCCAGCAACATCCTTACCAAAGATAAGTTAAGTTTGGTACTGACCAGGCGTGGGTAGAACAGGGAATGTGTACTTAGATGTGGTCGGGGTATTTTCTTTGTTTTTGGATTTCTCTGTGCTGAGCCCATGTACCCCCTCCCACTACCCTGTAACTACCTCAGTTACTTCCCAGACAAGCAACTCTCTGTGTTTATTATCTGTTCTTTTTAGTTAAAGATTTTACCTTTTAAGTAAGCTCTGGTTCTGTGTCCTGAAAGGCAAGAGGTTTGTGTGCACGTGCCTCAGACTGCACGGCCAGCTACTAAAGGGGACTCTGTTCCAGTTCCAGCTCATATTGCAGCTGGAGTTCAGTCACTTTCCTGAGAGAGGAATAAAAGGGATTGCAGTCACCTCATAGGAAGGAATTCCCAAGTGCGCCTTCCTGGGTTTTCAAGAGGTTTTTTTGCATTTGGGTGGTGGCAGCGATACCACTCCAAGGCCAGGAATTGGAGGCCTTGGAGAGTTTCAAGACCAGGCTTTAAGGCCAGTGGCTTTTAAGGCCTGTTGCAGGCCCCAACCTTCTGCACTGAGAGTGGGGAAACAGCCTTGACACGTAGCATAAGCTATTATCTGCAGACAGAACATGTGGCCTAGGTGTATACGGTGGGTTGGTGACCAATGACACAGGCAGTTCCCTCTTGCAGATGTCCCAGGTCAGCAATTCAGTTGTCCTAGCCCCAGAAATAGCTGCTTTTTGCATTTCCTTCCAGGGCCTCACATGCCTCTCTCCTTCATAAACCCTGCCTTTTCATCCCACCCCTGGAGAACCTCTACTCCAGGGCTGCTCACCGTGACCACGTGGCCTGGAAAGGGGAACCTGCATGGCTACCCACCTGTGGTGCAGCAGCACTGCGTGTTTTAACCCGCAAATACCCTTGCCAGCTGTCTGGGCGTGGTCACTGCAAGGCATCAGCAGCTCTTTTGTGGGCTGTTCCCGCCAAGGTGCAGCTACACCTGGGACCCCAGTGGTGCAAGCTATTAATGAACAAGATTTTAGGCAGGCAAAGAAACCCTCCTGCTTCTGGTCACAAGGCAGCCTCCAAGGAGGACTGATAACCCCGTACCAGCCTACTAGTGATGCTGCAGCCACTGGCACTGGCCACAGGATGCCGGCTTGCTCCAATCTGGCAGTGCCTGTGTCTGGATGTTCTTAATGCTTCCGTGACAGATGGTGACTGTAATATTAGAGCTGCTCATAAGCAGCTGGTCCCAGGCCTGTCCACATGTCCTTCACTCCTCATCTGCCAGTAGAATGCAGCTGGAAATGTCTTTCCAGCTCCCAGCAGGGGACTGGATCCCTGTCTGGATGCTCAGCACATTCTCATGTTGAGATCCTCATGCCCAGCAGTCATGAGTTGACATGCTGAGTCACTGATGTCCAGATGCTGTGCTTGTTCTCCTAGAGCATAAGATCCCCAGTTCTCACATTCCTGGCCGGCATTCAGCTGCCTGAGCATGGTCAGGGTAGTAACCTAGAGGGAGAGAGGCTGGGAAACAAAGAGCTCCTCGCAGAAGGGACAACCCTCCCTGCTGCCCTTAACCTGTGGGCAGAAAGTGCTCAGGGCTGTGCAGATCTACGGGGGGTGTTCTTACATTGACATCTACTGTGAACTTGACACAGTGCCAGAAGATCCTGGCCAGGTTGCGCATCAGGGCTCTGTGGGGCCTGCTGGATTAGCTAGCATCTTTGAAACGATGCTGCCTGGCTGGTGGTATAAATGATAACTGAGATATATGAAAGGTGCATGTATCTGGGAAAAGTCACAGATTAAAATGCATTATAGTAGAGGAAATGCACAGGAAAAGAAGGGCTGCAATGGCTGGCTCACAGTGCAGCGAAAGCTGAGTTCGAAACTTCATCAAGCACTGTCCAGAAGAGGGTTCTCCTGGATGCATATAAGAGACCCTCTGCCTCAGACTTTGCAAATGGGAGTAGCCAAGACCCGTGTTCCCTTCCTAGGGCCTCTTCATTGCTTTAAATCAGGAATTTATGTGAATACTTGTCCGCTCAGTCTGGACCCTAACTGGCAAGGTGTATGCACTATCGGGTGTGCTGTGGGCTTGGCCAACCCCCATTGAAACAAATGGAAAGCTTCACACCAGCTTCAATGGAGAAGGATCAGGTATGTCCGTAATCGTACGCACCTAATGCTAAACTGGCCCTGATAGTGTGCTGTCATCACGTTTTCTGTGTCTCCATTCATCTCTTGATCGCACTCCCTACTTGGGAATAGCATTTGCAGGGCAAAGCCTGCTGACATTCATTCCCTGACTAGAAATAGCACACTGCATTACCTGGTTTCAGAGCCAGAAGGGGCCGCTAGCAATAGTCTGATCTCTGGCTTGGCCCTAGTCTACACTTGGGCAAAATTCGGCGGCAGTCGACTGCTGTTTACGCAAGGAACGTAAAATCCCTTGCATAAATGGCAGCAACTTTCTAAGCTGCCATTACACATTAGGGGAAAGCCGACCACAAATCGCTTGCGGTCGGCTTTCCCCTATGCCCTCTGATCCCCCAGGACTTCCAGGGTCAACTTCTGGGAGCCCGAACTGACGGTAGTGAATTTGCCGCCATCAGTATAGACATGCCCTTGGTCACAGAGCTGCACCCAGCAATTCCTGCATCCTGCCACATACTAACTTTCCAGACAGAGCCTACCGCCTAGAACAGGAGTCTGTAGCCCGGGGCTCCGGAGCCGCATGTGGCTCTTTGGCTGCCCACTTGTGGCTCTGGGCCCCTCCTGCCATTGGGGGACCCTGTGGGCAGCCTGCACCAGGCTCCGGGCTCCCCCAACACCAGCGGACCAGGCGGGCGGCCTGCTCCTCATTCTGAGCTCCCTCCTTCCCTCCAGCAGACCCTGAAACAGGTGCCCTGGCCCAGCATCTAGCTCTCCTCAGCAAGAGGCTACACCCATTGTGGCTCTCAAAGCACTTGGTTGTTGACAGAATTTTTAAAAATGGCTCTTCTTATCTTTTGGGTTGCGAACCCCTGTCCTAGGAAAACCTTCCACTCTTCATTCAGCAGCTCCAAGCCACTCCAGCCTTTGGCAATCTACATCGTAGCATGGTATGAAGGGTGATAAAGGCTGACCAGAAGAAAATGTGCATTTAACATATTTGTTAATGATCTGGAAAGAGGGTTGAGCAGAAAGAGAGGAAAATCTGCAGATGATGCCGACATATTTAGATTAGTCAAGTGGAGAACTGCCGACAGACCCAACCCAGTGAGGTGAACAGGCAGCGTGAGGGTTGACACTGATAAATGGAAAGCAACGCACAGCAGGGTGACAAGTGCAGTCTACTCATACTCCTCACAAGCATCTCAATTAACTGCATCAGTCAGGAAGGGCCCCGGGTGCCACTGTGGACTGCTCCCCGGAGACCCCTGCTGCATGTGCAGTTGTGGTCAAAAAAAGCAAACAAAGTAATTGGGATGCAGAAGGCATGAGATGGAAAAGAACATGGAGACAATTCTAGCACCATTACAGGACTTAAGGGCGCAGGCATTCGTTCTGTCGCTTGGAGCAGTGTTGGTCACCCCACTTCAAAAGAAAGTTTGCAAAATTAGGAGGGGTCAGTGAAAGGCAAAAGGAACATTTAGGGACCTAGAAAAACTATTCTCTGGAGGCAGACGGGAAAGAGTGGGTGTGTTGCTTTATCAAGAAGATGACCCAAAGGGGCCCTGATAAAAGTATGAATGGTCTAGAGAAGGGAGATCCGGAATTTCTGTTCATCCTGTCTTATAGCATGAGAACAAAGAAACATTTAATGAAATTAAAAGCTGACAAATTTCAAAGAGATAAAAGGAAACATTCACAAAACCTGTGGACCGTGCAGCTCCTTGACAAAGAATGTCACCAAGGCCAAGAACTTATCTAGATTCAGGCGATTTCTATTCTATGGGTTCTGCAGTATAGCGACTCTGGTGCTGTGGCCTGGATGGATAGCAGCACCCTACTATAATGGTAGAGGTTTTCCATAAGTGTAGGTAAACCACCTCCCCAAGCAGCAGGACCTCAGTTGATAGACAAATTCCTACATTGACCTAGCTGCATCTAAACTGGCTTTAGTTTGACTTACCTACCACACGCAGGGGTGTGAATTTTTCACATCAGAAAATAATTAGAGATTATATGGAAAAACCAGATTATCCAAAGTTGTCATTTAACAATAACACATATTTTGGAAAGCCTAATAAAATTCCAGCTTCAAGGCTTCAGCCTGTCCCTAACTATTGGGGATGAGGATGAGAGTGGGATTTTTCCTCCTTGCTCTGTGGTCAGTGCTGGTCTCCATCAGAGACATGATACTGGGCTAATGGATCTCATGTCTAATCCAGAGGAGCTGTTCCTAGGTTCTGACAGAAAGGAGAACGTCCCAGAAAAGCCTGAGTAGACCCACTTGCTCACCATGGTGTTGGTCATGCACATGTCCAAAAGAGAATGGAGTTTCATGTGTGAAGAGATGACAACTCTGCATGAATCAAGCCAAGGAGCTAATTAGAACCCATGACAAAGGAAGCACAAACAACAGTTAAAAGTAGAGACAGTAAGAATTTGTCAGTCAGCCAATACAAAAATGTGCATGCTATAAATAATTAAAATGGCATATGACCTGTTCTGAAGACTTCTCACAGAGCCTCTACCTGACACAGGAAAATGTGCCCAATTTTAGACATAGATTAAAATAAATACTGTGAGTTGAAAATAAATGGCATTATTAACATAAAGGGAGTCCCTAATTAACCAGCTATAGTTCATTACTGTAGCCTTCAATTTATTAAATTGCATAATTACATAAAAACCACAGTTGATGCTCTATTCAGTGTATCTGGTATTGTCTTCCCAATAATTAGTTCCATAATTGTCAGTTTGACAAGGCAATTAAAAATGTTTAAAGACATTGTGTCAGCCTTTTCTCCTTTGCTGAGCTCAGGAGGACATTTCTGGAAGACACTTTTCTATCTAACTCAACTATTCAGTGTAGATAGCGTTGCTTTTGGTGATACAAGAATGGTCAGATGTGTAGATTCCTTTGGTGACGTCTCTGCTGGATTGATTTTTTTTTCAAGGTAAGAATAAAACAAATCCTGACTCTATTTGCATTGCACTTTATCTGTGAAATCTGATCTGCTCGACAAAAGAGCCATGCATTTCTCAGACTAAGATTGGGGGCAATGAAAAACCACATTTGATTAATGGAAAAGAGGGCGAGGGCATATTGTCTCACTTCCCCCTGCCCTCCATTTTGTAGTTTGCAATATCAGTATCGTCACAAGGTTTCAGGATAGCAAAAGGAGGAGGTTTGGTTCATTCTTTGATAGCATGGAAGTCTGGAACTGAGCTCAGTGACACACCTGTGGCTCACACACAGAAAGCAAGTGGAAATTGCAGCATCCACTCCATTGTATGTCAGGCTGCTTCCCTGGTGTCACAAAGGAGGGAAGATATTTCGGTGTCGCCCAGCCAGGAGGATATAGCAGTTATGGCCCAGGTTGTGGCTTTGAACAGAGCAGCTTTTGGAACCCTTTTTGTCTGTAGCCAAGCAGGATCTAGGACAATGTTTCTTCAGCTGTGAGACTGACCTCCTTGGGGTGGCTGTGACCTTCCCCAAAGGCTAAGGAGCGGAGGAAGGCACACTGTCTTTTGAGGCTGTGCTATCCAATTGCTACTTGTACAAGAGCCTAGGGCTGAATGCTCAGTACTCACAAGATGGCTCATCATTTGGTTGTGTCCGAAGTGAAAAGCGCAGGTGACACCTTCTTGTATTTCTGGGCCACATGCCACAGTTCTCTAAGACTTTGATATCACCAGGTGTGAATTACTTCTGAACAATTGTAGAAATGGAACGTTTGTGAAATCTGACATTTGCAGCCCTGAAAACTCAGACCTCTTTGCTATGTGCAACCTTTCACCCTGCATGCCTTTTTTACAAAGGGCTTGAAAACCAAAGGAATGTAGCTCCAAGCATCAATATATACAAGTTAGAGTTGCTCAGCTCACATGAACAGAGCAGCCCAGCAGTAGGACTGGGGTAAATCCATATGCTCAGGGCCTCCATCAGTCCGCAGTGGGACGCAGATAATTGGCTGGGCTCAGAAGCAGAAATGTCCACCCAAAGCATTAGAATGTGCTCTTAAGAGAAAGAGGAGGCCCTGCTCCAAATTACATCAACAAAGAAGGTGCATCTTAGCACCTTTGTGAGTGTCAGCAGTAAAGGTGGTAGGACCTTGACAGATACATAAAAAACCAGAGCAAACCCAGTTCACTAGGATCAGCCTGACAATGCGTGAAGGCAATAAACCAGGAAAAGGCCTCAGCCTCTGAATGTGAATATTCCACTCCAAACCTATAGAATACTATAGACTCATGCCCTGGATAGGAGCATGACTTGCTTGATTTAGTGGGATTTCTCCTGATTGCACTGCAGTTATTTCCAGGGTAATGGCTGCTGACTTTCAGTCATTAAATCTCCTTTGTTTTCCCCTTCCTAACAAAATAAACTATACTGTTAGATTCAAAGGGGCAGCTGTGTTAGTATAGTAAAGCAAACAAACAAACAAGGAGTCTGGCGGCACTTAAAGACTAACAGATTTATTTATCGCATGAGCTTTCGTGGGAGAATATCCCACTTCATCAGACTCTTTGAAGAGGGACAGCTTACAGAACTGGATGAAAATAAATGCAGGGGAGTGTAAGACATGGGATCAGGTCATACTGCAACAGCAAATCAGAGCATCTGTAAGGATTCAAACTCCGGGAGAGAGCATACAGAGGGAGGGTGAAGTCAAATTACCTGTTATAATGTGAAAAGAATCCATAGTCACGATTCAGCCCTGCTTTCACACAATTTAATTTGCATATTAGTTTGATTTTGGCTGTTTCACTTTGAAGTGTTGATGTCCCATTGATGATAAACAAATCTTTCCCCATACAAAGGCACTGCACCAGCAGGATGATGGCTGGGTGGGAGTGTGTTCAGGCATAAGTTTAAGGAACAGTTGCAACTGCAAATAATATTCTGCTTTTGAGTCAGTAAAGGGACCCTGAGAGTGATGACAGGGAAAGGAGGTTTGAACTCTCTCCTTGGCAAACCCACTCCTCTTGTTCCTGGGCCTGGGCGCTGCTCATTCCAGCAGACTCCAGCACATAATGGACTCTAGAGGGTAACGCATCCTGAAGCAGCCCCAGTATTTAGCTGAAAGAATCCCTTCCCAAGCTCCCCTCCTTCTTCGTTAGAAGCAAATATCTGAATCCAGATGGCCCAGCTCCATTGTTCTCTAGCCATTATTTTGTATTCAGTATTCATAATTGCTCAGCTAACTGAGAAACTTTACAATCTGTTGTAGGCCATTATATGCAGAACCATGCCCAAATAATTGATCCCCTGCCATCCAAATCGCAGAAGTGCTCGAGCGTTTTGTAATCTTACAGAAAAGGTTTGTATTCCAAGCATTTCAAATGTATATTAAAATAAAATTGACAAAGAGATAACAAGGCATAATTTTACAGCAGCCATGTCATTAAGTGGGCACGCACCCATACCTGCGCACTGAGGCAGGGTCCTGCTGGGAGTGTTATCTTTCTCTAATACGCTATCTAGAGCTGAACTGATGCAATTTACTTTTTTATGTTCCACATTTACCAACCTCATCTCTCAACAGTCTCATGGCGTGGGCCTGCTTTCCATCAAGTTAACAGGATAGCTAAGCATTAGCAGCCAAGGAGGAGAGCATGAAGGGAGCCTTGGCAGGGAAAACAAACACACAGACCCAAGCATTCACATGTGGGGGCGGGCGTGGGGAATCATTTTGGCCTTTACGTCCATATGCAAAAGGCCTGGCTTTTCTAAGGTGCTGGGCAGCCTCTGTGCCCATTGTTTTCCCTGGGAAAGGCAGGAACCCCATGGCTTTGACAAGCCAGTTGCTACGTGGTGCCTAAATCTGGATTTAGAGCATAGCAGTGCTGCCCAAACTGTGCTCCACTAAGGCTGTGTCCTCCGGTTCGCCTGACAGCTGGCTTCTGATCCACTGGACATCACTGGGAGCCAAGTGCCTCCTCGGAGGTCAGGATGAAGCACTGCATCCTGGAAATTGTGATGTTCGTGCACTGCTGTCCTCCTCTTAAGTGTAGATGAGCTTCCTGACCAGTAGCCCAGACTCAATGGGGGAGCGCCACTCCAGGCCCTAAGGTAGCAGCCAGGTGGCTGCCTCTCTCGAATGAGGTGTACATGCCTTGTGGGCTATCCCCAAGTCTGCTGCTTTCATACGTGTGTGACACACAGGAGGGCCAGTGAGAGACAGAGGCCAATGGACCAGTCTTACAGCAGGGCTCTGGACCCAGTGAACATCACGTTCACAGTCACAGGTCCTAATTCCAGGCTGTGGGGGTCAAACATCAATTTTCTTGTATCGAACATTTGGGCCGCCTGGGGCCATCCTGCAGAACAGGAAGAAGAACTGAAAGTATCTGACCTGCATCATAAGGAACGCTGTAGGGATAGCAGACACCAGCTGCGGAGGGTGTGAACTGCCTTGAACCTTGTGTAGGAAAGCAGGCAGGAAGAGTGCTGGAGAAGGTGTTTGGAAGAAGCCGACGGAGATGGGACTGTTTCCTTTATTTCAGGGGGTCCTGGCCTGGGAGTCACAGCCATCAGGAGGATCATGAACAGCTGCTGGGGTGTAACTACCCTCCCTTTCCCATAGTGCTGAATGGCAGAAAGGGCAGTGGGGATGGGACCAGCAAGATACCTGGGAGGGGGTGTCCCTGGACAAGGCTGCTTTGGGCTACTCAGGGGTGGCCAAACTTATGGAACGCAAGAGCCGCACAAGTTGATTATTAAACCTTCGAGAGCCACACTGAGGCATATAGCCATATACTTTTACCTACTCCAAAATTACTAAGTTTAAAATTCAGTGCACACTTTAATTTTATTGTAAAAAGAGGGCAAATATTGATCCTACTGATGTCAGATTCTAATAATTACTTAAGTTTACTATGAACATCAGGCCTATAAAGTAAAAACTTAGCTGCTGCTCGATGTAGAAGATGCAGGCTAGTGGCGAGTTTTTTAAAATCCTGACCATGCTGCACTTCTCCCTGCCATCCCAACCATGCTGCACTTCTACCCACTGTCCCAACCCCCTCCTGAACTCCTAGGCTGGGGCTGCTTTCCAAAATTGATTTGCTGACGTTCTTCTGGGAGCCACATGTTTTCATTCAAGAGCCGCATGTTGCTCCCAAGCCACAATTTGGCCACGCCTGGGCTACGTCTACACTGATGGTGGCAAAATTGCGGCCGTCAGCCAGGCATTCTGGGAGTGCTTAGCAGCAAGTATGAACTCGCTGCTGCTCTCCTGGAAGTTGAAGCTGGAAGTCCTCACCCCTGGGAGACGTAGGGGAAAGCCAACCCCAAGGGATTTGTCGGCTTTCCTGAGTGTGTCCCAGTGGCTTAGAAAGTTGCTGGCACTTATGCAAGGCATTTTACGTGCTTTGTGTAAATGCCAGTTGTCTGCTGCCGAAAAGTGTCCTAAGTGTAGACTAGGGGTTATTCTCCAAGCACTGCTGTTCAGTGGCAGGAGCAAGCAGCTCGTTCTGTGTTGCAGGCACTGACAGAGATGTCTTGCAGCTAAGAGAAAAGTCAGCCATGCTCTTGTGATTGCAGTCGCTGTGTCTAAGGGCTGAGCCCTGCCCCCAGGAGACACATAAGGATTTACTGAATCAGTCACTCACATTGTGCTGCTGAGTTTGCTGATGGGGAAAGCATGAGCCCATCTTTCCCAGGGATCATGGCCTTTTGAAGCATCACAGTGTCCGTAAACTCTGGGAGGGGAAAGCCAGGGTCTGGCATATATTGTGGGAGGACTGGAATTTGCTTGTGAACTCTAGTCATGCATCACACCTGTGTAGTTCTGTGGGTGACACACATTTTGTTTACACCAAGTGATTATGCTGAATGGCACCATTCGAGGATGAAGGCAGGAAGTGGAACATAAAACCTTAGATCAGAGAGAGCCAGGGAGATTTCTCCTAGGAAGATGGATCCCCTTAAGTTATAGCTGAATGGCTCCTACAAAGAGTAATAATAAGTTAATAAATTCTTCTCCAGTCACCTGGGTTGTTTCCCACCAAAGAATTTATTACATGGAATACATTTCCTTGCTCTTAATAATGAGATTTTGGCTCCAACATGTGACATTTATGAGTGACATTATTTTAAAAAAGGGCATATAGGCTTTGGGAGAAATATGTCGGCTCACTCTCCAGTACACGTGTGCTGTATATCCTCTTTCCAGAACAGGAAGAGCCTGGCTGTGTTTTAAATCAATGCACTAGCAATATTTTTGTGGTTCTTTTTCAGTGGAAACGAACAGCATGAACAATGTCCCTAGAAGCACCAGACTGCTTGCATTGTGTCATTGTCAGTGCTGGAGCTGCCCATCCACCACTCAATCTCCCTCCCCCAGAAAATTAAGAGTGACTCCCAAGGGATGTTTTCATGGCAGCAGAGTTTTCTTCATACAGGGCAGGTGCCCCAGGAATTCCCTCTTTGTGGAAGCAACCCACACACTGCAGAGTAAATGCTACTACATAATAATTAAGGTCATGGCGTGATTGTGGGCACAACTCGCTGGCCTAGCACATGCTGCGGCTTGGGCTTCCAGCATTCCTGCTCCATGTGCTGCCAGCTATACTAAGCCATGCTTTCAGAGTCTTCATTAAGACCATGAATTTAAGCTCTTGGGCTCATCTTTTCAAGGCACTGTGCTCGTTTGCTTAGCAGATGGGCTGAGGGGTCTGATACAGAGCAATCTCTTTGTGAAAAGTGTTTGCCCAGGGCCAATGGGATGTTCTGGTTTTTATCATTTTCCTGTGTGAGTTCATTCCAGAGCATAGTAATGGTCTGGTTTTACCCGCATTGGGGCCTTCAGTGTGCTGGCTGAGGTACGCCTCGTGTTGCAAGAGGCACGTGGTGTTGTGGGGGTGTTGATCATCACAGACAGCAGAGGAAATACAGTTGCAGGTTTTGCATTTGATGTGATGCCAGGGTCTAGTGCTGATTGAAATAGGTGAGTGCTGGTTTCTTCTAGCTGCTAACACTTTGGAGCTGTGTGATTAACAGCAGCAGAAACCAAAAGCTTCCAATTATCCACAGACAGGCCTCAGAGAGGCAGGGGAGTGTGAGCTATTCAAGGTGCCCTACAGTTTATTGTGGCTCCTTGTCACTGAAATCATGGCACTCTGTCCAGTGACAGTCTGCGTAGTGGCCTGGCTGCTAACGAAGACCTGAGTGCTGGAGTGGATTGTGGCTGCAGGACGGTTTGGGAGGGCAAAGGGAAGGCACTGTGCTGCTGTGTGGCTGCTTCAAATACACCTGAGGGCAGCTGATGAGGCTCTGAATTATTTGCGATTTCAAACATAGCCCCTCTGTGTGTCTCTGGGATCTGCAACTGCAAAGGCTGGCTCGAATCACAAAGAAGAGTGAAGACTAATAGCCTGCCCTCTAAAATGGGAGGCTGTGTCTATTTGCTGCTATAGAGAAAAAGCATTTCCAATGAGTTATTAGCAGGTACCAGAGTTTGTGTGTGCTGCAGCTGGTGTCTGTATTGGGCAGCCCATATGTCTGTGGGGCAGGTCCTCTCTCTCCAGCATGGATTACGTCTGTCCTGCACAGTGCGTGTCTGCCTGCATCTTATAGTAGACATTGCTGTTCAGCCGTTCGGGACATGGGATAAAAATATAAATGGAGCCATGGTACGTGTGTGCCCTGCCCTGAGAGTGGGCAGTTGGTCGGGTTGGCAGACTGAAGAACAGCAGGCTTGTGCCTGTCAAACTCCAGATCAAAGACAGCTGTAAAGTAGCAGCCACCAGCATTTCAGGTTGTTTGACCCCATGGCAGGATGGACCCTCCCTGTCACAGGTCTCCCTTCATCCCATCCTGAGCTTTTTAGGGCAACAGACACTAGGACGGCCCGTGGGGCAATTTGGGTAAACTAAATCCACAATTCCCTGCCTGTTCCTTTCCTGAGGAGGACCCAGAGGGTCTGGCCTCATCTGGGAGGTGGCTATGGCACAATATGGCATTACGTAATGGGGAAGGAAACAGGGCTACCCCATTACATACCGGCAGTGTCTCCTGGAGCAGGGGGTCAGGGATCACCCCTTCCCGGCCGTCGCTCCCTCTGCCCACCTACTGTGGCTGGTGCCGGTCAGCAGGCCCTGGTTCCTGGCTCTGATCAGCCTCTTCGGGGCAGGCTGTCTGCACAGGCCCAGTCAGTGGGAGCAGGAAGGGGCAGCGAAGCTGTTCCTAAGCGAAAAAGGAAACCACAGCCCAAACCTTGCTGCTGCAGGGGTGGGGAAGCTCTCTCAGGTGGCTGGGCATGCATGCATATCACCCATCTGCTGGATACTCACTTGTGACCTGGATTTTCCAGCTGAAGACAGGAAAGCAAGATATTACCAAGCAGCAGGGCTATGATGCAGCTTAAATCTCAGGCAGCAGCTTTTCAATAAAGCGGATGAGAACAGTATCAGTGGCAGCAGCAAGCCATGCTGGTGCAGTGTGGGAGCCTGGGCTGGCTTAGGCAGACGTGTCTGTGGGAGTAAGAAACCAGCCTGTCTCTGTGACTGGCAATAATCCCTGACACTCATTTAGTGCCTTGAATTATCCCCCTCCATCCCTCCTACCTGTGGGGGGCCTCAGAACCCACCTGCCGTGGCTGGCAGCTTCCAGGCCTTGCTCGGGCTGCTTGATGTGCTTTCAGAACTGGTCAAATAAACCCCAAGTACTTAGCCCTCACGTGCTGTTGTTGTGCATCCCTGTTTCCCAGCGAAAAACACTGCAAATTGCCCTGGGGAACTTGGTAGCAAATGCATGTTCCCACTTGATGCTTCTTACCCCACTTGGGGCATGGGTAAGTCAAAGTAGGGGTGACGATGCACATTTTGTGATTATGACCTGTATCTTTCTACTGCTTTTCATCAGCCCTCTTCCCTGCCATGAGGTTCAGCCCCTACCCTGGCTTTGGGGGGTTAAATCCAGCCCTGGATCTGAGTGCCATCCTGAACTCCAAAACACAAGGTAGCATCCTGCCCTCTCCTGGAAGAGCCTGTCCTCCTGATTATAGAAGCTAATTCCTCCCTGGCAGTACGGCCCTCCATTCACACAGCTGTGCACACAGCCCCTGGCATCAGGACACTTGGTCAAACAGAAAGAAAATGTTCCAAGCTGCAAGTGATGGGGGCTATTCCAATTAGCCCACTGATGGTTAATGAGGGATCTCACTGGGCAGCACACTCCAGTGATGAGGAGGGACTTTCGAGATAACCGCTGCACCAGGTGACAACCTTCCAGGATAGGCATTCCCAGGGAATGGGGTTTTCCCATGAAATGTGATTTCTCTGGTCTTTGGGTCACTGCAAAGCTGACAATCAAGGCAAATTCTGTTCAGCTTGGGCTCACAGGGATGGCATCAGATGCTTCATTGCCCTGGGGCAATGGCAGATTCAGATGTGTCTCACCCCCAGCCTCATGCCACAGGCCACAGTCTGCCTCCAGATTCACCTGTTGTGCGTCAGAGGGTAAAATGCTGGATGGAGATGGAAGTGGGAGACCCCAGCCCAGCAGCAGTTGCTGAGCTGTTGGCTTGGCCATGCTCCCCTCCCTTTTGAACAGACAGATGGGTGTAAAGCCACAAAGGTAGGGAGGTCCTGGCCAGGCCTGGAGCCGTCCCTGCTTAGACTCTGCTGTACTCTCGGCTGGCAGCACTTGTGGCGATCTCAGACCTCGTCACCAGCAGGGCCGCGGTGTTGGCCGGGAGCGCTCAGGTTCCCGGCATGTGTCAAGCTGCAGGAATACAGGATGGAGCCATAGCTGGTACCCAGTGGGCGTGCTGACTCCCTGAGCTTAGCTAGGGACTGTGTGTGCACGAGCGTGCCTGAGTGTGCACGTCTGTCAGGGGAGTGGATCCATTTCCGTGGGAACTGAGGAGTCTCAGCCCCTCTAACTTGTAGCCATAAGCTGCACGGACAGGGCAGATCAGCGGCATGCCCTGCGGGAACGCTTCCTCCCGTGGCGAGGTGCTGAGGAGAGACACGTCCAGCCCCTGGGTTAAGCTGCTCCATGCCAGGGGCCACTAATCGAGGGCCCATGGATATCCTGCCCTCCACGGTGCAGCGCCTGAGGAGTCTGGGCAATACACGGGCAGCGTAGGAGCACAGGGCATGGGAGGGTCTGTGCATTACATGGAGTTATCTTTGGCCTGGGCGCACCTCCTACCTAGCCTGGCAGGACCAGCGTCGGTAGTACCTTACGTTCGGTGCCTTTGACCCGGGGCTGGAGGGAAGTCAGAGGCTTTCAGGAGACTCTGAGAGACTCCCGGGGACACAGCGATGTTGGTGTGAAGATCCTTAGGCTGTCATTAATATCTGCCTGCACTTTCGAATGAGCCCCTAAGCTCGGGCCCAGCGTGGAGGGAACTGGGGATCCTTCCCAGCTGCCGGGGCCCCGGAAAACGGCCGCAGTCGGTATTGTGTGAGGCCTCGGGCTCACCAGAGCCAGCCAAGCCGTGTGGTGCCAGCTGCATGTGAAAAGGCAGGCCTGTGTTGCTATAGTTACCACAGGGCCGTGGATAGCACTGAGAGAGAGATTTAAAAATTGGCTGTTTTAGCAACAGCTGATCTTTACTTGGCAACACCAGGCACGTGACAGCAGCTTGCAGAGTCTCTTCAATCCCTTCTCCACCCAGGAGCTCTTTGCTGTTGTTTTGCACCGTTACCATGCTTGGCTCTCACAGATGCACAGAGGGCAAAGCCTTTGCCCCCTAAAGAGCTGCCCTCCTCAGCTCAGTGGTGAGGTGAGGACAAGTCCTGAGCCAGCAAGAGGCAGGACGAAAGTTATAGCTGTAAGGCCATGTGGTGCTTTGGCTTATAATGCTCTGAGGGCTCTGCAAATGAATTTGTGATCCCGTTGCTAGTGGGAGAGCCCAAGGGGTAGAGATTTCGCAGGAGAAGTGCACCAACTCTTGTAGCTTTGCAAGGCAGCTACCTCCAGACAGCACCACTGATTAATGCCCCACGCCTCAAGCTCTCTTTGGGCTCTCCAGGGGCAGGTGGGATCAGGGCAGTAGGCAGCTGCCCTGTCTGCATTTGTCACATTACCAGAATAGATTCTGGAAGGAATCCTGTGATTGCAAAAAGTCTAACCAAAAAGAGAGCAGCCTTGGTTTCCCGGCTAGACACCCCTGGTTTCTGCAGAAATGCCAACACCAGCCATCTGAGAACGCTATGGCCAGCTTCTCACCAGCCTTGGTCAAGATACTTAGAGCTGCTGGGAAAGCACCACCCACTGGAAGACCCGCCAGATCACCTGCAACCTCCAGCCAGAGGAGAGACCCCACCACAAACCTCTGGCTGTACAGGATAGGCAACGAGTTAGCAAGTCCAGCTCACAACATCATGAATTACTGCTCGCTGTGTTCTTAGTGATCCAATGCATGATACTGATTAGCTGCCAGAGAGTTTCAGAAAGTTCTCGTGTGACTAAATGATTCTGGAGTCATGACTTGTGCTCACATAAGCAAAGGCCAGGCAAGAGTCAGTTTTACCCAGCACAATGAGACATGAACGTTTTGTGGGTTCACATTAATGCTTCGAACCTTTTAACAAATTAAATGCTCAGAAAGAAAGTGTGAGCCTCCTGTGTGGAACTCTGGGACCCAGAGTCCTGAAGAAAAGTAATACTGATCCTAATAATAAACTTCAATATTGCCCCAGTGAAGAGCAGGGTCTCATTGTTCTGGGAGCTGGAGAAACATGGAAAGGACAGTCCCTGGCCCAAGGAGCTCACGGTCTCATACAGGCTGGATGGGGAGAGCCAGGAAAGAGCGGATGTGCACAGTTCACAAGAGGGCCACAGTGATGACAGAGGCTAGTGGTCTGGGATCCTGGGTTCTTGGGAGCCCAACCTGAGACTCCCTGGGCTTGATTTTTGGAGGTGCTGAATGCCAGCAATGTCCGCTGAAGTCAGAGGGTGCTGCCCCAAGTTGAACATCCCAACAATTCAGTGTTTAAAAGTTATTGCATTTCCCCTAGCACAGCTGTTGTGTATCACAGACAGTGCCTGCATGGACCCATGGAAAATAGCTGGGCAAGGCAGGGAGGTTTGAAGCTTGAATGCTGACAGTCAGCCAGGCCATGCAGAACCACAAAGAATGACAAAGTCTTTGTCTCAAGGAGCCTACAGTCTGACTTAGAGGCACTTCGCAGTCCTCCAGTGCACACATCTCCTGGCAGGCTGTGCTGCTGCTTAACGGCTTTTTGGAAGAAGGGAGTGGTGAGAAGCCAGCCATCTAGCTGAGGGGAAAGCCACTGGAAATTCACTGGTTACCCTGCCCCGTCTCTGCCGAAGGGGGTGCTTGACAAGCAGGGGTTCCTGAGAACATAGCTTCTCAGGATGGTCACAAGCTCTGGCATTGCAAAGGGATCAGTTTGTTTCTCCTGAGGAGTTTGATGCAGATACCTTTCCGGCAGCTGGAGGAGCCACAGGGCATCCGAGCCTGTGTGCAAAGTCTCCCCTCTGTCCTTATTTAAATCCTTAGTGCTCCAAGTGAGAGGGTGGGCAGGGCACAACTCTTATTTCAAGCTCCCCCTGGTTAGCTGCAGTGTGGACATACTATCTCTTTCTCACAAGAAAGTTTTGCCTAAAATAAGCCAACCGGCAACTGCACAAAATGCTGGTGAGCGCACGTTCAGAGCGTCAGTAATGGAATGACCCCTTTGCATGAGGAACCCTGATCAGTGGTGACTGACATACAAACCCCCTCCAGCTTCTGTCCCTCTGCCCCATGCCCAGGCTCTTTTCTGTCAGGCACTGATGGTCATCGAAGCGTCCAATGGAGAGTACGATAGAGCATCCATGAGAAACTTAGCAGCACGCAAGAGATATTTAAGAATGTTTAAAATCCTTTTCAAGCCAGGAAAACCCCAACTGAAAGAACAGCCAGCCATGATGATCTTGTGTTCTGTGGTGAACTTGGCTGCCTCAGCGTCGGTACATTCCACAAAAAGTCTTTTGTTCCTTAGTTCAAAAGCTCCAGCCCGGCATTATTCACAGCTCTGATCGACTCTGGTGCTAGGTGCCAGCAAGAAGTCTGAATATTTGGTGTTTCTCCTCAGCCCCCTAAATGAAAAACTGGTGAATGGACTGAATTCTGCATAGAATACAGCTGAGCATGGGTGTGTTCCCACTCCATCACCGTAAGAGATGTCAGGGTCTGATTGTAACTTTCCCTCTGTCGGCTGCTGCCATTGAGCCCTTGTCTCACCTGCTGGGAGGCAAGTTCTGCTGTGGGGCAGGGTGTTGCACTTTGCCAGTAAGTTAGCGGAGTCCGACCTCTGTCACGCTGTCTTGCCCTAGATCAGAAGCCTTCCTTTCTGACAGTGCATGTGTTTGTCCAGTGCTCCTGCTGATCCTCTCTTCTCCTGCCTGAGACAGGAGCATGCTCGTTCCAGAAACTCTCTGCCTGTCACCATTCCTCCTCAGTGCTCTCATGGCATGTGCTGCCTGGGAGGTCTGCATGAAATTTCCCAATTCCAGTGCTCTTAACAAAACTAAATTTTGTTAAGAACAGAGAGAAAACAGAGTTAACACAAAAGACAGTTTGCGTAACTTGTCTACTGACCTTCCGAATTAGATACAACCTCTCAGCTTCCTAAGAGAGAAAACAGACAAGTGAATCATTTAAAGCTCATGAAAGCATCCCTCTCCTCTGGCCACTGTCTGTCTAGCTTGTGAGCAACACTTGCTCTCCAGGTATCTTTTGGTGTGCCCAGGACCCACTCTCCAAAGGCCTTTAGGGAAGAAGGCTATATGACTCCTAATTACTTCTCTGGGATTTAACTCCATCCTCTTCTTTCCACACCTGGAATGACACAAGCCCTGGGGATGGCTGTTAAGTGGAGTACTCGACTTCTAGTCTGTACCACCACTGTTCCTCTCTATAGGAGGTGGCTGGATTCGGCTGGTGTGTCCTGTAGGGTTGCGTATGCCGCCAAGTGTGTTGTGACCTGCAAAAAGTTGAAAACCTCATAATCTTGGACATTGTACTGTTGCCTGTCTTCATTACAGCTGGCACCAGCTGATGTAGAAATCACATGGGTTGTTTCTGAAGAGAAACATTTTGATATGTGGGGCGTTAATTATGAGCTTGGCAGAGACAGTCATTTGCATGGCAGTTTGATTAGGAGGGCTCTCGACATCTCTCCCTGAGACCCAAAGCCTAGTCATCCTTTAGCAGATGGGAGGCTGAAGAGGGATCTGGATGTCATGACCGTGTCCTGATTTTATAGGGACAGTTCTGATATTCGAGACTTGGCATTTATTCCCTCCCTTCATTCGTGCTGTCTGGTCACCCCAGCTTTGAGCATCAATTCATGCATGCTCCATGATCCACTTTTGCCTTCTGAGCGCTGGTGCTGTGCTGTACCTCGGAGAGCAGGTGAGCCAAGGGGGTGAAGCTCTCTAGCTCCTTCTGTTCTGGGTGACAAGGGGATAGAAAGGATCCAGGGGAACAGAAAAGATACAACCAGCCTTGGGACCTGTGCTACATACACATCCCCCTGGTGCAACCGTGGGGCCCTTTGAGAGCAGGCACCCTGGGAAATGTAGTTCACCCAAAATACAGTGTCCAGAGGTCATTGTCCAGGGAGCTATCTCAGCCTAGAAGCTAGGCTGAGGTCCGGATGAGGGAGCTGAGGTTTCAGTTAGATGTTGGGGGCTTGGCAGGATGCCTAGGGGATAGCCAGGAAAGGCTGGCAAGGAGGCGGACTCTGCTGTCCCGACTTGCTGTAGCTTGAAAGGCCAGTGTAGCTCATGCCAGCGTCCTTTGTTTCCTTGATCCTCTTCCAGAATCTCCTCCAAATAAACAAGTTGGCCCAGGCTGAACTGTAGTTCAGGTTTTATTTGACCTTTCCTGCCCTTTAGCTTAAGACTCTTTGCACAGCTCGGAGTCACTGACTTTTAACTGATCGGTAGGTGTTTAGCACACAAGAAGACTCCAGACTGGCAGGTGGAAAACATCCCAGCGTAAGTGTTGTCAGGGAACCCAGCAGAGCACCCATGAGAGGATAGTGCTAGGACGTGGGGAGGAGCGGCCTCTCGCGGACTCTGAAATAGAGAGGGACAATGTGGAGTAAAAAGCAAATGGCAAGAACTCCAGGCAGTGAAGAGAACTAGGCTGAGGTGACAACAAGGAAGGGCCATGGGGGAAATGGGCAGCTGCCGTGGTTTATATATTGCTAACACCAACACGTGGGGGGACCAGACCGACACCACAATGCCACTGTGACCATTGGATAGATCCATCATTCCCAAAAGAAATCAGTCTGAGAGCATCGATTTGTGGCCCACAGTGCTCTACTGGTGGGGATGTATCTGGTAGAGAGGCAGCTTCTTTTAAGGAGGGAATGTGGCTCTGAAATGGAGTCCCAGAAAGGATGGCACTTTTCCTGTAATGGGCTCCCAGAAGGAAGGGTGACCAACTTTTCAAAAGGCGAAAGCCTGACACATGCAGGAGCCCCCTCCCGGCCCCTGGTCACCTCACCCACTGCCCCACCTTTTCCCCCAGTGTCCTTCAGTGGGGGAGAAAGAAAGGAGGGAACCCCCCTGCAGTGCGGTCACATCCCAGAAGACTCCTCGTTGGTGCCTGCATTGCTCCAGAACGGGGTCCTTCCCTTGTTTCCCTTCCTAAGCCTGCTGCCCTTTATAAAAGGGGGAGACTAGAAGTGCTGAACCTGGGGGCTCAGGGTCCCAGCCCAAATTCTTTATAGTCAAACCTGGTGTGTCCTGAGCCTTTGACTCTCCTTCCACATGTTGCTTGTCTCTGTCCATGTGCAGCTAGTCATCTTTCACTTTGCATTTAAATCTTTTTATTTGTTTTTGTCAGCCCGCAGCAGGTTCCCCTGTCCCAATTTATAGATGCTGTCAGTTTAAGTTATGGCTTCTGGGGATGGGTTACATGGAGTTCAATTTGCATTTCAGAAATATTTGAATACATCAATGTGTCTTGAATCCACAGAATTTAAGCCACGTGACTTGGCGTTTTTCACATGTGTGAATCAGGTGGTATGAGATGAGTCTTACTCCTAGTCAGTTCTTTTAGTACCTCCTAGCAGCTCCAAACCTTGGCGATGTCTGAGTATGGAGGGCCAGGGAGTGATTTCACTGCCAGTGCCTCAGAGTCACTGGCCAGGGCCGCCTGAATGCCCAGCATTCTGTTACCAGCTGGCATCCTCGGAGACTCGTCGTCAAGGAGGAATTGCAGCGATTTGTTCTTACCCCACAGGGACCAGAGTGCATTTTCACCAAGCAAGGCCCTTCAGCCCAGAAATTTGTTTGCAAGCAGCACAGATTGACTGATGGATTGTTGTTCTGCTCTATGTGGCACCTTTCTCATTGAGTTGCCACTCTTGCAGATATTACTTCTGCATGTTGCTCCCATGTGACCCATGCAGGAGGGAGACCAAAAATGGTAACTGTTTGCACACTTGAGCCTTGCACTTCTTATTCCTCCTGTTCACTCTCTGGAAAGCTAATCCCCGAGCTCTGCTCTGCTCTGCTCTGCTCTGTGACCTCTCCATTGAGCTGATGGCCAAGGTGTGAGCCTCCCCAGTGCACTCTTATCCTCATCACAAATGCCTTGGGAGCTGGTCCAGGAGCTTTTCGTCCTTGTCTTCCAGCATGGAGACCTGAGCACATATTCAGCATTCATTCCTTCCATGTTCATTTTGTGTACCTTTGCCCAGAGAGTTTCTCATTGCTCCCCTCTTGCCTGTCATCAAATCCTGCTTGATTGGCCTTTGCCAGTGCCAATGCCACCCCCCTCATTCTCACCTGCCTGTCTTCACTGTGCCCATGGTGCTGAGCAGCATTAGCAGTCTGGGCGTGGGAAACATTATCTCGCAGCTTGGCTCATAGGCAAACCAGACCCCAGGCATTAGGGTTCCATTTTCTTCCTCCTCACACGGGTGCGCAGGTAGCTTGGTAGCTTAATGCTGTTGTCCACTTCTTATTGCTCACCTTTAGCTGCAAATGATCTGTTTTCTTTCTACTTACTAAACAATAACTCTCCCTCTTTTCCCTTGTGTACCATGTTGTTCCAGTTCAGAAGCTGTCCTGGGGCCTTCATGTCTGCAAACGTCAGACAGCTGCCCCTCTGCTGGCTCTGGCCTGGCCTGGGTGCCTGTAAATTTTTTAAAACCTTGGAAAACAGAGTTTTCCAGAGGAGGTGAAAAGCACAAAAACCTCTACCCCCATCAAACAGTCCTACAGCCAAGGAGAGTGGCAAGCAAAGGCAGAAAGAGCTCCTTTCCCTGCAGAATAACACCTTGCTATTATTTATTATTTGTATGTCAGCGCCTATGTGTCCAATTCGTACACCAGGACCTGACTGTGCTAGGTGCAGTACAAACACAGAACCAAAGGCTGGTGCCTGCCCTGGCCCTGCAGATAGCCTGTTCCTACTGAATGTGAACCTCTGTGCCTTAGCTCTGGTCTCACAGACCAGCAAAAATCTCTGACAAGGTCTACTATTTAGGTGAGATATATCAGCTATGTTATGGCAGCCCTTCTAGGGCTTCTCTCCAGATTAAATAACCCCAGGTCCTCTGTGTGCAGCACCCTTCCTGCACTTAGAAGTTGTTTCCCTGCATTGGTCATGCCCCAGTTTAGCTCTGTCTTTCTTTCTTCAATCAAGTGACTAAAGCTAGACACTGCTCTGCACACCTGGTCTAAACGCTGATTTTTTCAGGTCTAGTAACAAGGCTCTCAGGTTTGTGCAAGACACCCATCTTGGAACACGCCAAGATCCCCCTGCCATTCTGCCTGGTGGCTGCAGATTAGAATACAAAGATAGATAGGGTCTCTGTTGACACATCCAGCTCCTTTTCCTTTCTTGTACTAGCTATTTCAGTGGCATTGAGATTGTTTAGCAATAGCATAGAAATGATTTCTATCCGTGCACACTCAGACATGTTACCTTTCATTAACGAGCTCTGTGCCTGTTTGCCTGATGCGTGCAGTGTTTAGAGTAGGGTAGGGGAAGAGAAAATAACGCTGACCTAGCTGAAGTGCTGGACTAAGAGTCTGCAGGGGACATCATGGCTACCTGCTCCAAGCAAAATGCCTTCTATTCCATGGTCACCTGCAAAACTCCCAGAAGTTTCTTTTTCTGCAGATGAGTGCATTTGAGAGTGGTCTGGTCAATGGGATGCCAGGAGAGGAGCCTGTCTCTGCTAGGGCAATGGGTATGCCCACCTCAGGGCTCAGGGTGGCTGTGGAGAACAGACACCCCGCAGGCGTCGAGTGGGAGAAGCAGAGTGGCAGGGTTGTGGAACAGAGGGTGGAGTGAATGCAGCTTTTTGCTTGTTAATGATGAGGCCTTTGTCCTTAGAAGGAGCTGGACTTCTCTGGCAAGGGTGATCTAAAGGTGTGCTAAGAGTGCTCTAGCACCTGCCTGCCTCCATCTCTGGGGATGGGAACCAGCCACTGGGGCTCTGCTCCCGGAGGAGGAAACCCTCCTCCTCACCTGGATTTCCATATAGCTGCGCTGGTGGCCTGTTCCTGGGCCGCTGAGAAGAGAAGAACATTGAGTAGTAGGTTTCTGCTCTCAGCCTGCCTGGTGTTCTCCTCTGGGAGAGCTTTCAGTTTATGTGTTGTCATTAATCTTTACATTAAAAATGTGTGAATGTAGCTGGAAGGTGAAAGCTAACAACTTGTGTCTGCTATTATTACACATGCCAGGAGCAGTAATGATTAAAGGGACTTTAGTGTGAGGTAAAGAGATGCCATCCTGGAACCAGATGACTGGGTGATACAATTAAGATAAAGAAATCATGTATTCTAGGGCACTGGGAAGCAGAAGTGATGAAATGTGTGATTGGGGAGTATGGGAATGAGATGAAATTAAAGAAAAATCACAATAAGGAGCAGAAAATGAGCAGGACTTGGAACAAGAGATGCAATTGCTGAGATGATAAGAGAAGCAGAAATAAATTGAGAGCAAACATCCTTGGAACAGCAGAGGTGAAGATAGAAAAAATTCTTTCCCAACTCTATTAAGAAATTTCTTACTGTGTTGAAATGAAAGAGTCTGAATGAGTAGGAAACCGTATTGCTGAACCTCTGACTCCCCTCTGCCCTGTATGCAATGAGGGGAAGCAGGGAAAAAACTCGCAGCAGCTGCAGAGTCCTAGTTTGTGGAAAGGTGCAGAACTCTAGAAATTCATGGTCTGTCTAGTAACTGCCTTCTTAAGGTTTGCAAGGCAGGGTAGGAATAGGGAAATGATACTCTGCATAAATAATGCCTAAGCCAACCAGTAAAATATAAGTATTATTTCAACAAACATGGTTGAGCAGTAAGTAATCAAACCTTGAGGAATCAAGAGGCAAGAGTTGTTGGCACTGATAAAATGGTGGGTTGAGAAAGACCTCTAGACCTGGTGCGTGGCTGGTATTCCCTGTACTGGGAAGGGGCTAGGGAAGAACAAAGAATGGTCATGCTCAGTCAGGCTAATGGCCAATGCCAAGTGCTTCAGAGGAAATGAACAGAAAAGGGGAGTGATCTGTTCTGTCCCCCATTCCCAGCTTCTGCCAAACAGGTGGCACAGAGCTAGCAATGAGAGAAGGCGAAGGTGCATGCCTGGCCACCAGAAAGATGCAGAAAAGCTGCAGGCAGGGTGAGGCAGGGCTCCTGCTGGACTGTAACCAAAACATCAGGAGGCCACTGATGAAGCAGCACTTGACATTTAGGTTGTCAGTATGTTCCAGGAACTCTCACGGCTTGCAGCAAACAGCACTGCACAGAGAGGAGTCTAGTTTTAAATATGGACAAGTGATGGCATGTTGTTGTAATTACTACAGTTATTTTCCATCAACAGAAAGTTGATTAGGGGCTTAAAGGCAGAGAAAGGAAGCAGAGTCCCCAGTAACAGGAACTGACTGGGCCAGACTCATGTTCACACCCAGACATTGCTGTCACCCCCGTGGGAAACTCTGAGTAACAAACCCTGGTGAGAAATGCTGCAAGGAGCAAGAAGGTTATAAGCAGCAGTGGGGAAATTCAGTATAAGCTGTCAGAGGGGACAAGCCCTGCTGGGGCAGAAGAGAGAGAGCACTGGACTGAGTTAGGTCCACACTGCTGTAAAAGGCTCCTGGTATAGCTGTGGCTGGTCCAGGTCAGCTCGGGTTGGCTCATAGGGCTCAGGTGGCCAGGCTGTGTAATTGCTGGGCAATATTGTGTGGGAGATGCCACATATTGAGGGAAGTTGCAGGCTTGGCTGGCTGCCCGGGCCCTGACACCGCAGTGGGGCCAGCTAGGCGTGTAGCCTGTAAGCCACAGCCTTTTGCATTCAGGGCACCTTATAGGGGCTCTCCACTCCCCTCCCGCAGGTGACTGCACCTGGCTCCTTCCCAGTGCACCAGGTGGAGGGGCTAATAGCATCTTTCCACCTGCCCTGGGACACAAGGGGCCTGTTCCCCCCCAGGGGGTGTAGACATTGGCTGGGGACTCAGCAGAGGCACCCCAGGATGTGGGTACAGTCTGGAAACATCTGAGACACTTGGGGAACATTCTTGTTAGCCCAAAGGGCTAGGAGGCAGAGCCCTGGACTCTGTCCTTGGGGCTGACGCTGCTCTGCAGCCTCAGACAAGCCATGTGCCCCATGCCTCAGTTTTCATTGCAGTAAAATGGGGACTGTGCTACTAACCTCTTTGGTGAAGCAGCGGGAGGTGTCTGGGTGAAAAGGGGTGTATCAGAACACAGCCTTCTCCTCCTCTGGCTGGGACAATGGGGGAGCGCTCTAGGACAGGCCTTAGCTGTTATCTGCAATGTCAGTGAATGGATATGAAGTGTCAGAAAACAATCTGAATTGAGTCTTGATGCTCTGAAGACCTGGAGAAGTAGATTCCTTCCATGTGTCTCAGCTGCACTGAAGGAATCTGCCATATGTCCTGGGACTGTCCACACAGTCGCTTCTGTGAGATGCATTTCCAGGGGAGTCCTCCCAGCAGCCTCAGTGTATTCCCTGAAATTACAAGAGGACTGACACACCTCATTGCAAACTGCCTGGGATCTGGTGCGTGTTCGCACTTCATCTGTATGCTCCACATGGGCACTTGACTATACAATCTTTGAATTATGGAGCAACAATATCTGGACAGTTAAACCCTAAAGCTGGCTGAGTTGTTGTTTTTTTGTTGGGGCTTTGAGTGAGCTCTCTCCTTTCAGAATGCTTTCAAATGCTTCTCATTAGTTCTCGGTACATGATATTAATATACACAGCCCACAGTCTGGTGCAGCAAGAAAGTTTTATCTAATTAGTCAAATTAAAACTTTTGAACTCAGTAAATCTCTGTGATAGACTCAAAATGAATCCTGAGCTTATTTATAGCACCCACAGTCTTAAACTGCAATATGTTGTTCTGTTCATACAGAAAATAAATGGCACCTCGAAATCTTCTGCTACTAATTACGGACACTCCCTATCTCACACTAACTCTAGAGCCTGATGCCTGCAATAGAGCGCAGCAGGGGCTGGCCTCAGGCTACTGAAGTTACAGTTTAACAGAGTGTCACAACAGGGAGCATTGAGAATGGGATTTAGCAGAAAAATCAAACAATTAATAAATACTAATAAATGTGCTCCCAGCTGAGAAGTCTGCAGCAAAACATTACAAGAAGAGTTGCTTGGTGAAATGAATATTGCCAGCTGAATCCATGCAAAAGATGGGATAGCCCCAAACCTGAACTTTGGGATAGCCCAAAGCTGGCTCAGATTACAGCTAGGGTAACTCAAGTAATGAATGACCATTCATAATTTTACTTGGGTCACTTCATCATACAGGATTGTTGGCCCCTGCTTTTGTGTCCACACAGGGAAATTGTTCCAGACTAGCTTGCCCTGAACCCTACCAGTCTACTCCACTGTGGTATTTACTCTGTTTTGGAAGTGTGCTAGTTATTCCAGGATGAAGTGGCTTTTATTCCTGAATAAAGGGCCACACACTTTTTTCTGGAATAGTTATTACAGAGCAGCTTGTTCTGCATTGTCCCCACGTGGACAAGCCCTTAAACTCTGGCATGATGACTTTAAATCAAAAGAGCTGGAAGCTGCAGAAGGCTCTGCTTGGCTCTGATATTGTTCATTTGCATTATGTCTTTGAGGCAAAGGAATTAAACTTCTTCCCTGAAAACCAAAACTGGATTTAAAATGGACTGTTTATAATACTCCAATTAAATCTCTGTGCTGCCTGCATGTTTGCTGACAGTCTGGGCCATGGCGTTCAGCATCGCGCACTATTGATTCAGCAGCCTGTCCTGCTTTTTCCTCTCAACCTGTATATTAATGGTGTGGAAATGTTTTTTCCTAAGCTTTCAGGTTGCTGATTCAAAAGCATATTTTTCACCTGTCACTTTCTCCTTGACCTCTGCAAAGAATTATGGGGTATCAGTGAAATTCAAATAAGGTAAATGCTTTATCTACTCTCCCTGCATTTTCATCCTCTCCAAAGTGAAAATGAAAAATATGGCAGTGCTTGCAAAGATGGATTGAGGCAGGGTGAGGATTTTAAACTTTATTCAATAAAGTGCTGGTATATAACCAGAAAAATTATTTTATCTCTTTAACATATGTGCTCTGAGCCATTTGGGGCCTGCAAGTGATAGATCTTTGCTGCAGGCCTTTGGCATGCCATGCCATGGAAGCGACAGTGATCCATGTGTTCCACTCTGGTCTGAGTCATGAAGGTGCAGTGATGGCATTGATGCCACAGTGCTGTCTGACACTCCAGACCACTGGTGCACTAACTGCAGTTTGCTTCAGGTTCTAATCAGCAAGAATATATAAGGATGGAGGTGTCACCAGCAAGATGGGTTCACTGATGATGCTATGGGATGAAATATACTTTATATCAGGTTACTATCACTTGCCTACTTCGGAAACCTCTTCCCTAGCATACAGTTATTCTGTGCAATGAGAAACAAATGGTGTATCTTTGTGTAACTTTGTTCATTTCAAATCCCCAAACAAAAATATAGACCTCCTATATTAGAGACTAACCCTAAAGGCTAAAGTATACTTTCAGCTGAGCTCTTATTAAAGCCAGTGCCCTTTGGTACATAAAACAGTTCTTTCCTCTTCTTGTCACATGTCTCCTATTGTCTGTGACATTAGAGGCCAGCTACTTAGGTCTGGGTAATGTGGACCATCTGTGCTGCTAATCATCTATGGGAACGCTAAACCCATGGTGCTCATTCTTTGGGGAGGAAAATGTAACAGTGAGACCAGCAAAGCTCTTCGGAAATCTTCCCTTATCCATTTTTACCTCTCTTGCTACTGAGATGCAGCCCGTGCTGGGAGAAATGCAACACAGTGTACAGTTAACTACGCCACAGCAGAGCCGTAACATGACGTTTTGCCGCCCGGGGGGTGTTCTGATTGGAATGCGGCTCTTCCCATTTGCGGCGCTCAGAGCTGGCGCTGTGAAAGCCACCCCTTTAATAGCGTGGCTCCATTGAGCTGCTTTGGGCCACCCGGGGCTGTGCCCCATCGGCCCTGCTGTAGTTACGACCCTGCACCACGGTGCAGAACAGGAAAGTATCACTACGATTCGCAGATGAAGCTGCACTGACAGATATCTGTGTCTGCTTGGGGGCACTGGGAGGGTAAATGCGTTAAAGGCTGAGGGGCTCAGACTTTATGGTGATGCAGGCTAGATGAGTACCAGAGATGCACTCGAATTATTTCCGGGCTGCTAGTTTGGGAAGATTAAAACAAATCACTCAGCTGTCTATTAATTCCTCTGAGTTCATTGATATTGCCCAACTAGCAGAGCTTGGAGTGTGTTTATGGTGAGTCAGTCTGCCAAAGCTTTTGTCCCTGATCTATGAGCAGCTTCCTGCCTGTGGTGCTGGGAACCAGAGGATGGTTTTCCTCCTGCTGGTCCTCTTTCAGGCCAAGAGGTGGGGAGAGGGTATCTCCACACAGTGCCAGAGTTATGGTTATTGTCCTAGGTCGATCTACCCCAATCATCAGCATTCATGTCAGCTAGCCCTTTGGCACACTCTCCTCAGCCAGGCGGCTCTCCAGTCTTTACAAAATACTCCACAAACAACAGTAGGTTTGTCTGCTTTCTTTCTATTATTCTTTTCTTTTTCTTTTTTTTAATTGTGTAACTGGCCACAGCTTTTGACATTGGTTTTGGAAACCACCATCTCCTAACCTCCGTCTCCTAGGGGACTACCCCTGGGCAGCTTTAATTATAGTAGTGAAGTACTGCAACATGCCAGGGCATGGAAAGTGGGAAATCCAGTCCCTGCAGGGAGCAAATATTTTATGAGGGGTGCTCTGGGACTAATTCATATTCATAACGACTCATTACATCAAATCCAATGAATCCAGGCCTGATATTAAGGTAAAAGGTGGCTTTTGATAGACCTTGTAAATGAATGCCATGCAACTGCTAGATGCAGTGAGTTCACATGGTTACTGCAATGTGGCTTTGCTCTGCAGATAAACGTCCCTGCTTTATTCCACGAGCCTCGAGCCTGTCTTTTAGACTCTCTAAAATAACCCTGCTTCCTCTTTTTTTTTATGTTTAGCCCAGGCCGTATTTCAGGTGGGCGAATGGGCACAAGAGACGCAGACTCAAGACAGAGAAGCAGTCCTCCCTTTAAATTACCAAGAGATCTGGGGAAGTTGCCACAATGTTGCACAAGCAGATGCTAAAATCAGGCTGAGTTTTCTCCTTCGAGTCCTTTTGAGAGCGTATGGGTGTCAAGGGGACGTGAGACATGAGCATAGGTGCAGTTCACTATACACAGGGAAACGATACCACACTTCAAGATATATTGTGGCTATTACTTCTTCCCATGACTTTGTCCTGCCTGTGTTGCAGGCCTGGTTTATTAATATTAGTGAGATGCTGCCAGGAGCCAGAGAGTGCAAATCTGGGTATTTTTTAGTAGCTTCTGATTTACTAACCGAGGTTCCATAGATCACAGGGCTGCAACCTTGACCCAAACTAAGATCAGCAGAGGAATATAATGCTCTCATGATGGCCCCTGCACTGTACACTTGGACAGGTGGCTCTGAAGCCTTAAAGGAACAGCCGTCTCTTTTGAAATAAGCAGAAAGTAGGGAAGGTGTGCACAGTATCTCAGATGAGTACTCTGGGTGAGTTAAATCTCATGCTGTCTGGCACCTGGGCAGGGGGACAGGTGAACACTCCCTCACCCCTGTGTGTAGCAATATTATTTCTGTCTAGAAGGGGTCGGGGCAGAGCAGAGACCCACATCCCCCTGTATCTGGGGAAGTTCAGAGACAGCAAAACTGTTATATGAATTTCTCATGTACACACAACTCTCTCAGGGATCTGGGGCTAGAACACTCCCCATACTACTACTTCTTCCCTTTGGGAGTGCTAGGACTAGGACCCCCATGGGCACCACTCCCCACACAGGGATTGGGCTTCAAACCTCTCATGTTCCCCCCTTGCAGGGCCTGGAGCGGCCCCTCCCCGTGCAGTTTACAGAGATGCAGCACGCTGCCCAGAGTTCCTGTTTACACCAGTCTTCATCTCTTTGCTCCGGGGCTTCCAGCGGCCACCCTGAGGAGTGGGAAGCACTGGAATGGGTTATCTAGGGAGGGAAGTGGTGGGTCTCAGTCCTTACAGGTTTTTAAGGCCTGGTTTGACAAAGTGCTGGCTGGGATGGGTTAGTTGGGTTGGTCCTGCTTTGAGCAGGGGGTTTGGATGAGACACCTCCTGGCATCCCTCCCACCCCTTGTCTTCTATGATTCTATGAATTAAAAACAGCTGACGTCTGAGGCGTGCTCGCTTCCTCCTTTACACAGAGAAATATAGCTCAGGGGAAGCAAAAACAATGGGATATGACAACCTTGGACTCAGCTGGGTCCATCTGGCCAATCAGGACTGAACCCTGCTTAGGGGCCCGGACTTACTTTGCACAGTCACGTGGAGCATGTCTCTGGCTGGGGTGGGCACTGCAGAGGTGGCCACTCTCGGGCCATCCTGGGCTGGTGTAATCCTTCCCACAACGTTCACCGAGTAAAGCACTACTTACTCAGTATGGTGCAAAGGGCAAGAGATGAGGGGCCTGCTCCTGTTCACAGAGCAATGGAGGAATCATGGCAGGAAGAGAAAAGGAGCAGTGGCTGTGCAGCACAGACTTGGGTGGTCCTGTGGGGACAAACCTTCCTGTCACAGCGGGGAGAACCTCCACCCGGTTCAGCAGCAGGAGCTCCAGAGCACCCGGGGCAGACTCTGACACCAGTGACCGCCAAGGGCAGTTTGAATTGGACATGTAACATTGTCCTTCAGCACATCCAAATAAGCAGAGCTGAATGAGGTCTCAATTCCCTACCTGAGAGTGCATAAGGGCAGTGGCGTCGCTGGCGCTGGGCACCCGGGGCACGTGCCCCGAATCTCCCCCATGGAGCCCCGAGTCTGTTTTGGACCCCCAGTTTGGGCACTGGGAGCCGGGACCCCGGCAGAGCTCTGGGACTGGGAGCCGCAGCTTCCCCTCCCCTGCCAGGTGTATGACCAGCCGGGGCGAGGGAGGAAGGGGGCCACTTTCAAACCAGCAGCTTCCCCGGCAGGGGCTTCTCTCTGCAGGAGGGAGGAGGTAGGAGTTGGGGGGGGGCTGGAGGCCGGGCCGTCGTTAAGGGGGGGAAGGGGGCGCAACCACCCTGGGCCCTGCGCTTTGGGGGGCCTCACGCTTTTGGGGGATCCCACACAGCCGGCGGGAGTAAGGAAGCAGGGAGCTTTTTCCAGCTGTGGGGGGAAGGGAATTGGGCCAGGGGGGGTCTGTTTACAGGAACTCTTAAGTAGCCACCTTCCCACAACTGCTCCCTGAGGGGAAGAGAAAGGGCAAGTGCTGAGGTAAAACTTGTGGAGCCAGCCTCAGTCAAGCAAACGGGGACAAAGCCAGGAGAATGTCACATCCCCAACCTTTACAAAACAGGAGCTCCTCTTTGAATTTACATCAGCATCTCCAGAAAGTGTTCTCAGATATTAAAGAACCTTTTTCCTTCTACATTTAACAAGAGTTTTCAGTCTTCAGGAATGTCTTTTTGAGCAAACTTCTCTGTGCAGATAATGATCTATTATACCTGAGAGAGAAGACCCCAGGCTAGCACTCATATGGAAATAGTGGGTTTTTAGGGTTAATGGCCATCAATCAACACATTAAAGAAGTTTTTTGTCCTTCCTTCTGCACTGTAAATAAGCCCCATTGTCATTGATGGCAGTCAGACCACCAGTCCCAAAGCAGGGCAAAGAGAAAAGCAACTGTGGCCATGCAGGTCTAGTTTAGGGAAACAAACAAGGAATCCTGTGGCACTTTTAAAGACTAACAAATTTATTTATTTGTTAGCTTTTAAAAGTGCCACAAGACTCCTCCTCTGATTTACATCAGGGTATCTGAGAGGAGGCCAAAAGTCCCTTGTTTCTTCCTCTCATCCTCAAACAGTACCTGACTTTCATTACTTAGATCACCTGCAAAGCAATGAGGAATGTGTGAATACATATATTAAAATAGGATGGAAGAGGAAAGAGTCAGGCAGCATAAAGGAAATAACATACATTAGACAATTGGAATCCAGTGCCTTAAGGTGAGAGAGGACCTGAATTTATTTCTTATCATCCAAAAATAGCTTCCCTCTCTCTGAATTTTCAATTTAACAAAAACTTGATCTAACAAAAATTATTAAACTTGTAAAATTGTGTGCCCATCTTGAACAGAAAACCAGAACCACAAAGAGTACATCCAGATGCTCCTGTCCACTTGGCTGTGAGGTTGATGGAACATCACCATGACCCATTCAGTATTGCCTACCCTAAACATCAAAAATAGTCACAAGTCTGGCTTAAATATATCATTGAAACTCACTTAAAAATAAAGAGATGTTTAAAGAAATAATAAATGGGGGGAACTATTTTCTCTGACTTCTGGGCTTTGAGCCTTTAGGATAAAGTCAGGTCATGTTTTTCTGCTTCTCTCTGCAACTTTTTAGCCTGAGGGCTAGAAATTTATGATTTTATTAAAGAAAAATTATGACACTGCCCAGTGTTCCCTCTAAGCTGATGATGCAGCTGAACAAGTTATGGGTGTACAAGTTATTGGGGAGCCAGCGGGCAGCAGGGAAGAAGCCTATTGGGGCCTGGAGAACCAGCAGGGAACTTGCTCACCTGCATCATCAGCTTAGAACAGTGGTTCCCAACCTTTCTCAGGCTGGGGACCCCTGTGTAACAAAAAAAACTTTGCGGACCCCCCTCAGCTGATTATGTAATCTGGCCTGCATGGGCAGACTCTGGCCCACACCAGTGGGACAGCTGGTGAGCAGCACTGCCACCACCATTGCCCGCACCACCAGGGAGCTGAGCCCTAGCAGCTGTGGTCCCCTGCCCTTGCCCCTGCTGGGGAGCTGCTGTGGCTCCATCCCCCTGCCAGGAGACAGCCACAGATGGGGAGAGGCAGCCCTGGGTAGGGAGAGGCTCCGCAGACCCCATGCAATGTGTCTGTGGACCTCTGGGGGGTCCCTGGACCACAGGCTGGGAACCAACTGGCTTAGAGAGTTAGGGTTAGGGTTAGGGTTGCCAAAGGAAAGCACTGTATTTAGATGTAGCAGCCTATATGGACCTACCTGGTAACCTGAGCTAAAAAAAGTCAAAGTAAAAATTTCCACAAAGTCAAAGGAAAATGCAAAAATACAGGTAAAAAAGAAAAGAAAAGGGCAGTATTTCACAAAATTAAAAAATGGCAAAATAAATGGCCATACTGAGGAATTAAAAGCTGAGGCCACTGTAAAAGTTCCTGTCATTGTGCTGTCTGTTGCTTGCTCCTGCTTTTTAGCATGTCAATGTCAAGGTGATGGGCAGAGAATGGTGAAATCTGCATTTCAGATGAAGCACAGATCCTAATGATAGCTTGCCTTGATGAACCAAGAGTGAAAAGTGCTTAGGCTTCCAGTCCTACTAGCTCTGCTATATGGGAAAAATTTCTATATTTTTCTATGTTTTCATTTCTGTCTACGAGATTGAAGACGGGGCCCCTTATTGTTTGTGGCCTTAGGAAGCCACCTGCTTCGCCTACCCCAAAAGCCACCACTGATTGTGGCTACAGAAGACTGAGCAAATATTAGCAGACTGGGCCTGGGGAAAAAACTCCTGAGATTTGAGAGTTCTGTTGGGAGATCATGAGTGAGGCTTGACCTACCAATAATGTCGCTACTTAATATCGCTATTTATTCTGCTCTTTAGTTTTGCCCTCCTATGACTGCACAACATAAGTACACATCAGGCAGCATGCCACAAAGTTAACTATCCTTTTACTGAAAAGTTCCCCGGGGTGGGGGGGAGCCATGTTAGTCTAATCCAGTAAAAATAGAAAAGAGTCCTGTGGTACTTTTCAAGAGTAACACATTTATTTATCACACGAGCGAAATCCTATTTGGAAACCATTTTCAAGTGTCTGACAAAGTGGGATTTCACCCACAAAAGCTTGAGCAATAAACAAACTTCTTACTCTTTGAATGTGCCTTTCTTGTTTTAGAATTGTTGTACTTCATTGTGAACTCCTGTAATGTTGTCTGTCTTGCATTGGATAGAGTGATCCCAATAATGCTGTATTTTTGGTTTGGACTCGCTCTTTCCTGTAAGAGTGGGCTTACTTAGTTTTTGCTGCTAAATCCTCTCTGCTTTGTTTCCCCAGAAGGGGGATTGGGAGTCTGGCAGGAGCTAAGGGCAGGGTGGGAGAAATGCAGGAGGCTTCTCTGTCTTCTTCTCAGTTCACTTTGTTGTTCTCTCTTTGGCTATTTGCTGGGGAGGCAGAAGGCAGGCAGCCTGGCTGGGTCAGCCAGTTTGATGTGACCCTGCTTATAGCACTGCACTGGCAGCTCCAGCCAGCCTGCCTGCTTGCCTCATGAGCTCCCCAACTTCCCCTACCTGGGTTGCATACACCTAGAAGCTGGGAGGGTCAGAGCCTTTTTAAATTTCTTGCCCTGTGTTATAAGCAGCCCAGCATGGCGAATTGCAGCTGCTGTGCTACCATCCTTCCACTCCCCTGCTCCACAATCTCATGCTGCCACTCAAAGTGGAGGGCAAAGCATTACAGCAAAGTTCAGGAGAGGCATGGGCTCTGTTTTAAAAGCTTGAGAACTGCAGTGGTAGGTGTCTTCAGCATGGGTTAGCAGCGTGTCATTGCTCATCTGGGCTCCTAGATGCCATCCACTTTTCCAGTACCTGGAGACCCTAAAGAAGTTGACCAGAAGTCCCAGGGATGGTCTCATGCACCACCCTCCCTCCCAATCCTATTTTCTGATCTCCATGACTCCTGATGTTTAGCAACAGAAACCTATAGGAGATAGGGAAAGATATGCCTTGTCAGAGGAGGAGAATTTTTATGTGTCCTCCTCACATGGTCAGTGAGCTTTTAAGAGGATACTGCCAGCACCTTGATTCATTTGTAGGGAACACTGGAGGAGAATGATTGCATTAAAACTAAAATGAGCAGAGGGGTATGAAGGAGGAGTTGTATCACAGCATGGCATGGGGCCTCTATGTGGTGGGAGAGTGGTACAGAGGCTAAACACTCTGGACCAGGATAATCCATGGACATTGACATGGTCAGACTGCATTGGTGCCTAGACAGCTGCTGGCTAGAAGCTGACAGCTTCAATTTTAGTCATCAGCTGGCATGGCCCTAGGGACTATATTTCCTTTCAGAAACATCACATCTCCATGTTTCCAAAATTTCTATTTCATGTGGAACTTCCCCACTTCAAATACTTCATGTGAATTCCAGTTTCAAGTGGGGCCCAGGATAGGGGTAGGGCCTGTTGGGTAATGGGGGTTGTCTGTTGTGGGTGTGGCCTATTGGGGGCGGACCCATGACAGGGGCAGGGTCTAGCACAGGTGGAGCCTGTGGGCCTGTGCCCCCGATCTTTTTGCTATCCAGCAACGCCCCTGCATAAGGGTGATGGAAGAGGCCATCCCCCACTGCTGGTCTCATCTGTTCATTGCGTATTATGCTTACCATCCCTACTGAGTACGTGGATTGTTTGCAGCTCTTTCTCTAGGTACCAGAAAGCTCCCCCCAACCTACCCCCCAGTCACCCCTTTAAAGCAGAGTACGGTGTCGGCTGCCCTCCAGCTCTGAGAACCAGGAGATGCTCTGACAGTGAGTTCTCTTTGCTCATTTGCCATTTGGTTATTTTCATCATTCTTTCCTCTAGAACTCCTGGGCAACACCATCTGCAACGTCACAGAAGGATTTGTTACGGCGCCTTTTTGGTGTGGGTTTGACACTTCCATGTAAGGAAGGTGCCTCAGCTTCCTTGCTTCTGGTGAGTAACCTCAGAGCAACAAGGCAAACAGGTCATAGACTTAGCTCTCTTTGCTGGCCCTTTGGTGCCTCGTGGCCTACTGGGCACACTGTCTTGCTGATGGTTTTTCTGCTTGAGAGACACTGATTATGCTCTGCTTTGACTGTTCCTGCTTTTGGACAGGGCTGAGTCTGTTAGGCATAGGCTGGTTGAGGGGATGGTGCAGGGCTGTGCTGTCCTGGAGCCACGGTGCCTTCAGGGGCTCTGGGTGAGCATGGATGCTATTGCAGCTATTTGCATTTGGGAGCAGCCAAGGCCCCAGTCATGTACAAGGAGCCCACTGCAGTGTGCCGGGTGCTGCACGGGTGCTGAGGACAGCACAGTTCATGCCCTGGAAGTCTGGCAGTCACTCAAACAGGACAATGAAGAGGAGGCCAGGATTCAACATGCAAGCAAATTGCTCACGTCTGTCAGGTGATCCCCTAGGGTTACATCCCCCAAGCCTGGTGGTGTGGGAAGGGTTGGGTAGACGTGAAAAGCTATGCCAGTAGAAGCCAGATCCCAGAGCACAGCGGACAGGCTAGAAGAGGAGGCAGGGCATCTGCCCCATGGGCCTCCACTGTCAGTTGTTTGCATGTCCAAACATACCTGCAGTCTGTAATGCCCACTGGCACAATAATCAAGGACTTCAGCTGGCCTGCAGCCCTCCAGGTAAGAAGCCATCTGCTTTCCTACTGTCATTAATGGACTTGCTGCCCAGCAGAGTTCACTGTCCTCAGAGACTGCCCCTGCCAAATACATAGTTCAGGGACATTTTCTTAGAATCCACATTTCTGCCCTCCCTCCTCTCGGGTATCACACAGTCCCTGGGTACCTGGATGCCTCCAGATCTGATCTACAGGGGAGGACATTGAGGACATCCCCTCACCTACTTTGACCCTCAGTACTGAATCAACACAGGAAAGACACATCAGCTGTGAAAAGTGCTGCAGTCCGCCTCCTGTTTGCTAGGAAACATTGCCCCTTCTGCCCAGACCCATCTTGCCCGCAGCATCCCATGTGCCCCCTCAGGCGGGATGACAGAGACTCTCTCTGCCTAGCCACAAGTGTGGGTGACATGCCCCTGGTACAGAATACCACCCTCGCATGGGCAGCTCCGCCTCAGCACCCCAGTGATGGGTGCTCTGGGAAGACCGAAGACAGATAGAAGGGAGACGTTAGGAAATATCTGTGTAGAAGATTCAAGGGCCAGGGTTCCTACAAAGGTCTTCAGGAGAAGTTTCTACTTCAAATGACTTTAAAGCTCCTTATGCAATATCCTCATGCTTTTCATAGGCACAGGTATAATTATTTCATTATGCTTTCCTGTGAAGTGTGAAAACTATCTTTACCAATCCTCTTAAATTAGTTAAATATAATATTCAGTGAGACAGGAGATAGAGAAATGTTAATTGAAACCAGAGAGGTGTTTATAGGGTGATACAGTGTGGCCAACTGTGACTAAAATTAATGTTCAGGGTCCTTGATAGTGATTCATATCCCAGGGTTTATTAAATAACTTCAACAGCAGTCAAAACCAGATGGAGTAGCTCCACTACAGCTCTGAATACAGCCTCACCAATGCATGGGGCTCTCTAGCAATGGGCCAGCCAAAATCAGTTCTAATTGGACTGGCTTTTTGGGAGGTGGAGAGGCTGCTGGGACACCTTTGAGTGGCTTTCTATATTAGCTGGCTCACAGGCCTGTCACAGACTGTATGCATTTGGCCAGGGGTGGGTGGGGGCAAATCAAACGATTCACAAACATTGCTTACAGGAATGGGATTTCCTTGGGTCCTTTCCATACGGGTAAGGGACTGAGTTTCTTCCAACAAGTGAAAGGGCTGCTGTGTTCCACTCCTCATGGAGTACTCTTCGTGCCATTTCATTTGGGTCTTTCTCGGCTGCCAGGGGGCAGCTCACGTTGCACGTTTGAGCAGATGGGGCCATCCTTCTGTCACACATCTCAGAACAAATCCCACTTCACTGTGGTCATCAGCAGCTGTTTTGGGTCTGTTCTGTGCTGTGCCCAGGCAGCCACTGGTAAGAGCTCAAGCACCCAGTGTAGGTTTGTTTCCTGCAGCCTCCTTTGTCTGGTCTGTTTATACCTGTTCCCTACATGCTGGGTAACATTTGCTGTAGACCATGAAGTACCTTCTGCTCAGAGCTGAGTTAGGGATGCCTGAGAATTGCTGGGGCTTTGCATTTTACATGGGCCTTTAGGGAATCTCTTCCCGTCTTGGACTCCCTGCTGCTGGGAGCCGAGCACTTAGTATGCATGGAAATCTCGCTTGCCGTGTCTGCTGCCTGCAGCCTGTGCCTTGAGAGGTGCCCGAGAGACGTGCGGCTGGCTCTAAGGAGTATACCTCTGCGAAGTGACAGTGCATCACACTGGGCCTGCCAACTCTCAGAGCTCTCCTCAAGACTCTGGCTTCCCTGGCTCAGCTTCCTCAGAGTCAAAGGGGATGAATTATATGGGCTGGAGCTGAGTCCTTTTGCTGGGCTGAAAGGTAGACAGCCCGTTCCAGGGGCTGGAATAGGAGTCAGCACTGGGAGTCAAGCCCGCAGTCAAAGCCAGGACCAAGGATCAGGAGGCAGGGTCATAACTACAGTGGAGCTGATGGGGCAAAGCCCTGGGTGGCCTGAAGTGTTTCAATAGGGCCGCACAATTAAAGGGGCAGCTTTGCAGCACCGGCTCTAAGCGCTGCTAATGGGAAGGGGTGCGTTCCAGGCAGCAAAACACCGCCCTACGGCTCTGTCATATGGAGTCAGGCAAGATGGCAGGGTCCACCTTAGCAGCCAGGTAGAGTCCAGTTGTGCAGACAGCATCTCTGCCTCCCTTGGTTTAAAGAGGAAGCCCTGACCAATGGGACCATATGGTGTTCCTCCAGTCAGGCTGGGGGAAGCCTTCTCCAATGTAAACTCTGATTCCTAGTGTCTTGTGCACCAGTAGCTTCCTGGGTGGGAGCAGGGTGGTGCCAGGGTCCAGGATGCCTCAGGACCATGGCTCAAGACCTACAAGGCACTGATGCTTTTCCTCCTCTAATTTCATTCTGCTGCTTCTGTTGGGTGTTGCAGCAAAAGGACCCCAGATGGGCTTAGACTAAAGCTCTTTGCAGCCAATGGGAACCTCTCCAGTAACTCCCCTGCTCCTAGGCAGCTCTCAGAGAAAAAGCAGGCATCCATGGAAACTCCAGCTGGTGGGACCTGTTCGGGTGGCCCACACCCTGGCACCCATGGCTGGCTCACTGTGGAAAAGCCATTTAAGCCAATGACACCCCCTGGGCTCTGGCATGCTTGGGGGACCCTTCTGCCAGCACCTGGTTGTGGTCTGTCACCTGGCAGAATCACTGATGCATCCCTTGGTGCACCCCTAGTTCTGTGACCTCATTGGTGTCTGTGATGTCTCAAGGATACAGAGAACCTGCCCAAGCTGCCAGTGAAGGTGGCCATTGGCTGGCAGGTGCCTCATCACCAAAGGCATCGTGACAGCATGCCCAAAGTTGACCAGGAATGCTGGCTTCCCCACTCATTCCAAGAGGGGTCCACTTTCCAAAACAGACTGTTCAGGAGGGGGTCTGCCCTGCTGCTGTCCATGCTGTTTCCACTCCAGGGACAGACAGACAGCATGCCCAGCTCCAGGCTGGCACCCCAGCAGCAGAGAATCTGCTTTGCAGGATTAGATTGCCTAGAGGGCCTGGCAGCCTCTCAACACCCTCCTCCAAACACACGGTAAGCAGCAGGAGCAGGTAAAGCAAAAAGAGATGTTATTTGCTTTTGCTGATGGCCAAAAGCAATGGGAGAAGAGCATGCAGCCAGGGAGCATAGCCCCAGACTTAGGAGGCAGATAGTTGCCCTGCTTGCTTGGGTAAGAAGTGCAGGATCCAGTAGTATCTTAGTACGCCTCTGCCAGGAATCTAGGTCATGCTATTGCAGGAGGTCCTTTGGGACCTAGTAGATGCAGATGCATGTCTTGCTGCTGTCACCTTACATTTGTTTGCATTGTGGTGGCAGCCTATAGAGTGAATGTTTCTCCTCCTGGCTTTTGGAGCCTCTCAGTATAAAACCTCATCCTGTTGTAACAGCCTTAAGAAGGCAGCATGTGCATGTGTGCACAGTCACAGGTCTTGCTCCACGGAAAAGATACTGCAAGAAACCTACCTCAGCTGATGAATATTGGAGCAGAGAGGAATTTCCAAACCCAAAAGGTCTTGCAGCTGAGCAGGGTTGGAAGAGATGTGGGAGTAAGCGCCGTTCCTGGGCCTGGCACCTGGGAACCAGCCCTTTAGCCCAGGATTAGCCTGACTGTGGCTGCAGGGAAGTGCCTTCAGCTCACAGCCATGTGGAGGGGGAGCATTGTACAACAGAACAAAGGTGGGAGGGGACCAGGACTGCCTCCAGTCCTGCCTCCTTCATCTTCTCCAGCCTGTGCAGGATCCTTAGGCCTTGGCTGCGGGAAATGAACATTCATCTAGCATTCCTGTGTCGGGCCTTGAGTTGCTCCCACTGCCTAGCCTGTGGGTGCGAGCTGGAGGAGAGGCTTGTGTGGAGTCTAGCGGTGCCAGGCTCCCCAGAGACAGGTCAGCAACACTTTCATGGCAGCTACCATGGCCCACCTCTCACCAGCCTCTGCTTAAACAACAGCCCCAGGATCGCTGTTCTCCTCCTTCCCCAGTGCTGTGTTCCAGCCCCGAATCCACAGGGAGCAACTCAGCAAACTAGATGTGTTGGTGGCTTGAGCCCAGACATGACAGGTGCTCGGGACGCTCTGAATGGCTGGATCAGGGGATAGGTGGGTTGGTTTTAACATTTACAAACTTGCAGCCCTACTGTCACACTGACATCTGCTAGACATGGTCTCTGTGTCCTCTCAGCAGGCAAAACTCAAGGTCCCTCTCAGGACAAACACACACATAAAATCAATTGTACTTGCAAAAGCCCCTTTACAAAGCCCTGACTGATAAGCATCTTCTCCAAACCTGCTGCACACAAAGCCTGATGGAGGAGAGGGTGCTACTGAGTGATTCCGCTCTGCCCTGCTTAAAAAATGGGACTATCAAAGAGATTTGCGGGGAAACTGGAAACGGTTTCTGAACCCTGTTCCTCAGCCATGCTGCCAGTCTCTCAGCTAGACACGCTGCAGCCTGTCCTTGTTAGAAGCCCTTTCCCAGTACAAAGTTCCCAGCGAGTCACACACACACACAAACAGCTGTATAAAACTGTCTCACTCTCGTTAATGGCTGCTCATTAGCAGCCAGGCTTGAACAGCGATTTCCCCTGAGGCAGCGTCTGTGCCCAGGACTGGTCCCTACTGGCCTGGTGGGTGGTGGTTTTTGCTCATCCCTTTGAGCTGCATGGGAGGTCAAGCTTGTGTGGGGCAGTGGGAGTAAAATAAAGCACAAGCTGCTCAAGTAGAAGGATATTGAATAGTTCAAGTGCAGAGTCAGGCTCCGCCAGGGAGAGGGTGTCCCATTCTCCCCCACACTGGCAGTGGGAGCTGCATGCATTTAGTGCTTTCTCTTCCCAGGGGCAGGCTAGGGAGTCCTGCTCCCCACTAGCAGCCTGTGTCGTGAAGGCAGCAGGTTCATTCAGGGTAACTCCCTGGCACCTTTATTAAACGATGCCCCACATTTGCCTCAGGCATGATCGCTGCCCTAGTGTCTCTATCCCTGAGCAGGGCAGGAATTAGACTTTTTCCCCCATTCAGTCACCAGGCAACCTGCACAGAATGAGAGAGATCATCCCTCTACAGCACTGCAGCCACTCAGAGTTATGTACCTGCCTTGAAAGGAAGGGGAAATGAGACTCAACAGCTGGTGAGTGACAATGATCCATCCTGGGCGACAGGCTGGAGATTTCTGCAAACCTCCCACTTGCCTCAGGCACCACAAAACATTTTAAACTCTTAAAAAGTGTAGCCAGTGACAGGCCACTGTAATTTATAGATGTTCCCAGCTTGCCTTATTCCTTTCATCCATCTTGGAGCCTCACTTGTAAATCTGCAAGAGCAAATGGTGCTATTGTTTATTCAGTTGCTGAGACATTCTCCTTTCATTGGCTAGCCCCAGACCGATAGGTATCTCTGATGCTCGCAGAGGCCAAGCAGTGGGTTGGGCTCTGCAGGCCCTTTGCCGGGCATGGCTCCAGCACAGACCACGAGTGCCATAGCTGTGTCTGCTCTGCGGCACAGAGGTCCTGCTACTGTACCACTGTCCTGTGCAGTGCTGAAGGTCTGCTGGGCACCCTGACCCAGCACAATAAGACAGTGGGTCCCTAGCCTCTTGGCCAGAAGAGCTCAGGCTGAGTCCACCTCTCCTTGTTCAAACTGGAATACATGACAAAGCCTTACTCCAGCAACCCACTCTTAACACCAGCACCCCTCCTCCTCTGCAGTCTAGGGTCACAGAGAAGCAACTCTAGGGGTACTTTAGGGGTTGCACTAGAGGACTGCCCAAGGTCCATTCCCATCCTCATAGTCTATGATTCTCAACTCTTGTGCTTTCCCATGCCTGTAGTTAGTGCTGAGATACCAAAATGATTTGGCATCTTGGCCCAGATCCAGGAGGGGCTTAGGTGCCTAAATCCAGATCCAAAACCCCTGCCCAGCTGCTGACTAACCTCCTAGGTACCAAACATTACTTGGTGCTTCAATTTCTGCTCTAAAAGCTCTTTCCACTAAGTTTCTGCTCCAGACTTGTTTCCTCCTGTGTCCAGACACTGGAATCCCCAAGAGAAGGAGGCCAGCAGACTGTGGCATTGGGCTTTTTAGAGCCCATTGGGAATGAAAATAGGCCTACTTCATAGCTCTGCCTATTAAGCATCCTTCCTGCAGCTGTAGCCACCATGCACGTGATGGAGCACCTGCTCATCCATCACTGGGAGGCATAGATTGGGGCTGTTTGCCCCTGGTGATCTCTGCAGGACAGCTGGTGCAGCGTGGTTCAGGAGTTCCCCATGCTGCCTGGGGTGGGTTTGTGGGGGGAAGGGGGGAGTCACATCACAGGTGCTGTCATTTCTCTCTGGTTCATGTCACAGCTGTGATTTGTGAGCCTGATGGGAGGCAGCTGGGAAAGAGTTTTGATTGTTTCCTCCCCAAGGAGGGTGGGAGCATGGCCTGTGACTGGTGGAGAGGGAGGAGTCAGCTCATTTATTTCCCTCCATTTTGGGGGCAGTGTAGTGGTGATGAGCAAACAGATAGGGTTCTCCTAGAGCATGGGCTAGCTGTATGTATTTAGCCAGGTTCCAAAGGGGTAGTGATGTTAGTTTAGCTCTGCAAAACAGGACTTCTTGCTTGTTTTGCATACATTTAGGGCAGTTAAATGATCTCTTGGCAGGTGGAGGGTGTTTCTCACTACATTCTTTGAGCACAAAAAGCCAGGCTGTGCCCTCAGATAAACTGTGACTCCTGAGGGCAGAATGGGTCCCTAGGATTTCACTGAGCGCATCTTAGCAAATTATCTCTCGAGGGCTGATTCTTGGATTGTTTCTAAGGCTTGATGAAACTGGAAGGGAAATTCCCAGGGCTCTTGTATCAGCACTGTGGGTATGACCTATGACCAGTTGCTCCAAACTCCAACCAGTGCAATGGGCACAGACTTCCCGCCTGTGTTGGGACGTCAGTACAGCCCTATCTGCAGAGATACATTAAGGCCTCCTAATCTATTCAGCAATTTGTGTAAGTGCTCAGACTTACCCTGCTGCCTGTGCTCAGGCTGCCTCTTTGCCCTCACTGAGACTAGCTAGCTCCCTAGTCTTGGTAGTTTTTAGTGACCTTAGCAGCTGTTTCCCTGTGTCTGGTCCCTCACTAACCCTTTTGTGTGCTGTCAGCACTGCCATGTGAGGTCACCAAACACAGGGACTTGTCATTGGTCTCCAGCTTTCTTCACAGTGCTGAATATGCTTATCCTTCACAGGGCTGGCCTTTCCCAGGTTTAAATGTTTCTCTTATTCAGAGATCGATTCCACTGTATGTTTTCTTTTGCTGAAGTACTTGGAGCTGAGATCTCATTGTTTTTCCATTCAGGAGCAGCACAAGCTCTTGTTTTCCCCTATTAGCCACTTCACACTACTTCTGAAAACCAATTGAAATGACTCTGCATAAACCTATTGACATTTTGTTAAACTGATTAGCGCATCCTATCACCATGGCAAGAGCTGAGCTTCCACGGGGGAAGAATGGACTAAGGTAGATATCAATTTCCTATACAGCAGCACTGCAAACTCACCTTAGGTCCATGTCCTTTAGGAGTCTCTAGCAGAAAGAAGCTGCTGGGTTCTGGAAGCTCACTACTTATCGTTTCTACAGTTCTCTGCCCTGACGATGAAACAAAACAAAGTGATGCTAGGTCCATTGCTCAGGCCATTAGGCTGTGTGTGATTGTTTTGGTTTTGGCCTGTCCTGTTTATCCAGTGACTGGGGGGACACATTTGGAAACAATGGGGCAAATTACCCTGCTGTCAACCCAGCGTCCAGTGTGGAGCTCTGAATTTAAAGTGGGGTGTGTGTGTGTGTGTGTGTGTGTGTGTCTGTGTCTGTGTCTGTGTCTGTGTCTGTGTCTGTGTCTGTGTGGGACGGGAAGCATTATTCTTCCAAATCAATAGCCAAGGACTGGTTATTTCAGTGATATGGGACTAGTCTTCGTTCTTGGAATTTTAGGAAAATAGGGAGATATGTTTGAGATTATTTTTTCCCACTACTGAATATTTGAATAAGACGTAGAGCCTATTTTGGGTTATCATTCCACTAATGCAACAGACAATAAGCAATGACAGAGGGAGAGGAAAAACCCAAACCAATGAGTGAACTCCAAAGTACTTGTGATAGATGAGCATATTTCAAGCTAGCCAAAGTCATTTATGAAGATTTGAAAGCTAATATGTGTAGAATCATCAAAATGTTGGGCTGGGAAGGGATTTTGAGAGGTTATTTAGACCCTGTCCCTGCATCAAGGCAGGAACAAATATATCATCTCCAGCTGGTGTTCATCCAACCTGTTCTTTAAATTCCGTGGTCCGCCCTCTGGAGCCTGTTCTGGAGCTTCACTAGCCTTAAGTGTAGGGCCCAGAAGTGGCCACAGAGATCCAGCCGGGGCCTCACCTGAGCAAAGCACAACAGTTACCCCCCAACGCTTACATAGAACATTCCTGTTAATGCACCACAGAATGTTATTTGTCATTTTCACATCTGTATCACATTGCTGACATATATTCAGTTTATGAGCCACTGTAATCCCCAGACCCTTTTTAGAGCTCCTACAGACTGGTTGATTATTTCCCTGATTTTTCCTTCCAAAGTATGTTATTCGGCATTTGTTTTTACTGAATTTCATTTTGTTGATTTCAGACCAATTCTCCAATTCGTCAGGATCATTTTGAATTCTAATTTTGTCCTTCAAAATATTAGCAATCCCTCCCAGCATGGCATCTTCAGCAAATTTTATAAGTGTGCTCTTCACTTCATTATCCAAGTTCTTAATGAAACTATTGAGTCATAACAGATTCAGAGTAGACACCACTGAGACCTCACTACATACAACCCCCCCCACTTTTGATAGAGAACCTCTTTGAGTATGGCTGTTCAACCTGTTTTACATGACCTTATAGTAATTTTATCTAGCCCACATTTCCCTCATCTGCTTATCAGAATGCCATGTGGGACTTCATCAAAAACCTTGCTAAAATCCAGATATATCACATCTACTGCTTCCCCTCATCCGCTAGGCCAGTGGTTTTCAAATTTAGGGTTGGGACCTGGCACTGGGTCGTGGCACTGCCTGCTGCTAGTGCCAAAAGATTGGAGTGCATTGCTCAAAGATGTAATTGCTGGGTTGTGGGCATACATGTTTTTTTTTCCAGGGGGGTCGCGAGGAAAAAAGTTTAAAAACCACTGGGTCAAGCCAGTAACCCTGTCAAAGAAGGAAATTAGGTTGATCTGGCATGACTTGTTCCTGACGCACTCATGTTGACTGCTCTTATAACTTGTTATTCTGTAGGTGCTTACAAGCTGATGATAATTATTAAAGTTAATAAATTTTTACTGCATTGGTATTAATAAACTTGTTCCAGTATTTTTCTGGGTATCAAAGTTAGGCTGACTGGTCTATAATTTCCTGGGTCCTCTTTGCTCCCCCTTTTAAAAGCAGATGCTACATTTGCTCATATTTAGCCCCCTGGAACCAAAACCATCATCTATAAGATCTCAAAGATAAGTTCCAAAGGGATAGCCATGTTAGTCTAGTCCAGCAAAACAAAGAAGGAGTCCTGTGGCATTTTAAAGACTAACACATTTATTTATCACACTACATTTTGTGGGAGAAAATCCCACTTAGTCAGATGGGGAATGCATCTGACAAAATGGGATTTTCTCCCATGAAAGCTCATGCTATAAATACATTTGTTAGTCTTTAAAAGTGTTCCAAGACTCCTTGTTTGTTTCATCTCAAAGATAGTTGCCAATAGTTCTGAGATTCCTTCAACTAGGGTGAATTTTATCAGGCCTTGCTTACATGACTATATCTAAATTATCTAAATATTCTTTAACCTAGCCTTCCCCTATTTTCACTTATGCATCAAGAAGTATCCAGTCATAATTTAACCTTTTGATGCAGACTGACACATACTAGGCATTAAACTTCTCAGCCTTCTGGAAGTCATCAGTTAACTCTCCTTTCTGTCTAAGTTAGAGGACCTATGCTTCCTTCATCTTTTTCCTGTTCCTAATGTAGTCAGAGAACTCTTCTTACTGTCTTTCATATCTCTTGCTAGAAGCAATTTTATGCCTTAGCCTCTCAGATTTTGTCTGTATATGCTTGTGCTATTCTTTTGTACTCATTCTATGCAATTGGCTCATATTTTCATTTCTAGTAGAGTTCCTTGTTGGATTTTCAGGTCCTGGTGGAGCTATGTTGGCTCTTGCCATTCTTCCTGTCTTTCCTCTGCATCCAGATAGCTTGCTGCTGTGCCTTTAATATTGTCTCTTTGAGAAAATGCCAGCTCTCCTGAACAAATTTTTTCCTTAATTTTTCCTTTTCATGGAACCTTACCTACCCATACTGTTTGTTTCACACTGTTTTTTAAAGTCTGTCATCCTTATTCTGATGAAGTGGGCTGGACCCCACAAAAGTTTATGCCTGAAGAAATTTGTTGGTCTTTAAGAGGTCACAGGACTCTTCTTTTTTCTGCATACAGACTAACATGGCTAACCCTCTGGAAATTTTCATCCTTATTCCCCTGCTCTCACTTCTTTCTACAGAAGCATGAAATCTCTCATTTCACAATTACTTTCACCCCAATTGCCTCACACCTTCAGATTCACAATCAGTTCCTCCCTGTTAGTCAAAATCAAGTCTAAGCTGGTTATTTCATTCACTTCTCAAACAAAACCCTTGTCCCCAATACATTCCAAGAGCTTGTTGGACATTTGATATTGTGCTGTATGACTTTTCTGATAGAAGTCCAAGTAGTTCAAGTTCCCCTTTACTACCTGGTCTTCTCTTTTGGATATTACTGTTATTTATTCTAGGAACGCCTCCTCTTCCTTGTTTGCTGCTCTACAGTAGATCTGGATCATGGCATCTCTCTCAAGGTGGTCCAAGCTTTTTTGCTGCCCTAGGCCAACAGGGATTTTGGCATGCCCCCCACCCCTACCGCCAACAGAGTGGCGCTGCTGCCAGGATCCAGTGGCAGGCGGGGATTGGCGCCACTGCCAGTATCCGGCTCCAGCTGGGGATCCGGCCGCAGATGGGGAGCAGTGCTGCCACTGGGGTCTAGCTGCAGGTGGGGGGCCAGCTCCAGCTGGAGAGCAGTGCTGCAGGCAGCAGTCTGACCGCAGGTGGGCAGCAGAGCAGCCCCAGCCCAGCCCTTGGTGCCCCCTAATTCTTGGTGCCTTAGGCAACCGCTTAGGTCACCTCTATGTAAAGACAAGCCCTGATCACTCGTGTTCTCTCCCCTCTCCCCTTATCTTCACTCAAAGACTTTCAACAGGTCTGACTCCCACCTGCTTTTGAACCTCGAACAAGTATGTGGCAGAGTGCTAAGCGGGAACCATTTAGTCAGCTCTTTGTCACACCAGTCCCAGTAAGTGGAGGAGGCTGGAGACACTTGCACCTGACTGGTGAATGGGAAGCAGCTGTCAGCCTAATTAGCCAGGGGCAATGCAGGCTGAGGGACAGAGGGAAAGAGAGAAAGAAGGGTGGGGAGTGGAGCGGAACGGAGTGGAGATGAGATGAGCTGGGAGTGCAAAGTGACCAGAGGTGCTGCTTGCAGAAGTTGAGAAGTCCTAGAGGCAGCTAGCCCAAGCTATGTACACTAAGATGGAGATGGGACTGAACACTTTTAATAAAGCACACTGGGTGATCACTGAACTGGTGGGTCTAAGATTCAATTGTGAGTGAAGAGAAGGCAGGGACAGAGGAGCCCCCAGTGGCACACTATTACAAAGTATATATATTCTTGATGTATGATCTGACATCTCTTCCCTAGTTTCCTTGCCTGTTCTGTTTGAGCAAACTATATTGCTCTTTACCAATAAACCAGATATGAGATTTAGGTCACCAAGTCTCTGTGATGCCAATTTTAGTCATAATTTAGCTTATGTACTAATGTTTCCTGTTCCCTCTGGTTCATTCCCCATGCTCCTTGCATCTGTGCATAAACATCTAAGATGCCCAAAGTTCTGCAATGCCTAAAGTTGCTTTTCTGATAGCACATCATTGTCCGCTCCCATCAGGGCTGGGAAGGAAAGGAGCCATCATCTTCAGTGCCCTCTGTCAAAGAAGGATGACTGTTGAGTCTATCACTTGTCTGAAAAATGTGTTCTCAAAACATCATATCTGCAGATAATTCTAAAGAATTAAAATCTGCTAATGTACATCACTGTTTCCCCACTGTTTCCTTAGACTTCAGAGCTCTTTGTGTTATTACAAAGATAATGACGCAAAATGACAGACGAGCAGAGTCTCTCAGTCCCTGCAGAGTCCCTTGACGTGTTGAAAGTGCACTTACCTTTCTTCTGTTGGCATGCAAGGCTCCCAGGATTCTTGCTGTGCACAGCAAAAGGGGGCAGCCCTCAATTCTTAGGAGTGTGGAAAGTTAAAAAGTCATGGTCCTTTAACTAACAGAAAATTCTCACAATAAGAAATTAATTTTGCAGCCCTTGTGATAGAACAAACAGCTGCTTTGGATTTGCAACCTTGATATTTTTTTCCTGGAAAACCTTGTCACCCACTAGGCTGATAGTTGGTTGTTTCTGTCTGTTTGCAATATGTTCCAGTACAAAAATAAAATGTAATTTCTTATTAAGAATTCAAATGAATGGAATAAATGGGTTGTTAATTGGTCTCTTGAGTTAAAGTCCTCACTCTCTGGGCCCCTCTTCCCCATACCTTGCAAAAAGACATCTTCATTCACTAGATAAGCCTCTGACTGGAGATACCCAGAACTGTCACTTTAATGATCATTGTCATCCATCTTTGGTGGAACCCATCCTTTTCTTCCCACTCCCTTTCCTCTCCTCTCCTCTCCTCTCGAGTCTATCCAGTCCCTGGAGGGCTCCCCGCCTCCCCAAACCAGGTTATATCTGTGCAGGAATTCTCATATGCCACCCCTCTGACAAAGTAGGGAAAGGGAAGGAGCTGCAGAGCCGGGTCACCACGTTCATTGTAGGCAGATGTTCTCAAAGAACTTAGTAGTGCTGGTTTCTCCTAGCTCTCTCTATTAGTGGAATGATTGGAAGTGGGAGTTCACATCCCACTGATGGATTTTGTGTTTAAAATGTGTAAGGGCCAGCATGTCTGTGTTTGACCTTTGTGGGAGGTAATTTAATGTATAAAGATAATTATAGTAGTTAGCTCTTACAGTCTATGGTACCTTCTCTCTGTGCATCCCAAAGTGCTTTGCAAACCTGAGTCAATTAAGCATCCTAGTCACATGGGTGGGGAACATGGGACCCAGGGCAGTAAAGGGAATTGACCAGTGTTATATAGAAACAGCACTAAACACTGGGAGATCTGATTGTCTATGCTTTTGCCATAAGACCATTAACAAAAATAGCTTTGCAAATGTGGGCAAAATGGCTTCTTCACTTTATTTCCTGGCAATTGACAGGAGATGTTAAAGTATTTTCCTTAGAAATCTTTAGTCTTTGAATCATAGCATTTCATCATGAATCAAGGTCACTTGGTACAACACAGTACAAGCATTCTGATTCTCTGGAGCTTAGGAAAGAATTTAGAAGGCTTTGAAGTGCTCTCGATCTTCAGAGGGACATCAGCAGCTAATGGCCTGTACAAGCATGCCCAGAACCTTCAGGTTGTGGAGCTTCAGTCCTCAGCCTATTCAAGCCCATGGGTTTCCATCACCTTTTAATGTAGGTTTAGAGGAAAACACGTTGTAAAAAGTGCATCTCAGCCAGCAGTTAATAATCTAGGACTGGGTAAGTCATGTGAAAAATGTCAGAGTGAGGTTTTAACTACAGTTGCTTAACCACATGATAAGATATAATATAGGATATTATAAGAATTTCAGTGAAAAGTGAAATAGGCAGGTCTGCAGACTCTTCACACAGTTTAAACATCCATTCTGCTTGCATGCAAACAAATATGTTTATCAGGTAGGCAAAACAGCTGCATTGTTTACCAGATTGTGTTCTGGGTCCATCCAGCACAAGCCAAACAAACTTGTGAATTCAGGATGGATCCAGATTTCCAAGAAGAGCTTTGTCAGCTGCTTCACTGATTGATGGTGTCTGGGTGTTCCTCACCAATTAATGGCTACAAAAGATGAAAAGAGCTAGAGAAGCGCAAAGTGGAGGTCCCATTGCTGGCTTTCAAGGCACAGTGCATGAAGCTAACCTGTGTGATGCAGCCGTTGCCTGCTGGATATACTTCAGGCCTAGAGCTGGCTTTCTTATTTAGGAAGTGGGTCTTGCTATTCAGTCTTCAGAGGAATTGGTGATGTGTAGTGATGTGCTGACACCTTGGACATGGTAGGTCAAGGATCTCACATGGCACAGAAACCTCAGGAAATGGGATGTAGAAATGTTGCTTCTTCCAGACCCAGGATGAGGCCAGCACAAAAGGTCTAGAAACATAAGCACACAAGAATAGCTGCACTGTGTCAGACCAATGGTCCATCTAGCCCAGCATCCTGTCTTCCAACACTGGCCAATGCCAGGTGCTTCAGAGGGAATGAACAGAACAGGCAGCCATCAAGTGATCCATGCATCCCCAGTCACCCATTCCTGGCTTCTGGCAAACAGGGGCAGGAGACACTTCAGAGCATGATTCTGCATCCTTACCCATCCTGGTTAATAGCCACTGATGAACCTATCCTCCATGATCTTACCTAGTTCTTTTTTGAACCTGTTATAGTACAGCATCTTCTGGCCAAGATTATTCCACAGATTAAAGGAAGAAACACCTCCTTTTGTTTGTTTTATACCTGCTGCCTATTAATTTAATTTGGTGATCCCTAGCTCTTGTGTTAGGAGAAGGAGTCAATAACACTTCCTAATTTACTTTCTCCACACCAGTCATGAGTTTATAGACCTCTGTCATATCCTCCCTTAGTCATCTCTTTTCCAAGCTGAAAAGACCCAGTTGCATTAATCTCTCCTCATATGGAAGCTTTTCCATATCTCTAATCATTTTAGTTGCCATTTTTGGTACCTGTTCCAATTCCAATATATGTTTTTTAGATGGGGTGGCTAGACTTGCATGCAGTATTCAAGATGTGGGTGTGCCATCGGTTTATAAAGAGGCAATGTAATATTTTCTATCTTCTCACCTTATTATTCCCTTTCCTAATGATTGCCACCATTCTGTTAGCTTTTTTGACTTTGCACCTGGAGTGGTTGTTCTCAGAGAACTGTCCACAGTGACTTGAATAGTTTGAAAAGTAACAGCTAATTTAGACTACATCACTTGATATGTACAGTTGGGGTTAGGTTTTGAGTGTTCATTACTTTGCTTTTCTCAACACTGAATTTCCTCTGCCATTTTGTTGCCCAGTCACCCAGTTTTGTGAGGACCCTTTGTAACTCTTCACAGTGTGCTTTGGACTCCACTATTCTGCATAGTTTTGTATGATCTGTAAATTTTGCAACTTCAGTGTTTTCCCTTTTTGTAGATCATTTATGAATACGTTGAACAGCCCCAGTCTCAGTACAGAACCCTGGAGGATACTGCTGTTTATCAGTCTCCACTCTGAAAACTGACCATTTGTTTCTCCCCTTCATTTCTTAGCTTTGAACCAGTTACTGATCCAGGAGAAGACCTTTCCTCTTATCATATGACAGCTTACTTTGCATAAGAGCTTTTGGCGAGGGACTTTGTCAAAGGCTTTCTGAAAATCTAAGTACACTCCATCCACATGCTTGTTGACTCCTTCAAAGAATTCTAGTAGACTGGTGAAGGATGCTTTCCCTTTACAAAAAATGTTTTGATTCTTCCCAACAAATCATGTTCATCTATGTGTCTGATAATTTCTGACTTATAGTTTTTGTTATAGTTTAAACTAATTTGCATGGTACTGAAGGTATCTTACCAGCCTGTATTTGCTGGAATTGCCTCTTGAGCCTTTTTAAAAAATTGGTGTCATGTTAGCTCAGCTCCAGTCATCTGATACAGAAGCTGAATTCAGTGATAGGCTACCTCCCACAGTTAGTAGTTCTGCGTTTTCACACCTGAGTTCCTTCAGAACTCTTGGGTGAATCCCATCTGTCTTGGTGACTCATACTGCTTAATTTATCCTTTAGTTCCAAAGCATCTTCTAATGCAGGGGTCTCAAACTCAAACTACCACAAGGGGCGCATGAGGATTAGTACATTAGCCTGAGGGTGGCACCACTGAAACCTTTTGTATACAACGATAGTGCAACTATCTGTAACAATAGTGTTGTTGCGGGCCACAGGAAATAGCCTTAGGGGCTGCATACAGCCCACGGACTGCGTGTCTGAGACCCCTGTTCTAATGACACCTCAATCTGGGACAGGTAGTCCGATTTGTCACCTAAAAAGAGTGGCTCAGGTTTGGGAATCTGTCTCACATTCTCCCCTATGGGATGTCGTTGTCCAAACCACGTGCTCCTCCATGCCTGTCAACTTTCCCCCAGCCCTTAGTTTAAAAACTGGTCTATGAGCTATTTAATTTTATGTGCCAGCAATCCAATTCCATTTTGGTTGAGGTGGAGCCATCCTTTCTGTATAGGTTCCCCTTTCCAAAATGTTCCCCATTTCCTGATAAATCTAAGCTCCAGCTCACTACACCATCCTCTCATCTGCACATTGAGACCCTGCAGATCTGCCTGTCCAACTGGCCCTGCATGTGGAACTGGAAGCATTTTTCAGAGCGTGTGCCCATCAAGGTTACCATGGTAACACAAATAACAGCCTTTGGTGACATCTTCTGCTACTTCTCCATTCCATTCCCTGTCTGTAGCAACCTTTCCTCTGCACCTGAGGCTTCATCATCCCCAGGGTGACGCTGTGCGCTAGCCATTTCTTTCTTCCCTAGAGTGTTGCTAGAGGTGAGTCTGAGTCCAAACCATGACCTGCCCAGTCTGCGACTCTGGCTGCAGACTCTGCTGTCTGTAGCTGTGAACCATGGCACACTTTGCAGAGCAGTGAACACTGGCATTTGGTGTGGTCCTGAGCAGCTCATGTCGCACCCCACAGTCTTCTTCCTGTTTGCTGTCCATGCACATTTGTAGCACCTCTGTTGGGAGCACAGCTGTGTTTGGATCAGTACAGTAGATTCACATGCTGGCTGAACAGTAAGAGCTAAACAATCCCCATCATTCATTACTTTCCTCATTCAGTGCCTGATGTTATCTGTGAGAGAGCAGGCGCCAGCGCACCAGTAACGAATGTTCACTAACGACCTATGCGCTTGTGTTGACATAATTCACAGGAACTTCTGAATCACAAATCATCTTGCTGAGATCAGTGGTGATCAACTCTGCCTCAGCACCAAGAGTGAAAGGCACTGCTCCTGGTTGGCAAAGCATTACGCCTTCCTTGTTGCTCTTGTTCACCTGCCTACCTGTCCCTCCCCACAAATCCTGCCTGGTGTTTGTCTCCTCTACCTGTCAGAGCATTATCTTTTAGACAGTGAGCTGGGCCAAGCACTGTCACTTTCCATCTATTTGCTCAGCACTCTCATGACAGTGCCCCTCTGGGCTACCCCAATACAAGTGTTAAATCATCATCATCATAAATCAGAGCATTTATTTGCAATACTAAGTCATCAGCTTGGTAAGAGACACATTGCCAGTTGACTTCCTGGGGAGAAATGCTAAGGGAGCCACTACAAGGTCTGCTTCCCACCTACCTTTCAGCCCTTCAGAGGGCTAGCTTTCTTATTTTCTTAGTATTCAGCTCCAAATTCCAACCTGTGTCCAGCTTCTTGTGCTGGGATCTTCCATAGGGCAGATGATCATCTCCTCACTGGGTTCTAAAAGCTTGTTCCCTTCCAAGCTGTGGGGCTCGCTGGGTGTGTGGTGGGATATGTCATAGCGTTGTAGGAGATACAAACGCATTCCAAGCCATTGATCTGCCCCATGCAGTCCATGCCCACCCTCCCGTTACTCCAGTCATGCATGCAGGCTAACATTAGTCCAAGCAAAAAGGCCACCTGGCTCATGATTTCCCCCACCAATATTCCAAACTGCGATGGGCTGCAAAATGCCTTTTCTTGTTATTATCTGCAGTATCAGAGCACCCATTTCCCCAGTAAAGGGTCTCAGTGCCCCACTGTGCCTGGCAATGAACACTTGAATTCCAAACTGATGGTTTACAGTAGTTTGTGAAGAGTAGAGAGGCCAGTGCTGAATCCCATCTGTGAATGGGTCAGGTGATCTCGAGGATGGGTTGGATGATCATGCATGTGCACACACACATAAGCACCCTGATCTGCATTCCAGGTCTTAGTCCACAGCTCCCAGTTCTTACAAAGTCAGAGCCACCCTGAGCCCCAGACTCGATAGGGACAGGGTCTGAGACTCCAAGAGCCCCTTTGACAGCTAAAGTGCATCGAGGGGTTTCTCCTTTTTCCTCGTCCCCACCCACCAGAGGACATGCCCAAAGCTGGGATGCAGGAGCCTGTGCAGAGGTGAGAAGAAGATGGGAACAATGGCATGGCAGTATCTCCTCACTCCAGTTCTTCCCCATCACAGCACAGGCTATAGTCAGATCCAAGGGTGGGTTTCCTGGGGCAAATGAAGAAGACAGGCCTAGCATGAGAGGCAGCATTTTTCCTACCCTCAGCCTCTGACGTCACAGAAATCCTGTCCCAGGATCTGGCTGTAGACCAGGGGTGTCAAACGTGCAGCCTGTGGGCCAGGTACGGCCCATGAAGCTCTTTCATCTGGCCTGTGACTGCTCCCTGCAGGACCACACTTTATCCCTAACAGAGAAAGACAGTGCGGTCTCATGGTAGTGCGGAGCACAGTCTCACATACCCAACGCTCCACGATGCCATAAAAGTGTAGGCCCTAGCATTTCAATTTATGGTGTGTACAGCCCACCTGAAGTACACTGGAGTCAGATCTGACTGCTATAGCAAATGAGTTTGATGCCTCTGGTAGACTCTGGTGTGGGGGACAGGGCAGAAGGATGTACCTGTGAAGTGTCTCCCCTAACACTCTTTACTTAGGTGGGAGATGCTCTGTTAGGCACACGGCACCAGCAAGGTCTTCTCACTGATCTCTCTAGCCGGTTCTGTGGCTTCTCCTTCTGTGTGCCCAGAACATTGTGAAGGGAGGAACAGGTGGTGCTCGATGCTAACCAGTCTTTGCTGCAATTGAGTCTACTTTGCCACCCAAAATCTCCAAGGTCTGATTTTTATTAACTAACAAGCGTATTAAGAATGCACTGAGCCACAGAACAGAATCCTAAGGGCCCCAACAGACAGAGAAATTGGACAATTAATAGGCTATATAAGTGTCAAGCCTTGATGACAAGCTGGCTGTGTGACACAGCAGAGTCTGGGCAAATGGATTGCTTGGTAATTCCTGAAAGGTTGTATTTTCAGTCTCTCTCTGCAAGGAGAGCTGCTGCTTGTTGCACTCAAATGAGATGCAAAAAAGGACGTTGGTGCCCTGGGATGGAATTGTTTACATGGTTTCCAGCATTTCCAGAGGGTAGACAAGTGTCTAGGGTACTTTTCCAGGCAGCTGCTGAGGGCTTGGAAGAACGCATCGGCTGAATAGGGGAAACCTTCACAGGTTCACAAACATAGCGCTCCTCGCTCTTGAGCCACTGCAGATCTGTTCTAAGGCTCCTTCAGAAAACTGTTGTCTTCTCCTGAGAGCAAAGACTCCAGAACTGGGGTGAGTTTTCTGAAGAGAACGGAGAATGCCCAAGGCCGTGGGTCAGCTCCACCCTGACGTCAGCCCAGAGTTTTCTCTTTAAAATGCCTCAGACCTGATCCAAGGAGCTGCCGGTCCTTGGAGACAATGTCTCAGCATTGGGCATCCTGCACAACAGGACCATGGCACCAACAGCAGAAGAAAAGGCACAGCACACTTCATAGACCAGATTAGGAGAGTGATTGAATTGTTCCCAGTAGCGCCTGCAAAGTTCTAGGTGCTTTACAAAACCCAGGAGGCCGTGAGGTATGCACTCGAAGAGACAAACCAGAATAATGGAAATGGGCACCACATACAAGCAGTCAGGGCTGATTGACCAGGCTGGAGTTATGAACCATTCCCAGCTGCCTCACAACCTCACCCGCATGGCTTGTTGGGTTTTAAACGAGGGATGGTGGTGGCCTTGGAAATCACTGCGGGGAGTTCTCCCAGAGATGTGGGTGGTGCAGAGGTGTGTGTGGAAGAAAGAAATGAACAAGGCATCACTAACACAGTGAAGGGAACAGGAGAACGGTGTGAAGAGGCAAGGGCAGGTGGGCAGGAAGGGGTAAGGCCTTGCTGACAAGGAGAAGTAGTGTGACCCCAATACAGTGGGCAAGGGAGAGATATTGTGCCTAAATCACCTGGTGGTGTTCCTTCTCTGACCAGATAACGGACACTTCTTAAACGGGAAAGCACTGAGTAATCTTTATCCCCCTGAAGCTCCCGGGGGAGATCAGGAAGGCAGAATGTGGGTAGCTGGGCTGCAGTTAAGCTGGGCTGGTTCAACTTCTTACCTTGCTGTGACATCTTTACTAATAAAAAGTCTGGTCCAAAACACAGCAGACAGCTTGTGCTGCCCAGTGCCCCCCCTGGAGTACTGGGGCTGTGGGAGTGACGTGGACCTTACAGCCAGACACTCTGACTACTGCAGAGCCAAGCGAGGTCCTTGCTGTGGGTCCCTGACCCCTTGCTGTGGGTCCCCCCTCTTGCAGGTGGAGTGGAGGAGGAATCCATCTCCTCATAGGCCCTTTGAAAAGATAAAGAGGTCCCAGATAACAGGTTCCCTTCCAGCTGGAGAAACCCTCTGACACAAAAGCAGCGCTGTCTTCTCCTGCGTCTGGGACTTCGTGGGGCACGTGAGCAGCCCTAGGAGCTCTGACTTAGTCTCCAGATGGTGCAGCCCACAAGCCCTCAGGAGAGGTTTCCTTTTTTAAAACACAACTTTCATGTCTCTTGGCGAACGTTCATTGCTGGCCCAGCTCCTCTGCAGCACATTGACTTCCTGAAGGGGGTCAGTCTCACTGGCGCAGCAAGCTCATTGTAGGTGGCCACTTCCAGTGCTGTTTGCCAGCTGTCTCATGGGAGCACTGGTCCCTGTATAACCCTGGCAGGCTTAAATATTTTAGAGTGCTTCCTCTAGAGGGGAGAGGAAGTCAGACCTAGGCCTTAGCTTCCTGAAATGATGTTTATGCTACTCAGCATACAACTTGGGATGTCTGCAGAACCTGGCTTTGGGGTCCTGAGTCTCATTCATCACTAGCAGGAGACAGGATACAGCTGATGGATAAGCAGAAACAGTCAATTCAGTGTAGCTCAGGTCTATTGACGACAAAGCGCAGAATGGGAGCAAGTGTAGGGAGCTGCCCGGAGCTGCCATCTCATGTTGGTGCAGGATGAGCATGTACGTTTGGATTCATCCAGCGGTGCTGGGGCACTCTTCTGGAAACAGGGCTATTTTCAGGACCACACCTCTAGAATGAATAGCCTGTGGTGCCCGGCTGTGTGTCTAGGGCTGTGTGTCCCAGAAAAAGATGGAGGGCTTTGGGCGGAGAAAGGCCTTTTGAAAAGCGTCAGTGGGTCTTCTCAGAAAATACGTCTCTGGACACAGCCTTTTGTGCCTGCGATGATGGGCATGACTCCATGTGAGGAAGGAAACAAGGGTGCCTGTCTCCTCACTGCCTGCGTTAGCTGGCCAACAGGCAGCATTCTGCTGTTCACTAGCAAATCATTATAGCAGGCAGTGTGATTTCTTTGGTACTTCACTTTTCTTTTTAAAACTGTAGGAAATTCCACACAAAAACCTGCATGAAAAGAACAGTGAGGCAGCAAAATCAAACTCTCAGAGGTCAGGAAAAGACAAAGATGTTGGTATATTTGTTTTGTTAAGTGACGTCGTGGGCCAGACCCTCTTGGGATTTAACGTGGTGAAAATCAGAAGCAACTTCATCAAATCTGCATCAGAGATGTGAGAAGAGAATTGTGTACAGTATCTTGAAAGCAGCCTAGTTTGGAAACCGTAGATTTCACAGGCCCCATTTGCTTCTCATTCTTTTCATCCTTTGTTAAATGGTTATTAAGCGGTTAATGTATTTGTTTTTAATTACTTGCTGCAGGCAACACCAACCTGGAAAAGCAGACATAATTACCACAATATTTTATTAAGATATTATTTAATTTTATTGATATATCACACACAGTCAAAAGAATGTGCAAATCAATATGCGCTGGCATCAAAGTTTAATCTATTTTCAGCTCTAGTGTCAGTGGTATTTAATAAAGTTGCTGTTTGATAAATTAACTTACTGGGAATATGTAGAAAATTAATGCATTTCTAGTCATATCAGCCCCTGAATAGTTGTTTCAGCAGTCTTATGGAAACTAGGAAATGAACACACTTGAAGCTTGCTCAGAGATAACTTCTGACAGTTGTTCCATTTCCCACTGCTAGAGCACATGTATGTTTTGCATTTCCTTTACTAGATTTTTTCACAAGGTGTATTTGCTAAGGACTTTGATGTCATGAGTCTCTTTCTGTTTATTGCAGATGCTATAACGATCTATAGGTGATATCACAGTCACTTCTATGGCAACTGTTTGTATGCTCACAGGCAATTGTGTAGTCAAGTGGGAATAAATAGCAGGCGCTGGGGGACTCTGGAAACACCGTTTGCTATCCATGCGAGTATCCAGGGCAATGAAGCAGCATTGTATATTAGACCTAAATCAGGGGTCGGCAACCCCCGGCACAGATGCCAAACCTGGCATGCTTGCTTATTCTGAGCAGTTGCTGCTCCCCCCGCTGGCCCCACCCCCAGCAAGGCCCATGGCCACAAGAGCCATGCATATGTTGTGGTTCCTGTCCTCTGCTGGCTCCAACACCCAGCTGCGGACCACAGCCAGCCGGGGACAGGAGCCCCACGTGTGGTGGTGGGGCAAGACGGGAGAAGGAGACCTTGGCCCCGTCCCTGGCACCTTCTAGACCTGCCCCTGAACCTGCTGAGGATGTGATTGTTGGGGCTGGCATGGGAGCTGGCTAAGGTTGCCAATCCCTGAACTAGACAGCGTGCCATCCTGGTACCACTTGTCAGCTGACTTGTTTGCAAAGAGACTGTTTGCTAAGACCTCTTTTCTGTGACGCCTCAGTAGAGGCTATATAGAGTTCAAATTAGCTCCCTCCCTCTACAGTCTATAGCAGGCATGGCCAAACTGCGGCTTGGAAACCGCATGTGGCTCTTGAAGAAGAAAATGTGGCTCCCGGAAGAATGTCAGCAAATCAACTTAGTAGGTAAAAGTATATGGCTATATGCCTCAGTGCTGCTCTTGAAGGTTTAATAATCAGCTTGTGTGGCTCTTGAGTTCCCTAAGTTTGGCCACCCCTGATCTATAGGAAAGAAGCAGCTCTGGGCTCTGTTCAGAGGCTATGTTAAAATCAGGGTGGGGTCATGTAAGATAAGAAGTCTGCAAATAGCAGAGCTCTGTAGTTTTTGCCTTGTGGAGTCTCATGGTGCTGGAATTCCCTTCCCATGCAGACTATCAGTGTAGGTCATGTGTATTCTGGCTTTCTCTAGGCCATGGCTGGAGACAGAACCCAGGCTAGACAAACTAGTGGCCTGCTAAATATGAGTCAACAGCGTAACGCTGTTGCAAAAAAAGCAAATGCCATTCTGGGATGTGTTAACAGGAGTGTTGTAAGTAAGACACAAGAAGTAATTCTTCCACTCTACTCCGTGTTGATGAGGTCTCAGCTGGAGTGTTGTGTCCAGTTCTGGGTGCCTCACTTCAGGGAAGATGTGGACAAATTGGAGAAAGTCCACAAAAGAACAACATGAATGATTAGAGGTCTGGAACACTTGACATATGAGGGAAGATTAAAAGAGCTGGCTGTGTTTAGTCTGAAAAAGAAGAGACTGAGAGGGGACAGGATAACAGTTTTCAACTGCCTTATAAGCTGCCATGAGGAGGAGGGAGAAGAATTGTTCTCCTTAACAGCTGATGATAGGACAAGAAGGAACGGGATTAAATTACAGCAAGGGAGGTATGGCTGGATATTAGGGGAAAATTCCTAACTGCCAGGTTGATTAACCACTGGAATAAGGTGCCTAGGCAGGTTGTGGAATCTCCAGCACTGGAGGTTTTTAAGAGCAGGTTAGAGAAGCACTTGTCAGGGATGGTTTAAGAGGGTACTTGGGCCTGCCATGAGTGCAAGGGGCTGGACTTGATGGCCTCACATGGTCCCTTCCAGTTTCTTTGTGACTCTATAACTCTTATGGTGCCTCAGTGCCACTTTCCCCTCAAACCACTCCATGCCAATGGCTGCGGCCAGAGCAGGGCAGTGTGGAGCCTGGGAGGGGGCTCTGTGCAACACTGGGCAGTTTATTGGAATAGGATCTAGCACTTGAGCAGCAAGAAAGTTTAACCCCTGTTGGTAAGATCGATGCTGGAGCCCATCAGAGTTTGCAATGAGTCAGATGCCAGGTCCATGTGGCTTGACTGACCCATGGCCTGCAGATGTGGGGCTTCATTGCGTGCTGCATGTTGGGCTTTTCTCACTCCTGCTTTCTGGGAGCCTCTTTGCACTGAACAAGTGTCTAGTGATTGTCTCCTCGTTCTGCTTCCTTGGTGCAACCCCATGTTTCTTTTCTCTGTTGACTGGAGCCTTTGGTCCTTGATACTGATTTTCCTGCTCGTTCCTGCACCACTGGCTGAGCCAAAACATGATGTCTTTCATGCTTACACTCATGGCACATCTTAGCTTATTGCCATTTGCATCCAATTGGATTTCTCTTCATTGCCTTGTGGGTGAGAAATCTCTGATGTAATTTCTGATTCTGCCTGCTGGTGAATTACCTTGTCTCTGAGCTATTTGTCACTAGCAGAAGGATTTATGTTGGGGAAGTTCTTGCCTAGGTACCTTTTATCTTCCCACATGCCCTGTGTTGCAGCATGATTCCTCCCTTGTCTCCATCCATCAGCTGCCCCAAGTATATATATTATCGTCGTCCTGGTTTGGCAGATCCAGCTTCCTGCATGATGGGCTCTCTCCCTCTGCTGCCTTTTCTCTGTGCAAACACTGCTGACCCTGTTTGTGCTAACCCATCTCTTGCTGGATGGGTGGGGGAGGCAACAGTCAGATTTTCATTAATGGTTCTCAGGCGCTGAATTATATTCACAGGTTCCACAGAGCATTTGATACTGGCCCCTTCCTTCTTTCCCTGCTGAATTGAGCCATCTTTTTCCCAGTCACTGGATGTCATCTGCACCAAAAGGTTAATCTGTTCCTCTTCCCCACAAGTGCATTTATCATTTGGAAGTGGCCTGTTGTGGAAAATATTGATCAAAAACTGCTTGTTCCTTGGCTGGACTTGAAACAAAGCGTTGCAAGTCAATTGCTTGGTCAGCTTTCTTCACTGCATGCAGGTGTCTAAGTGAGCTGTGGGGTTGGCTGCTGGAGCCTTGCCTCATCTTCCAGTGGCTCTAATACAGATGTTTCCCCAGAGTTACTATGGGAGCTGTGGCTGTTCCCTTTTGTAACAAAATGGGGATACATTTGGGATTTTATCTGAATGCTGTATGTGTGCCTCAGTTTCCCCACATGCATTACTCATGCATATCGATGATGGGACCTGGTTATGTGAACATTGCAGAGACCAAAGAGTGGATGAACCTTCCCCAGCCACATTTAGGCAGGACCCCTGCCCCTTACCAGTTGTTCAGGCTTGGCAGATAAAGATCATAGGAGTGGCTGCTTAGCCCAGGAAGGAGACAAAGGACTGGGAGGGGCTTGAGCTCTGGTCTAAGGGCTCCTGGAGGAAGAGATCAGTCCCTCCAGGAGGGACACTTATGTGGAGGACTGTCTGAGAAGGGATCTTTCCAGTGGTTGCCACTGTGACAGCTAATCAGTCCGCTAGCGAAGCCTTTCTACGCCGTGCTCCTGAGAACTAATGAACAGGTCCCTTCTGACTTCCGCCCTGGCTGCAAAGGTGGGATGCATGGCTCATTGGGATATGGAGGGAACCCCTGTTGGAGCAGGAGTGCTAACCCCTTTTTTGGGCCAATGGAGGAAATGATTTCATGGGTGTAGGTAGAGCCCAGGGTGGCAGACCCCTCCCAAGGTGCTTTTTTCCTGTCTGGCTGTGCTGAGATGAGTGTCGAGACCTGGGAGGACTGGGGCAAAATGCACCATGGCATGGTCCTGATCCACAAAGAGAAAAGAGCATCAAAGCACAATTCCTGTGAGGTTCTGTCACACCTTAATGTGAAGGAAATGTTACTCCTACACCCAAGAAAACTACCTGGCTTGCTTTCACATACAGAAGGGCCAGAACTACACAGGCTGGGTCTGAGATGCCCAGGAAGCTGGAGGTAGGGGAAGGCAGGATGTGGGTCCCAGCTTTCCCAGTGTTTTGGGAAGGGCTGTCCTTGGAGGTAGGTTTGAGTTTCTGTGTTGTAGAGGTAAGTGTCAGCTGTAGTGTGCAGTTCCCGACAACCCCAGGTCCTGGGGTGTTTGGAGCTGAGGTCCTGGTGAGAATACTCTGGCCTATGTAGTCAAGGGTTTGGAAAGCTGCAAGTATATTTGTAACTCCTCTAAATTCGTTGTCTCTGTCTACTGGTTATTCCAGCCTTAAGACTGGACCCTTGCCTGATTCTTTGAGGGTCCTCAGCGCAGCTGCGACTGAGTTCTTGGAGTAATGGTTGAGATCCACTTGTCTCTTTATTAAAAAGAATGATACAGTAATAATGACAGCTCCTTGTGGTAGCAGTCCAAATGCACTTTGCTTGGACAAAACTTTGCAGTAGGAAACTGTTCACATGAGAGGGTCGTGCTGTTTTATAGTCAAGGAGTCCACTAGTCATAATAATAGTTCACTGCTAGTAACTGAACAGCTGTCTTTATTAGGTACATAGTTAACATATGGACAGAGCATCTTATCTCAGGTGAATCTGTCAGTCTCACCTAAAACCAGCTGCCTCTTCTCACTATCAGCTCCCCATATCCTGAAGATTGTATTCATTCTCTCAAAGTCACACTAACACCACATCTCCTTTCTTTTAACATTTTTAGAACAAATTTATTTGTGTATAGATGTATGTGTGTTAGAGTGATCTTAACAGTGTCCTATAAGTCTTTTAATGGCCCTACTTTGATGACCATCTAACATCTGTATTGATGGTGTTTATTGAACTTGTTCTTATTACTCAAAGGAATGATATCATTTTCATTTTCTTGCTGTACTATAGCATTTCTTCTTTCAGCTGAGTCTTGCCTTGTGGGTAACAGCTGTAAATGTCTTTGATTTCATTGCCGTACTTGAGCCTTATTAGTCATGACATCATAAGACAGGTGCTACCTCTTCTGTAATATTAGCTTTCTGAGCTCAACTTCTCCCATCGCAGATATGTTACTCTATCATTCAGTTTCATATAAGGTAGTATATACAGTCCTAATCATACTAATTTTTCTGATAACTATATATATATATAGAGAGAGAGATATATATATATTCTTTTCCTTGTATCCTCCTTGAAAAAAAACCTAGCTTAGCCACAAATTACCTATCTGTTAAATAACTGTTCAGGTAGGTGGTAAACCTTGTTGCAGTGGTACTCTTGTATAATGGAATTCCAAATGCCAGTTAGATTCTAAAGCTTTCTTTTAGTAATCTTTTTACTGTTTGAACACTATTTTTAATTAGCTCAGGGGTGTCAAAACTCATCTGATATGGCGGGCCAAATTTGACTTAAATGTACTTCAAGTTGGCCATACACACCAGAAATCAAAATACTAGGGCACCCTCGGGCCAGCACAGACTGCTGTGTTTGCCAGACTGCACCCTGAGCTACCTCTCTCGCTCTCTGTCAGGGAGAATTTGTGGTCTTGTGGAGCGCAGTCTTGCATACTTAGCACTTCATGGTGTTGCGAGACCTGACGCGCTTGTGGAATTGTGGAATTTTGGGTATACGAGACCTCTCTCACTCTCTGTTAGGGGGAGAGTGTGGTTCCATGGAGTGTAGTCATGCATGGGCCAGATAGAAGAGGTTAGCGGGCCACATTTAGCTTGTGAGCTGCATGTTTGACACCCCTGAGTTAGTCCATTAGATTGTGGGTAACTTGGATTTGAGGTAATATGCTCGAAATCATACGCTGTGGCAAAACTTTTAAACTTTTCTCTGTGAAATTGAGATCTGTTATCAGTTATTACTGTACTGGAAATGCCATGTCTTGCAGAACTTGATTGAATTTTATTAGTGATGTTCAGCGGGTGTGTTTTCTAATATAGAGATTTCAAGAAAATGCTGAAATAAACCAGAACTATAAAGTATCTGAGCCCTTTATAGTCAAGTAGATGTAAACTTACTTTAGATCAAGGTTTTAAGTTTTCTTGAAGAAAAATCCTTGGTTGTTTCGATTGAGCATTTCTATAATTTTTGACATCTGTCACATTCTTTTGTCTAACCTTCTCTGTTTTGGTTCATATGTGGCCAACACAGAATCTCTCTTGCTCTGTGTTTATTTTTTTCTGTTTCTAAATGTCCATCACTTACTACTCTATTATCTTGAAGCGGAACTCCTTCCATTACTGATGTCTTGAATAAATCGATTATAAGGCTTCACCATCATTTTTTATTATATCTTTTTTCAATAGCTCTAATAGCCCTTAGTAATGTCTCATCCTGTCTTGTTGCTAGTGCAATTTCTTGCCGTACTTTCTGATGCAGTAAACCATTTTTAAATCAAGCTTCTTGTATTATATCATCTTGTTCTTCAACTATATTGGTTATTTCATACACTATATAAAAAGTATCAGCTACAATTAATGATTATAAACCTAACTGAAGAATAATCTTTGTAATGGAGGTTATGTGTTCATGTTTCTTTTTGAACTGTTCACTAATGGGTTATGATCTGTTCCTGCCAGTACAGATCAACACAACCAGATATATTCAATTTTTTTTGCATGCAGAATCTAATGACAAAGCCTCTTTTTCTGTTAGAACACACTGACATTCCAGTTGGACATAGCACCAGCTGTACAAGCAACTGGTTTCTAGAAAGTCCTGTACATTTCTAAAAGACCTGCTTTTAGCCTGCCTTTGGATGCAGCTCAAGGCAGCTTTGTAAGTCTGTTAGTATCAAATGGTTTAATATTGGAGCTGGTTTTAGTTGTTGCTTAAGCTGGTCCAATTCTTGCTGATGTTGACAGTCCCATTTTCACTGATTATTTTTACAAAGTAAAACCCTTAAATTTGTTGTTTTTTTTCACAGACCCATAGACTTTAAGGCTGGAAGAACCATTGCTATCATCCTAGTCTGACTTCCGATACACTGCAGGCCACAGAAGCTTACCCACCCACTCCTGCAACAGATCCCTTAACTCTGGCTGAGTTACTGAAGTTTTCAAATCTTGATATAAAAAAGCACCAAGTTACAGAAAATCTACCATTTATTCTAGTTTAAATCTGCAAATGACCCAAGCCCCATGCTACAGAAGAAGGTGAAAAGCCCCCATCCAGGGTCTCTGACAAGCTGATTTGGGGGAAAATTCCTTCCCAACCCCAAATATGGCGATCAGTTAGACCCTGAGCCCAACAGGTGAGACCCACTAGCCAGCCATCTCCAATATCAGTTCTGTATTCATAAATTGGTGCTTTTTCTGATACTTGAGTTTTGAACTAAATGTATATTTATAAATTTTTCCAGATTTCTCTGTTTACAGACTTTTGCTAAAGAACTCTGTTTCTTGTTGATATGTCAGGTTTGACCATACACTGGACATTGTGTAGATTGATGCCTCCTTCCACACCTAGAACATTTTCTCCTAGGCTCATATGCTTTAACATTAGCATTTCACTCTGTTTTCCTCCATAAACTTTTTTTTTTTTTGTTAAGTCTATATTGCCATCAGTTTGATTTCTTTCTAAAATGAGCAATTGTTGATAAAGTTCAGTAGTTTGGCAAATTCTCACTTCTTTTTCATGATTTAGATCTGGCTTTTCTAACAGTCTTTTTTTAACATTGATATCTTTTATACGCTGCACAACGTGATCCCTTCTCATTGACTCAGATCTGGAAATTAAATATCTGACTTTCTATCTATAGATCTGTTCAAAATGATTTAAGAGTTTTTTCATCCATTTGATTTCTTGAGTGAAACAGAAATCTTTCAAGCGTTCCATTTCTTTCTGGTAAGCCATATTCCTTAAATTTTTAAAGACAAACTAATGGTCAGCTGGCCCTCTAACATTCAGCTTAAATGAATTACATAATGAAATAGCTTCAGTACCTGCAATCTTCGAAACGATGGCAATTGTTTGTTCATCTTCTGAATGTGAGGGGGCTCTTTGCCCCTTACTGAAACTTAGTGGGGCTTTTTGGTTGGCATCTCTCAGACACAAAGGACAGGGAAGGGTTGATGAGGAATCAGGACCCTACGACGGACAGCCCCAGGACCAGGGCTCCACGGCAGCCCTGTTGACAGGCTGAGGATGCCAATGGGGGACCCAGGGGGCTGAAAGTTGCCTGCCGGGGCACAGAGCAGCACTGAGCCTGGGACAAAGCAGCTAGTAACTGGGCCAGAGAAGCCAGGCCAGGGAGCAGAGCTGAGAAGAGTGGGGCTGGGAGCTGGGGCTGGAGCCATCCAGAGCGGGGTGCAAGGAGGCTGGGCAGAGCGAGGGGCGCCCATGGAAACAACACCAGCCCAGAGGCTGTGCAGGCCAAACTCAGAGGGGGATTGTGACCCTGACAGGGTGGCCAGCCCTGGGGAGAAGGGTCCTGCCCTCTAGAGCAGTGGCTCTTAGCCTTTTGCAGGTCGTGACACGCTTGGTGGTGTGTCGCGACCATACAGGGCACACCAGCTCACCTCCCCAAGGCTGAAACTAGCCATCTCCCCGGCTCTTTGCGACACACTCATCACCGTGCGGTGACATGGTAACGTGTCCTGGCTGACACGGGTTGAGAGCTCTCTGAACGAGTCAGAGAGTGACCGTCCCTGAGACATTGTGTGGGGCGCCCCGTTGCCAAGGACCAGCACTGGGAGTTTGTCTTTAACCTTTCGCCTCTTTTCTTGTTTGATTTTTGGTTGCTGTTTGTTTACTGCATTGCACGGCTGTGAACCGGATACAGTGATTAGTGGGTAGAGAGGGACTCAGTGCAGTTAGCACCCTGGAGTGAGGAGACCCTGCCCCTGCCTGAACAGGTCACAAGACAAGATGGGGGGCCAAGCCCTCAAGGAGCCCCAAGCCCAGCCTTGCGGGGGTTAAAGAGACCCCACCACCCAGGAGAGTGTCAGGGGAGCCCTGGAGCTCAGGCGGGCCCCTGGGTAAAGGGCCTGGGAGCGAGGACTCGGGTCTTTTCGCTAGCCGGCTCCACCCGCAGCAATGTGTGGGCCGGCAAGGTTCCCCACAATAGCGGGGCCATGGCCCCACTTACATTTAGGAATAGGTTCTGGTGCCCTCAAAAATAAATCGAATTCTTGTTCAATCCTTTTACAATTTTCTACAGAATTTCTCAGCAATGGGGGAATTCTTATTTCATCTGCCTTCTTTCATTCAAGCTTGTTTTTTCATGTCTGACTGAGTAACTTTTACCTCAGCTTTTTTTAACTTCTTCCAGTTCTTTTTATCACTTCACCCACTTCTCAGTACTCTGTGTTGTTTTCTATTCAAGTAACCCACTAGCCTAAATAATAATTTGTTGCTAGTAACTTAACAGATGTCTTTATTTGATACACAGTGAGCATGTACACAAAGCATCTGAACTCAGGTCAGTCTGTCAGGCTAAGAAACCCGCTGCCTGGTACCACGGTCAGACCCCCCAACGGGAGAGTATATTCATTCTCCTAAAGCCGCAGTGACACCACAAGGACGGCTCAGAGAGGGCTGCGCACCAGAGCGGCTGGAATACAAGGAAGGTATTCAATTCTTTTATTCAGGGCCAGATTAACCAGCCTGGGGACCCCAGGCTGCCCCCCACTGCGGCCCCACCACATGGGGCCCCACTCCCTCACTGCAGGGGCCGAGCCTATAACCCCTTGTTGCCAGGGGGCCGGTCCTGGGGTTAGAGGGTTGGCTGCCACACAGTGCGGTGACCCCATTGCAGCCCTCCAGAGCACAGGCTCTAGAAATCTGCACCGGGGTGGAGGCCGTGCCAGCTGGTCCCAGCCCCTGGGAGGAATGAACAGGCACTGGCCTGCCCCAACAATATGACACTTTAACTCAGATTTAGCTTGTGATCCACTATGATACCAAGATCCATTTCTGCAGTATTCCTTTCTAGGCAGCAGTTTCCCATTTTGTGTATGTGTATTGATTGTTCCTTTCCAAGCTGAGAACTTTGAATTTGTCCTTACAGAATTTCATTCTAATTACTTACACCATTTCTCCAGTTTGTCCAGATCCTTTTGAATTTTAATCCTATCCTCCAAAGCACTTGGAACCCATCCCAGCTTGATATTGTCCACAAACATTACAAGTCTACTTTCTATAGCATTATTTCAATCACTGATGAAGATACAGAACAGATACAAACCCAGAACTGATCCCTGTGTTACCCTACTCGATATGCCCTTCCAGTTTGACTGTGAACCACTGATAACTACTCTCTTGTAGTGGTTTTCCAACCAGTTATTCATCCACCTCTATCTAGGCCAGGAGTTCTCTAATTGGGGATGATGACCCCTGAGGGGGTCATGAACTTTTGGGAGGAAGGCGTTTGTAAGCTACCGGTCCCCATGTATGTTGATAAGGGTGGCATGACATTGGGAGGGTCCTCCCCTTTGGGTGGAATGGGAGGTCATCACAGTGTGAAGTATTTGCAAAGGAAGTTCCAGCAAAAAACAATCTGAGAATACCTGTTCTAGGCTATTTTTCCCTAGTTTGAGTATGAGACGGTCATGTGTGTCATGAGGGTCAAAAGTCTTATTAATGTCAAGATGTACCACATCTACAACTTCCCCCAGCCACAAGGCTTGTTATCCTGTCAAAGAAAGCTCTTGGGTTGACTTTGACATGATTTGTTCTTGACAAATCCATGCTGATCGTCACTTATCACCTTATTATTTTCTAGGTGTTTGCAGATTGGTTGCTTTTCTGCTCCATTAGCTTTCTGGGTACTGAAGTTAAGCCTGCTAGTTTGTATTCCCCAGGTTGTTCTTTATTCCCTTTTTATAGAGATTGGCACTAGGTTTGCTCTTTTCCAGTCCTGTGGAATCTCTCCTGTCTCTCATGATTTTTCAAGGATAATCACTAATGGCTCAGATACCTCCTTAGTCAGCTCCTTGAATATTCTAAGATGTATTTCATTAGGTCTTGGTGACCTGAAGACATCTAACTTGTCTAAGTAATTTTTAACTCTTTCTTTCCCTATTTTAGTCTCAGATCCTACATCATTTTCACTGATATTCTCTATGTTAGACATCCAAATGCTACTGAGTTTTTGGTGTCTGTTATTGTTTCCCCACCATTGAATAATGGGCCTACTCTGTTCTTGGACTCCCTCCTGCTTCTGATGCATTTGTAGAGTGTTTTCTTGTTACCATTTATGTATCTAGTGATTTCAGTCTCATTTTGTGCCTGGGCCTTTCTAATTCTGTACCTACATAATCGTGCTACCTGTTGACATTCATGTTTTGTAACTTGACCTAGTTTCCATTTGCTGCAGAAAAAAAAGCAAGGAATCTTGTGGCACTTAAAGACCAACAGATATATTTATCGCATGAGCTTTCATGGGAGACTATCCCATTTTGTCAGATGCTCCCTCTTCAAAGCGTCTGAAGAAGTGGGATATTCTCCCACAAAAGCTCATGTGATAAATAAATCTGTTAGTCTTTAAGCACCACAAGACTCCTTGCTTTTTTTGCTTCCCTTGCAAAAGTCACAGCTGGTCTCAACACTCCTAAGACCTCCTGATCCTCTGACCCTGCTTGTGGGACAGATGTAGAGTATACAGCTCTGTGATCAACTGGGTCAGCCTAGTGCAGGGGTCTCAAACTCAAATCACCACGTGGGCCATGTGAGGACTAGTATGCTAGCCCCATGGCCACACCACTGAAACCTTTCCAAACAATGATATTGCAAATATTGGTAACAATCATATCATTGCGGGTTGCAGGAAATAGCTTTAGGGGCCGCATGTGGCCCATGGGCCGCATGTTTGATACCCCTGGCCTAGTACAAGGAAGCTAGAAATTGAGCCAAAGATGTACTTATTTAAAATCCCTCCTGTGTCTCTGGGCCTGGGACCTATGAGATATGGAGCTATTGTTGGTTTCCTGCCAAGAGTTGGAATGGCTTTTTGCTGACATGGGAAGTAGCTTTTGATCCTCAAAAAACTTCTACTGAGTTCATCTTGGATGTAGAAAATAGACTGTGTGCTGGGTGCAAAGATCTCATGCCCCTCTGGAATGAGGCAGAACAGAGTCACACTGAGAGCAATAAGGAAACACAGAGAAAGAGCAGCGATTAGCTTAACTGATGGAAAAGGGCAAAGCTCCTAAGCGAAGACATGCTATTTCTGATGCTGATAAGTGGCTATTAACAAGCAACAGAGAGTAACAGACGCAAATGGAAAACTGCTGTGTGAGAGTGCACTGAGAAGAGCCCTGCCCCTTCACATGCGAGGCAATCCCAGTGGAGAGTCTAGCTTTCATCTGTACCCCAGGGACCTGCTCTGGGAGCATTCAGCCTTGGTATTGCAGCTGGGCAGATGCATTCTCCACTCCCCAATGTCCCAGTACTCATGTTTTCTTAGTTTTCCAACTATGGAGGGACATAAAGACCCAAGACAGCATGTCCATGTGGAGAAACAAACAGGCTGGAGAAAAAAAAAAGTTGGTCTTTAAATGCCACAGGACTCCTTGTTTGTTTGTTTTACTGAACTAGACTAACATGGGGCTACCACTTTGGATTTTGGCAACAATCGGACAGGCTATCCTCAGTGCAATACGAAGCAGCACTAGGGCACATGAGAGGTGCTAGTAGACACTACTGGCTACACTACAGAGTGAATTGCTGCCATCCTTCTGCTGCCCTGTCCAGCCCTCCAATTCCACCTGTGGGAGTGGGAGCTGTAATCTGCTGCTGTATTGAAATCTAATTCGGCAGTCAGTGCTTCTCCCTTTTTAGCCTCTAGGCTGAGTATGAGAGTGTCAGTTTGCTAATGGGACAAAGTCCCCTCTAAGAGGCTGCAAATGGCTTTAGTGACACTGGATAGAAAGCTGCACTCATTCTGTAAGTTCCCGCATCTTAAAAGCATCTAATGAAGTGGGATTTTCTCCCACAAACTCATGTGATAAATAAATCTGTTACTCTTCAAGTGCCACAGCACTCCTTGCTTGTTTTGCAGAACTAAACTAAAATGGCTGCCCCTTTGGAACAAAGCTGCACTCAGTTTCCCATCAGTGAATTATCTACACTCCTGAATGTTACCTGCATTTCCGTTAGACACCAATCTCCATGTACCACTTTACCTCATGGGACCGATGAAGAAAGACCCAGAAGGCACTGGACAGAGACTCAGGGTTTTGCTGAGATTAACGAGAGACTTTAAACTGCAGGGCAAAATGTGACACTTGACCAAAGTCACCTCTGAAACCTAGGATTTTTCCCAGGAAGCACAGGTATCTCAGCTGGAGCCAAGGCGAGTCACTGATAACTGCGTCCATGTCTCGGAAAGCAGAATCTGTTCTGATAAACAGAGTGCCCAGGTTGAGATGTAGATGAGGTGCCTGCAGCAGTGAGAGGCAAAGCATGGCAGCCTCCTGTCCAAGAGCTCTGTTGTGATGCTGAGAGCCCTCCACCGCCTCCTCACCCCCATCTCCGCACTGTCCCTGTGTGCAAAGCACACTGCAGCTGGTTTTGCGAACAACAAGATTTACTATGAATATGATTATTCCTTGTGTATTTTTCCTTTACATGATGGTAGTGCCTAGTGGCCTTTACCAGGCCAGGCCCCCAGCCACTGTACAGCCCACTGGAGTTGCTTCCCCAAAGAGTCTGAAATGAGTCATAATCCAAAGTAACACACTCCTGTAGCTGGGCTGCTGTGACACAGGCAGCCTGGCCCAGCCTGAATTATTTTGGACATTCTCTGTACTCTGAAGCTTTACTGTACAGAACCCAGCGCTTAATGCTCTTGGAATAACTAAGCTCATCTCTTTCGCTTAGGAGGATGCTTGTATCTTTTGAGGATTGATTGGGAAATGCTTTTTCTTTTTGTATAGTAAAGAAGTAAAGAGACTCCCAATGACTGGGAAAGCTCCCAACTCTTTAAAGCCATTTCTGTTTGAATCACACTTCATGGTGCATTTGAAAGATAAGAAACTTCCACATCTTTACAGACAAGGAGTCTTGTGCCTTGTTTATTTTGCTGAACGAGACTAACATGGCTCCCCCTTTGGAACATTTCACATCTTTGTGCATCCTGGCATCTCTTTGCAGCAGGGCAAGAAGGATTAGCAAGGGATTTTTCTCAGCAAACTGGGGTAGTGACACTGCAGGAAACTCATTAAAACATATTTCCAGTATCAAAGGTTCATTCTTAATCACTCAGTAGCAACCCGTTGTTTTCAAACAGCTCCTACAGTTGTCTCACAGGCTCCCATCACTCCTTGGAGGCCAGACTTTCCCCTGCTTAGAGACACTTGTTCCCTTCCTGTCTCCTGGGATTATTTGCACCCTGATATAAAATAACAGCTTCAGACACAGACGTTAATGACAAAGATATTGATAAGTGAGAAAGCAAGGGGGGAGTCTGGACGCTCCATTACTTGAGTCAAACAATGTTAGTATTTGGTGATCAGAGTCCTCTGCTGTCAGTTCAGCTCAGATTTTCCGTACAAACTGTTGGAGTTTGGATGTTGATACAACTTTAACTAACTCTCCCCTTTGCCCATTTAGGATGATAAACATGAAATAGAAATAGTACTACTTGCTGTTGTGCCCCTCTTATAAATAAGAGGTTTGTGACTTCTAAGGCGCAGAAGTAGCATCACCTGAGTCTCATCCCATGTGGAGGGGAGATCAGAGATCAGATGTGACGTTTTCCCACGCACACAAACAAGCAGTCCTATTACCAGACATAAAGGTGCCCCAGCATCAGGCTTCCTGGCTATCACATGGTTGATAAGAGGGAAACTGTAATGTAAAAGGGAAGGGAAGGGAAAACTGCTAAGTATAAAGGAGGGTGTGATAGGAAACGGATGGAGCTCTACAGGCCAATGTGCTCAGTACTTTGAGTTAATTTTTCTGGTCTGGAGTTGCTGGTTTTTGAAATGGAGCCAGCCTTAGGCAGCTGGAAGCTGCATTTCCTAATCCTGCCTCAGCACTGGGGAATCTCTCATGGTTCCTTCCAGCCCTACCTTTCTCAGATTTTCTGGGCCTGGCTGGTGTACCAGTGAGTTTGCTCTTCCATGCTTGCACACACGTTAGAATACACTCTAGAGCTCAGAGATGGGCTCCTAGCCAAAATCCCAAGCCGATGGGGTTCATGGTCTTTTGTGTCCAGGTACTATGCTCACTTCTAAAGCAATGTGCCCATAGCACAATCCTGGGGAAAGGGAGGGCTTCAGGAAAAGCACAAATTCCCCAGCAGCCCAGCTGGGTGTTCCCCAGGCCTCAGCCAACTGCAGGAAATAGGGATGTTGAAGTGAATCAGTTTACTGGAGAGGTTCTAATGTCACTAACCAGGACGTTCCAGTGAGCAGCAGTTTTAAAGTGGTAACCGTGTTAATCTAGTTAAGCAAAACAAACAAGGAGTTCTGTGTCACTTTTATTATTTGTCGCATGTGCTTTCATGGGAGAAAATCTCACTTCATCAGACACTTGAAGACAGAGACCTCCCAGTAAGTTCCCCATCTTCAAGCAGCTGATGAAGTGGGATTTTCTTCCACAAAATCTCATGCAATAAATAAATTTGTTAGTGTTTAAAAGTACCCCAGACTCCTTGTTTGTTCTACTGAACTAGACTAACAAGGCTCCCCCTTTGGAACTTGTCAATAAATCTGTTAGTCTTTAAAAGTGCCCCAGGACTCCTTGCTCGTTTGCTGAACTATTCTGACACAGCTCCCTCTCTGGAGCAGTGAAATCATGTCAAGCTCTGCATGGCTTTTTACTGCATTTGTACATGAGTTGACTGGCTTGGATTAGGACTCCAACCAGCAGAAATAAGAACAGCAAGTATTTAAGAGACATAAATGGGAGAGCACTGCAGCTTTGCGAACCATGCCAGATTGCAGCCTTGAAAACTGGCACTGGTTCCTTCTTCCATTGTCATGCAGAACACCCTTCATCCCTGGTGGAGCTGGCACGCACTGACAGGGCTAGTGGTGAACTGAACTTGGAGGCAGGCACTGAGTGTTGGATTCTCCCTCCCTTTCCTGCCCCTCGCTTTCCGTAACATTGTCTGAGCTACTTGTTGCTTCGAGAAATGCTTTGTTATTAGAAATGAGTTTCTGGAAGAGGCTGTTGTGATTTATTTATATTTTTCCTCCTACCAACATGCATATCTGGCCCCCTCAGTGTCGTACCTGAATGCCTGGCTGACCTTTACAGAGTTATGAGTGTGCTGGAAACATGCAGTGGCATCATCTTGGACCTAAAGATAGTCAGAGATGGAAATCTCTACATGTCACTCACCATCAAAGTGTAGCTACTTCTGGGGTGGCTTGTTACTGGGCTTTGATTTTTCAGAGTTACTTACCTACAGAATATAATGCAGACAATAATTAATTCAATCAATTTGAGGGAGTTAATTACCATTGCAGTAATTGCCCTGGCAATGACAAACTGCTCATGTCAGTGCTGATGATATGGCAAGAAGTTTCTTCTGGCTCCCTTGGGAGGTTAGGCCTAATTACCTAATATAGGGAGCTAAGGTTGATCCCCTGCAGTTCCTACTGACTTCCCAGATCAGATGTGCAGGTGGGGCCCAGGCCTCGCCTTGATATTTAAAACACTGAGACTATCACTGAGCACCTCAGGAGATGGGCTGAGATCTGCAATTCCACCTGCTTGTCTGGATGTCTAAACTGTGCACAGCACCATGGAAGTGTCTGTGCAAATTAACTGCGTCCCCTCCCGTCATCCTCCAGAGGAATTCTTAGTGCTGATTGCAGTCTGCATTGCCATGGCTCCTCTTGCTGTGGGTCCAGATGTACCAGGCAAGGTAGTTCCAGCAGCAATGGGGTGTGTTAATGCCTTGTACCAGGCACTGGTGAGTCCTCTGGAGTGCTGTGTAAGGGAGCGTTCACCCACCTTCAAGACAGATGAATTCACACTGTAACCCACGTGAAGAAGGGCAAAGGATGATCGGGGCACTGGCGGGCCAACCTTATCAGAAGAGACTCAAAGCTTGGCTTGTCCAGCTTAGTGAAGTGAAGCCTCCTCCTTGGGGACAGCAGTGGCATTGTGTCCGTGGAACATGCCCATCAGAGCGGGTCCTGGTGGCACAGAGGGAGCGTGATCCCACGTAGCTGCTGGTTGGGAGGCTGTGTTCAGTGGGAGCCCGTGAGCGAGCACGGGGCTGAAGGTGTCCGGGGCAGCTTGTGTGGCAGTCAGTAGGTCACTGAGGCTGGAACCTGCTGGGGTGGGACAGGGAATGTGAAATCACTCAGAGGCACAGCGATCCAAGAGCCCAAAGAGGAGGGTATGAATGTGTGATGAGCTCTGGGGGAGGCGTAGAGGCTCATGCTGATGTCAGAGGAGGGTGTGAGGTTATGGAGATGCTACAAGTCATCCCCTCACAAGCTCCTCCTCACCAGTGAAAGTTCTTCTGCAGGAGGCTGTATTTCAACCAGGTGCCACTGGGCATGGGACTGTTTGAGATGCAGAGCTGGCGTCATCTGCTCATTGCTGGCCAATGCTGTCACCCCATGGTTTCCCTTACTGGCTCACTCCTGGGGAATGTGAAATAGGACAGGGAAGAGGACAGACCCTGGAGGCAGCCTGAATTTCTGTCAGAGGTTCCAGGATCTGTGTTGGGTGAAGGGGCTTAATTCTGGGATATATGAGTGGTGCTATGGGCAGCTGATCTGACCCATGCAATAGGCTGTTAGTTACTCATGGTGCCAGATGGGGCCGGGGCAGACTGGCTTTGTAAAGCAATTTTCTATGTGGAGGCCTCTGGAGGGGTAGGACCTTATGGCTGCTTGTTTTGGTTTCTCCTGGCACGCGCATGGCTGGAGTGGCTGGTCTGTATCAGCAAACGTGCGGCTGGAAACACAGCAAATGTACTGCTGGAAATCATGCCGGGCCTGATGGTGCCAAGGTTCAATCAGGAGCAGCATGTGTCCAGTGGAGATTGATTCCCATTTACATGGGCAGCTGGTGCAAGCAGTGATTTGGGGCGTGATGTGATGTGCCTTGTTGATCCCAGAGCTGTGAGCAGTTCTAAGGTTAATTGCAGATGATTGACTCCACCATATTGTGAAGTTTGATTTCATTTGGCTTTCAAATGCTCGCCACTTATTGATTTTCAATATTGTGCTTTTTGCTCTGCAGCCGAAGGCCATTTAAATAAAGGGGCAGGACACCTGCTGGAAATATTTGCTTCAGAGAGAGTTCCCACCCTGGCCAGTCAAGAGTCTCGGGGACAAAGTCTGACACACAGTGTCAGTGCAGCCAGTGGGGGAAGCCAAGGAACACACACGCCCATGTGCCACTACAGTGATATTAGACACCGACCCTGGGAGAAATTCCCTCCTGTGCCCAAGGCCAGACCAAGGCCAAAGCTGCCCTTGAACCCCAAAATATGGCTGACATGGGACTGTAGGAGTGAACAGCTTGCTCCAAAGAAGGGCGTGCCAGTAGCTACCACATCCCAGCAAGTTCATAGCCAACCTCTCCTGCTGTAGGTGTCTGAAATTAAAACTTCTTGATAAAAATCAAACTGTGAAATTGTTGGATGTGAGGAAATGTTTAACCTGCCAGTCCCCCCCCCCACCCCGGCTGCAGATTATCCCCCTCTTTCCCAGGGGAGACTCCACCAGCCTGAACTGGATAATAATTATGTTTTATTTGCAGTGGTTGGAAGAGACTGAGGGAAATTGCACTTGTGTGATTTCATAGGGAGCTTTCTCCAAAAAAGTGTAAATGAGATATTAATGTCCTGCCTTGCCAGGGGCCAGTGCTCAGCACACTCCCAGCCCCAGAAGTGTTCCAAGAGCGCAGTTGATATTTCCAGATAAAGAGGGCAGAGCAGTGAAATAGCAATAATTAACACCCTACTGCTCCTACTGCACTCTCTGGGCATGAGTCAGAGCCACCCGAGTCCAAGCCTCCCATTAATTTCAGAGGACTTTAGATCAGTCCCTGCATCTTCAGAGGCTTATGCAGTCACAAATTAACTGCAGCCTGAATTTGTTAATCCATTTTATTAGATGTTAGCCAGGAGGTTCTGTATGCATCACCTTTTGCTGACCTCGCCCCTGCAGCAGGAGCCCCTTCCTCCCGGTCAATGATCTCTCTATCCCAGGCAACAGGACTCACAGCCCACCCTCTCACTGGGGAAGGACAAGGCTCTGGGTGCTGGCTGGAGAGGAGATGGGGAGTGATGCACCCAGGAACTGAGAGACCTGCCTCTGCAGGCCGAAGTGGCAAAGAGTAGAGCCCTCACTGGACTGGTCCTGGACTGCAATGAAGCAGGACCTGGAGGAAAGGTGACTTCACGTGTTGGCCCTAGGCAGCCAAGGCCTCGTCCTGTGAAAAGGCTAAGATATTCACCTGCATTGCTGCAGCCAGCAGTTTGCTTTAACATTGCCAAGCTGTCCGTTCCAGCCAGTTCCCAGGGCAGAGGGACCAAAACACGTTCCTTTTCTAGCCTAACCTTAGAATGATAGGACCTAGCTGTAGGAAGCAGCTGTCCCATCACCTGCCCTTTCTCCCAGGGGGTCAGGGCAGAACTGCCCCGACTGTGTGTTTGTACTGTTTTGACCAGGCTCACTTTGAAAGTCCCAAGCAATGACACTTTATTAAGGAGAGACTATTTCCTCTCTAATGATTCAGTGTTTTCTGTGCCATTCTGGAGAAACTGCTTCTTCATTAAGAGACAGTTTCTCTGCAGCCTTCTGTGAGGGCCAGGACAGATGGACTGTGCAACTGGCAGTCTTGAATAGTATGTCTAGCTTCTTAGTCATGGATGAGGGAATAGTGGAATCTGAGTGTCCGTGGCTCTTCATTGCCTTGTTGAGTGGAATATGGTGGCCTTTACACCTCTGAAGACGAGCCTGGAAATGAGCATTTCTCATTGTAGATTTTTCTCTGTATTTAAATGAAGGGAGAAAAAGTATCACCAAGAATTTGCATCTCCTCCCTCCCAGCCTGCTCACATGTCTGTACAGGGAATATGCTTACCGGATAGAGTAGCTTGCACTGATGTTTCGGCATGGAAAGGGGTCCATGAACATGAGCACTGTTCACATCAGCTCTGAGGGAGTGGAAGTGCCAGAGACATAGGCCAGTCAGAGAACAGGCAAGGCACTGGTTTTTCTTGTCATGGATCCTGTCTCCTCCCATCTCTTTTAATCTTATTGTTCAGGAACTATTTTTGTGTTTGTATAATGGTGCTGTGCTGAATACTGATAAATGTCAACACACACAGGCCACAGCAGACCTGTTTTGGTCCTTTGTCTGAATAGCAGAAATTGACAGATGAGCACTTTTGTGTGAGTTACAAAGAAACCCAGACCCACACTGAGTTTGCCTGGGGTATATTGTAAGCAGTTTTGGATACCAGGAAGAGAATGCCAGTCCCAACCCTTATCTACCACTGCTGCTTATGAAGTTCTGCGTACCCTACATGAGGAGGTACCTTAATGTTTGCAGGGTGCAGTTTACATGTATTGAGATTTACAACTGCGATGGCATCAATCAGAAGCAACCTGCTGGGTCTGCTTAATATTCCAAAGTCATTTTAGGAATGAGAGGCCTTTGAACTTACTAGATTGGGGCCATGAACATTTCTGTTGCTTCCTCTGCTCTGTCTCAACCAAACCCAATATCATCTCAGTGCAGGAGAGGTTTCTGAATGTCTAGTATGAAGTTCTGGAGTCTGAAGATTTATGATCTTATAACATATGTGTCTTTTGACTGCTTGCTGGGATCTACAGAGGAAGTGATATTTATGACCATAAATTTTGGAGATTTTCTTTTCTGCAGGATCTTCTCTTCAAGGAGAATATGGTTGACCACATTTATGGTGACAAGAGCTGGTTGAATTATATTTATTGAATTCATTAGCTGATTATTTTTTCCACATTTTGTTGCATAATTTATTTAGACCCACTCCAACAATAAATCACTGTTGAATTCTTACTAGTAATTGTTTGTCTGTCTTGGTTATGTTCAGTTACACATCTATAGCAGCTGGCAAAGACACTCTGGTCTTTGAAACAGCATTGCAAGAACATTCCAGCATTTCTTAGGATCACTGCAGACAAACAACATAAAACAAAGACAGGTGCATTATTTTGAAATCTCACCTGAAATTGTTTGCACATATTTTCATACAAGGGAGTCTGCACAGAACCATAAAGGTCAAAGCCATTAACAAAAATGCCTAAAGTGAGTAACACTGTAGATATCCAGCCATTTGTAATGCTTCAGAGAGACAGACATAGCCCCTGCTGGCTCTTGTTTCAACAGGCATTTTCCCTTTCTAGTTATTCCAATTTAAGCTCCCATAAAATGTAGTTTGTAGAAGTTTGTGTGGACTGAAGCACATTCTGAGCCATCTGAATCCATTGAATCCAGGTCCGATGAACATATTCCTACATCATACTTATATTCTCTCCTTGTTTCCTTGTTTGTCTGTATCCATCTGTTGTTTCCTGGCTTGGACTGCACGCTCTGTGGGGCATGCCTCAGTTTGTTATTTGGTGTTTGCACAGTGCTCAGCATACTGGATCCTGGCCTGTGACTAGGGCTCCCAGGCTCCATAGTAATACAAATAGTAACTAAAAAGAGCAATAACCTGTAGTTGACTTGAGACTCTCTGGGCACAAAGTTATGCTGATCACTTGATCAGCATCATGTAGCAGCCCTTTTAAGGCAGAACCAAGTGGATGTTGGAGGCTGATGTTCTCCACTGGGAAGAGACATGGTGGTAGCATGGCATTGTGAACACACTCACTTATACCTGTACAGTACCCCTTTTACTGTTTGTCCTGCTTTCTATATCCTAGCAACTCTATTTGGAAAGTCTGCAGCCAACAGCCGGTGCTGAAAAGTCACCAATAAGATGTTTTGATGCAACACCTAGAACTGGAAAGAGTAATATGCATCTCAAGACATCTTAGAGCCCAAAATGCCTCACACTTGCTATCGTCAGTGAGGGAATGTGAAGATGCATCATTAATAGGTCTTGTATTGGCTGCTGTAGGATGATGTGTAAGGAGAAATGACTCAACTTCCTTCCAAGGAACACAACATTACTAGTAAATCAAGTTATTGCTTCCAAGGTACTTAGCTTTGCTCTTGACTGCTTTAAATTTCACTGGGGCACCCCTTTCATCTTACTTTGTCAGGAGTCTTGGAACTTGCACACATTCTTCTCTAGTCTTGACTAATGTAAATAATTTTGTGTTATCTGCACTTTTTGCCCCCTTGCTGTTTTTCCAGTTTTTCCTGATCATCCATCAGGAGATTAAATAGCTGTCCCTATATACAAACTTGTGGACCCCTCCTCTAATAACTTTTCATCATGTTAAAAATCCATCAGTCATTACTACCGTTTCTGTTTTGCTGCTCTGTTTTTGATCCAGGCTAGAAGTCTAGGAGCTGCATGCAATAACACATGACACACCCATGTCTGTGATGATTCAATGCCATTGTGCGAATGACATTGCTGGCAGCTCCTCTGTTGGACCCACCCTGACACGGAAAAATACCAAAATGTGACTGACAGAAGATGATCAATGCAAAGTTGGATGTTGACTTACACCTCCAGGAAGGTGACCAAGAAAGTGAATAGCAGCTGTCACCTATTCACCAACTGCCAGGCTTAATCCAAGACCATTTGCCATCATGTAGATGGACTATGGGCATAATCTCAGCATTGAGACTCATGGCTACTCAGTCAGAACCCCTTGTTCTTCAAGAGGCCTCTGCACTGTCCCATCATGGCTGTTCTTGTGCTTGCCAAGTCAAACAACACCTGACTCCCACATGACAACAGAAAATGGTCTGTCTACTGCAGTCGTAGAGAGGGATTTACTCTTGGTGAACAGCTGGGACTCCAGAGAGATTAACTGAAGAACCTTAAGAGACTAGAGCATCATGACTGCCCTTCATGGCTTTAAAGTCAAAAGAGACTGTTATGGTCCTCCAGTTTGGCCCCTTGTGTAACACAGGACAGAATTTCTCTACATGTTTCCTGTTTCCCACACGTTTTGTGGTTGAGTTAAAGCATATCTCTTAGAAAAATGGCTAATATTGATTTAAAGACATAAAGATGGAGAACCACAACATCCATTACTGCTGGCAAGTGGGAGGGGGATCTCCTCTGGGCAGGAGGGAAGTCAGGGAATGGAAGACAGAACCACTTTTGGAGTGGAGCTGAAATTTTTTCCATGTTTGTGATCTTTTCTCTTACATATATGTGGAGTGAATTTTTAAGAGCAGATAAGGACCAGACTGCAGTTGGTACAGATACTCCTATATTGAGAAAGTGGGGTGCTAGTGTTTGTGCAAGGGTTCATAAATAACGCTGGGGATCCGTTTTTTAAAATTTAGATGCACATCACAGCACACACCTCAGTTACATATTTATGGGTGAGATGGGTACTTAAATGTACACATGGCTAAGTGGGAGTCTAACTGGCCATGTGCAGGTGCAAATACACATTTCATGGGTGCTCACCAGGCGGCTGCACACATAAAGTGTGTGGATGCACTTATATACATACAATTGATTACACTTCCTCAAATTTGAAAAGTATGTTTGGTGTCTTTAGGAGAGTGCTGATCCTGGGTTATGTGATCTGTCACCACCATTTCAGGAAACCTTTCCTACTGGGAAATCACACAGGCAAGATAAGACCAAACCCATTCATATGAGCATGGTACAAGCTCCGAAGTAGACCAGGTGTGTCTTCATTTGACTAGTGTCCAATATGCAGCATGTGGGTATTGAAAGAGGGAAACCATGCACAGGGTCTGGGGACCACTGCTTCTACCAGGGAGTTTGTAGTGGGGATTTATGCACCATTTCTGCAATACATGCCCTACACTCACTGAGTGAGAGTTTTCTCTGCCAGACCTGCTAATGGAAGTAACTTATCTTGACTATTTTCCACTGTGGCTAATTGGCACTTTCAACTGTAAGTTAAGTGATCTACTAATCATTTTGATCTCTGTTCAGTTCTTTGATCTAGTTGTTGTTCTCAGGGGGATATAGTGACAACACAATTAATTAATTGCTAGTTTATAATCATGCCTCCATAGCTTTCTCTGTTTCACTCCTGGAATTTTCCACTTCACAGGTTTCAGGGTGTGTTGTTAGTACCTGTCCACATGCATTATATAGAGCGATCTCCCGACAAGCACATGGCCACAGCCTGGCAACTAGTCACTGCTTCCTGCCAGGTCCCAAACAACAGGTGGGCTGCACACCAGCTGCTGCAGCGAAGGGCAGCAGAACCAGCTACAGATCAGCATTTCCCAGAGCTGTGTTTTATTACTTATTTCTTAAGCACCAACTCTATGCTCAATACTGTGAAGGCACACAGTAACGCTTACAGTGAAAGACAGATGCGGAGATGAAAAGCTGCCATGGGTGATAGCCAAGAACAGCCAGACTCAGGACAATCCAGAGTTAGAATAGTTAATGATAACAAAATTTGGCACAGGATATTAAACATCTGAGTCAGGGCTTGAGCTGGTCTCTAAGTATTGGAGAGCAAGATGACACCCAAGGTAGGGGAAAGATTATTCCACATCTGCAACTTTGGGGTTTATACACTTTCCTCTGAGCCAGCTGGCGCTGCCCACTTAAGACGAACCTGCTGTGGATTGTAGATTTCAGTGTTTTTACAAAAACCCTGAAAATTCCATAGTTTAATGTGTAAGTGGCTTGGAGGCAGGAGGAATTTACAGCATGAAAAATAAAATCTTCGGCGTAGAACATGGGAGGAGACAGGCCACCATGTATTGAAAGACAGGTAGCTGTGGGAATTAACATGCATCAATGTAAACAGATTAGCAGCCATGGAAAGAGAGGACCCGGTGTTCACAGACAAAGAACTAGCACGTCTCTGTGTTTGAAAGGCTGATGGAGTAAATGAAATGTGCAGGGGAAAGAGAAGAGCCCTGAGACTCCCTTAGTAACAAAAGAAGGTCCTGACGTCCATTGACTATAGAGAGGAGAGTAATTGGGGTCTTCATGAGTGGAGTCTTGGCACAGGAGCTAAGAGGCCATCTTCTTAAAGCATGTTCCCAGCTGGTCCAGAATTGACTGCAGGCTTTTTTCTTGTTTTAGGCTAAGCTTGTGTGGGTCATCTTTCCCAGCATCCCACTCCACGTTCAGGAAGACAGAGAGCAGATGCTCACATCAAGCACAGCAATCTCCCCCCAGGAATCAATAACCAGACAAACGATTCAGAACAAGAAAGCGGTGCATGGCGCAATCTCAGGGCAAGGAACTTAGAAGGGCAGAGCTTCTGCAAGGCCCAAGGAAAAGGCATTTCAGACCATACCCAAAATCCGCTCTGGCACCTCTTCCAGTGTCATACCTCACACTGCATACAGTGTACAGCCAAGTTGGCTTCCGTGTCTGCAGGAAAATCTGCCCCCACGCGTGGCCTCCTGTATAGCACAGACCATTGGACTGCCCCCAAATAATTCCCAGAGCACATGTTAAAAGAACATCCAGTCTTGATTGAAAAATTGTCAGTGATGGAGCATCCACTACAACCCTTGGCAAGTTTTTCCGGGGTTAAACACCCTTGCAGTCAAATATTTATGCCTTATTTCCTGTCCAAATTGCCTAGTTTCAACTTCTGGCCATTAGCTCATGCTATTCCTTTCACAGCCAGATGGAGAAGCCCATTATTAAATATTCGTTCCCTATGTAGGTTCTTACAGACTATGAGCAAGTCACACTTTCGCTTCACTTTGTTAAGTGAAATAGATTGAGCCCCTTGGGTCTGTCTCTACAAAGTATGTTCTCTTTTATCATTCTCGTGGCTCTTCCTTGGCCCTCTCCAATTTATCAACATCCTTGAATTGTGGCCACAGGAACTGGACACACTATTCTAGCAGCGGTTGCACCACAGTTAACATAATTTTTCTATTCCTACTTGAGACTCCTCTGTTCATACATCTCAGGATTTCACAAGCCCTTTAGGACACAGTGTAAGATCTGAGGCCTTGGTTTTTGGCTAAGCAATAGCAGCCACATTAGGAGACACAGCAGCCATAAACTAAAAAGCATGCGGTCACATCTTCACAGTCCTATCTAAATTTCATCAAACAATGAAATATCTGGCTATTAAGAAGGTATAACTATCCTAATAGTACCTTCCACCACCAGAAAAAGAAACAGATCTCAAGATGTTTAAAGATGACTTTGGTGGATAGCATTCTCTCTGGGAGGGAATCATTTATCAATAGCTGTGGTTGTAAAATCTACCCTTCTTACTTTTTTTTTGTCTTTATGGTACCTGCTTCTCTGCTGTTTAGTTAAATGATTTCTATCTGGTTCTATGATTGTTTCTGCCTGCTGTATAACTAATCTGTGCAATATTTAATTTAATATTTATTCTGTGGGGTGTGATTGGTTAAAGAGCTGTTTCGTAAAGGGCTAGGACTGGTGTTTTTCCGTACTTTAAAATCATTGGTTAAGTTGGTGGTTCTCAACCACTCTGTCAGTATGCATTACTGTGTCACAAAGAGCCAGGGAGATGGCTGGATTTGGCCTAGGAGGGCAGGTGGGTGGGCTGGTGTGTCCTGTAGGGTTGTGACATGCCACCAAGTGTGCTGTGACCCGCAAAAGGTTGAGATCCACTGGGTTAAGGTACAGCTAAGTGGGATCCAACTTTTAACACGATATCTTGAAGTCCAAAAGAAAGCTCTTTGAAACTCAGCTCGAGGACACAAGCCAAGATCCGAGCTGCCAGACTTCAGCTTCTGTAAAAACAGTTGGCAGGGCGTGGAAGTCCCCAAATGATCTAACCCTGATTCTCCACCAGGAGAAGTTTGTCTGCCTTATTGGGAGTGGTTAGTGTTGTATACTCAGCGTGTATGTCGGGTTTTTTTGGTAAAAGTTAATACATAGAGACTAAAGATATTACTGTGTAAGGCTCCTTCATTGGTAAGAGATCCTGCAAGCACCCAGAAGATTACTTCAGGAGCAAATTGGAAAAGGTTGCTTACTTCAGTTAACCAGGTTACTCTGGAAGCCTTATGGCCAGGGAATGGGTGACCCTGAGCCCTAGAGTTTGAATTGGGTAAGGATAAGTGTCTTTCCCTGAAGCCCTGTGAATTGGGAAAGGGTGGGCTTGCCTCAACAGGGATATTCCTTGAGCCCTACAGGTTGGGGGAAAGGTGTGGTGCCCTAGTGTGTGGCTAACAACAGCATCACTTTGGCTGCTTTGAAGGGCCACTTAAGAATGTGGGGACTCAGTGGAGTGAGTCACGATCCCTTGGAGTCTGGCACTTTTCTCCCAGGGATAATTGCACCATCAGACATTATATTCTATCATAACATTGTTGAGCTTTGACAGTCTTGTTCTGCATGAGCTGTTGGGTCTCCTTGTCGCAAGTGTCAATGGACAAAAGCATCTCACCTCAATATGTTGCCTTGCTTTGTACAAGAAAAATATTTTAGTATCAGTTTGAAGGGTATTTGCATTTTTATGGATAAATTCAAGAAAAAAGATACCACACAATCCTAATTTGCATCCCTTATTTCCATAGAAACTACAGGAGCTTTGATTGCTTTCATGTGCTTTTGATGAAAATTGAGTGGGTATCTTCATCCTGCCATAAGGTGGGAAGAAAAACTGGCATTCATAATAATTTCTAATGGTTCAAACGAGCCTGCTGCAAAATAGCTGAGTTTTATTTACTAACTCTACATTTTAAAAGAAAACTATAATCACCTTTATTGAAAACTTGTTGCAAGCCTCTGCGAGCCTGCTGCAGATTACCATTTGTTTGTACTGAACAAGGATCATTTGCCAGTGCCTGAGTGATGCTTGTTGAACTGAGGTCACTCTGCTCCTGCTCAAAGTTCAGACACTAGCAGGGTCCAATAAAGAATTTATATATCATAATCTATACATGTGCTTTTAAACTGTAGAGGGAACAGTGAATTCTGTAGCAATAGGAGCAGACTGGTTTACAGTAAAAGTGCAGATACTAAGAGAATTAGGGGATTCAATCCCTCACTGCAGCTCTGGTGACTAAAGTAAGACAAAACCAGTGGGTACCGGCGATTCTGAATTATGATCTGGCACCTGACCCCAAAGCTTGGGAAGAGGTGATTTCATAGGGTGGATTCTGAAGTCTCTGCCACTGAATTTAGCTGCTACCTTCATTCTCAGATGGATGCACCCAGATTTGCAGTGGGTCCTGGAGCAAGTCAGCTTGCTAAATGAACACAAGAATGGCCATTCTAGGGCAGAACAATGGTCCACCTAGCCCACTATCCTGTCCTTTGTCATTGGCCAATGCCAGGTGCTTCACAGAGAGTGACCAGAACAGACAACTGTCAAATTCCCCACCCCCTGTTGGCCATGCCAAGTCAAACAGAGGCATCCCCATCTCAGCACGCTATGCAAATCTTCAGAGGTGACACAGCTCTTGAGGTGTCATGTACAAGGGAAGTCCAGAGACCATTCCAGGGATTCTTCCTAGCTTTGCTTGTCTCCTGGTGGGTCTGGTTGTCTGTGAATGTTGACATGCCTGTTCAAGAGGTTGCCAGTGCACATATCACCTTAGCTCTGCAGGTCTCTTCTCTGCGGCAGAGCATGTGAGCTGGCCACCTGTGCTGTGTGTGCCATGTGTCAGCTCAACCTTCTAGATACCTGACCTGTTTAGTGATAAAATTCAAACCTCCCAACTCCAGCTGCCTGGAGACCCTGCTAGTGACTACCGTGTGAAATTAGGAGAAATAGGAGAGTCCAAATGTCCAAGGTGTTGGCGTGAGCCCGGCACTTTCCATCATTAAACATAGTTCATGGTTTAGTATGCAAAGACATCACCCTGCTTAGCAGCATGGCAAACACACCCCAAAAGAGCTTCTGCCCTTTTACTGAAACATGTAAAATCATTTGAAATGAAAAGTATTAAACGAGGCATTTATTTTAACCACATTCTGTGTTCCCTGTAGCTGGAGAGAGCTCTAGAAGAAGCCCCCTTCCCTTATCTGACAGTCTCTTAGATGGTAATAACTAGGCTTTTGGAACAAAGAGAAGTTATTTAAGCTGGCTGCAGGTCTTGTTGCTGTTGTTAAATTGTGATTCCATTTCTTCAAAGACAAAACAAGACACACACAGAGGAAAAAAAGAAGAGAGAGAATGCAGCTTGAGTCTCTGGTGCTGACTTTCACTGAAGACTCACTGCTCGACAAACACAAACACAGTACATGGGCTGAGAGTGGGCAAACTTATACCAGAATCTGGCTGCTTTGTGCGGTGGTTCTCACAACCAATTTTGGTATCATCCGAGTGCAGGCACTAGCCCTTGACACTCACACATCCGTCTTTCTGTCCTTTCCTCCTGTGGTCTTTCAGTGAGCACTTCCTCGGTAGGGTAGTTTGAGACCTTACTGGCTGCATACAGATATCCAGCTGGGAGGGAGCCAGGAAGCTGTTTGGGGGAGCACCCTAGTGATTGAATGCTGCAGCCATCTCCACTGACACAAACTGCTCTGGGAGGGCCGCCTAGAGCCCCAGAGGAAGCTGCGTGGTGCAAGGTGCCGATCGCTGCTGGCACCACCAGTGCAAACACCAAGATGGCATGTCTCACTGTGCTGGGCAACAACTATTCAGGAGCAGCAGTTTGGTGCTGTGGGGGTCCTGTTTTGTCCAACCTTCTCCCATGTTTTGGAGATTGTCAGGGCTGCAAAACAATCCACTGGTGGCCACATTTGAGGAACACTGGTTTAGGGAACAGCTTTTAGCTGCCCCTTTTGGTCACAGGCTCACAGCATTGTTGCAAACTGTTCAACCCCACTGTTCAACAGAGGGAAACATGGGAGAGATAGGAAAGAGAAGAAATAATGTGAGGAGAGAGAAGGACACAAGGGATGTGTGCATGTGTGAATGTGACAGTCTCAAATCCCAAGTGTGTTCGGGATTCAGTTGGAGCCAGCAAAGGTGGCATTTTGATCCGGGTTCCTCTCTCTGGCCCAGGCTACTGGGGCACTCCTCAGGGTTTGGATGATGGAAGCCTGGGGTCGCAGGGGATGAGGTTGCAGGCAGCTATGATGGGGAAACTTGCTCCAGTAGCCAGTTTTCCTCCCAATCTTTTTAAGGACCTCCAAAATTTAATGGTTGATAGAAGAGTCTGTCACCTTATTATGTCTGCTGCTCTGGACATCCGTACCCTGACACGGCTGCTCTGGACACCTCTACCAGCTCCCACCTCATGTAGTGTGATTCTGTTGTCCATCAGACCTGATGCTGCAAGTTTCTTTGCCCAGCGGACCCTGTGAGGGGATCCATGGCAGTGCTGGGCAGGGCTCCTCTCTGGCCGGTCTTGGGTTGAGAGCCTTGTTGAGTTGTCAGTCATGCTCACAGATTCCTTGAATGGAGGCAGATGCTCCGCTCAGACTTCAGAGTCAGTGACTGGTGACTGCACACTCTGTGCCCCTAGCAGCAGCCCGTCAGGACCATTCTCGACTCAGCTCTGATATGGAGCTGCACCAAGCCAGGAGGGGCACAGGAGGCAGTCTGGCAGAAGAGACAGCTCCTGGAGCATCCTGCAGGATAGGCAGACTTTGCAGCTGCCTTCCCAGAGGGTGCAGCTCACTCCTCTCTGTCTGCTGGCTGGTGCCTGGAAGGACTGGGGGCAAAGCCCTGACGAACCGACCTCCCTGGCCCCTTTGGAGCATGCTGGGGAGAACGTATTGATAAATGCTGTGCTCTGCAGCGGAAAGGCTGCTGTTCTGCTGGCTTGGCATGATTGCGTAAAAGGAGGGGTACTCCCACAGAGCCCAGACTCATCGCCTATCATTACACACATGCATGCGCAGGGTGTGATGGATGCTGGTCCTGATCAGGAACACTCCTTTCAACCTTGCGGGTGCCTTACGCTCCTCTACGGCACTGGGAGCATCCCCAGAGCCTGCATGAGGCTGAGGCTGAATTTCTTGCTGTGATCTTACCTGCTGCCCAGAGGGATGCTATTAAAGTGTCTGCTTCCCACATGTCACCTCAGTCCTCAGCCCCACCCTTGAAGCCTAAAGAGCAGCTTCCTGTGCCACGGAAGCCAATGAATGCCCCAGCGCATGTGTGAAACGAATCACAGGGCTCAGCCAGACCCTCACAGTCCCGCCAGGCCTAGCCACTTGGCAAGAAATCACTTTCCATCGTGAAGCATTAAACCCACATGGTCTCATTCCTCTGATGTTAAGGGGAGGAGGTGACTTGGCCGTCCTGGGGTAAAGACGAAATCTAGCAAGTCTTCTTTAGGGTTCATCTGGACTCATTGCACCTATTGTGTGTAAATACTGACTGGGCTTTAAAAAACAACTTGTCAGTTTCAAAAGGGATAGCCATGTTAGTCTAGTCCAGTAAAAAAACAACTTGTCTTCTTTCCTGTGTGAATGCAAGAGACACAGGCCAGTAACTCTCAGCCCAGAGACTTTCCTACATTGTCGTGGACTCAGGGCTCTGGGAGTGACTGTAACACTGTTTAAAAAAAAGCAAACATAACTCAGGGATGTATTAGCAGGAGTATTGTAAATAAGACATGAGAAGTAATTCTTCTTCTTTACTCCATGCTGATTAGGCCTCAACTGGCGTATTGTGTCCAGTTCTAGGCACCTCCTTTCAGGAAAGATGTGGACAAATTGGAGAAAGTCCAGAGAAGAGCAACAAAAATGATTTAGGGTCTGGAACACTTGATTTATGAGGGAAGATTGAAAGAACTGGGTTTGTTTAGTCTGCAAAAGAAGAGGCTAAGAGGGGACATGATAACAGTTTTCAACTAATCAAAGGTTGTTACAAGAAGGAGGGAGAAAAGTTGTTCTCCTTAATTGCAGATGACAGGACAAGAAGTGATAGGCTGAAATTCTAGCAAGGGAGGTTTAGGTTGGGAATTAGGAAAAAATTCCTTGCTGTCAGGGCGATTAACCACTGGAATAAGTTGCCTAGGCAGGTTGTGGAGTTTCCATCATGCAACTGTTTAAGAGCAGGTTAGACAAGCACCTGTCAGGGACAGTTTAAGAGGGTCCTTGGACCTGCCATGAGTGCAGGAGACAGGACTCAATGACCTGTCATGGTCCCTTCCAGTTTCTATGATTCTGTGAATGAGGGGGGCTGGTTGCTGGGTCAGTGACGATGATGCTGAGTAGAGCGTGGTAGACAGGGGCTGGATTTAGCTACCGTTGGCTCTGTCTGCCCTTACAGGAACCTTCCTGGAAGTGTCTGCATGCGTGATCTCTTTCAGTGGCAAATGACTCTTCTCTTGCTGCAAATTAGGGCTTGCCAGGCCTGTGCGGTTTGTCCCATCCCTTGGACATCTATTTTTGATGGGGTTTAGATGAATTATGCACGCTAGCTACTGAAGGGAAATTTAATGATGGGTTTGTGCTTTCTTTTTTATAGATTTCAGCCTTTGAATTAGCCTCAGATTGTTCTTGATGCTAACAGGAATAAAGAGAATATTCCAGTCCCAGCATCCATCACAGCCGCTCTGCCCAGTGGAGTTAACACATAACAGTAATTATCATCCACAATTACTGCCCAGTACAGGCTCCTTCACCCAGATCTCACACCAAAGAGTGACTGCCACCACTCAGGAGGAGCTGGAAAGATGAAACAACAACAAAATAGATCTGTCAAATGCTGCCAGCAGGTCAGACCCAGATCCGCACCTGATGACCCCTCAGCACAAAGTACTGGAGCTATGTCAGTGCAATTATGAATTATCTGCAGGGCTTATCTTTGAGGTTGGGAAAGATGACATTAAAATAATAGGCTGGGTGGGCATTAGCCACCAGATAATATTCCAGGCAGTGGAGCACACAGGGCAATGAATGGCTGTGGTGGGTGATGAAGGCTGGAATGACATAGGGGCTCCGGTGTCACAAACTCTATCCCTGATGCATCTGACGAAGTGGGTCAGAGCCCACGAAAGTGCATGCCCAAAGAAATTTGTTAGTCTTTTAGGTGCCACAGGACTGTCATTGTTTCTGCAGTATGCAGACTAACACAGCTACCCCTCTGAATCTATCCCGCTTATACTGTGGGAGAGGAGAAAACCCAAGAAGCTGTGGGAGTGACACGACCAGCCTGGTTCTTCCACCTCTCTGCTGCTACCTTCCTTCTCTGACTCTCCAGTGTTGTAACATGGTTGGAGGTCAGCTTGGCAAGTGGCTAGCTGTGTCTATCAGAAAACGGATTGCCCAGGGAGGGCTATGGCTGGCCATTCAGCGGTGACCAGCTCCCCTGTGTCACAACAGAGAAAATGTCTGAGGTTTTGTAGCTGAAACTTCCTTCATGGGCCGAAATCTCTGAACTCTGGTGTCTTCAAAGACAAGATGAGACTTTTGCACCTGTTACTAGTGTTATTATGGGTAAAGATCATGGGAAGGTTTCCCCATTCCTCAAACTCCCAGTTTCCTGGCACCAGTCCTGTCTCTCCTATGTGTATACTAACAATGTGAAGTGGAATATAGGGTCCAGGACTATTTTAGGGGAAGAGAAAATGATAGCATCAATCTATCATACAATGGCTTAGAGCGCAAGCATCAGCCTCAGGACAGCCTGCTTGGCACCAGGGCACCAGCCCCAAACTGGCTGTGAGTTCTGTGCTTAGATTTTGCCAACCCGTTATCACTGAAAATGCCTTAGGCATTCGAAAGGCCATAGCATGGAGTCACAGAAGGCCCCTGGGATACATCAGTCTGTCTTGCTGCCCAGACAAGCCTGCAAAATCCCAGCAATCTTCAGGTTACTTTCAGTCCCAAAGGATCAGTCACTTACCCCAGGTCAGTAGCTCCTTAGATATCACACCAAGGACAATTTCCAAAGGGGGGCCGTGTTAGTCTAGTAAAGCAAAAGAAGCAAGATGCTTTGAAGAGTCTGATGAAGTGGGATTTTCTCCCATGAAAGCTCACGCAATAAATAAATCTGTTAGTCTTTAAGTGCCACAAGACTCCTTGCTTTTTTTTCAAAGACAATTTGTGGCCAATCCTATAATAAATGCTCAAAAGATTTATTGCATAGGAAAAGGAAGCCAGAGTTACTGACAAGGTCAAAACAGGTAAATCTAGATACACAGAGGAGTTACAATCTGAAGTTTCAAAAGGTAATAGGAGCTTCTATGATCAGCAAGTTGTAAATGCCATTGAGGGCTATGCCAGGCTATGCAACTGGGAATCCCTTTCCTATGCCCCACAGCATCCAAACAGTGCAGAGATACAGTTCCTTCTTGTTAGGGGCTTTTTTTCCTTCCCCCATGTTCTCTTCGAAGGGAACTCAGCAGAGGGAAGGAATCCATTTTCAAGACTCCACTTTTTGCAGGGGGAAAGCAGAACTACAAAGTCTTTTGTTCACTTTAATGTTTTACAATCATAAGTCTCAGTCAAAGGGCCTCATTTGTTGCCCAGCCTGTGACACCTTAGGCTGGAGACCAGCACTCCACACTAGATGTCTCTCTCCAGTCTGGAGATTTATGGTGCAGAGGCTCACAATACAAATGCTTAAATATTCCTTTCCAGCAGGGGAGCCAAATGTGCCAAGTGAGATTAATGTCAGCAGCCGCTCACGAGTATTCAGTAAAGTCTAAATGCTACACATGGACTTGCATAACCTTACAACCTGTGCTAACAACACTAACACAATAAGCCAGCCTGATTTCTGCTGTGTAATGATTGGCATTCAGTTAAGAGCTGGGGACCCCAGCATGAACTGGCGCCTGGCCCGCCAGCATCACAGACCATGTCCCGTAGCTCACTGCCAATGGGTACCCACTCACTTCCTGTATTAGCCCACCACACAAAGGAAGATGAATGACAGTGGAGCAGGAGCCAGACTCTCTGGCCACCCTTGTAATCAGCCAGTGCTAAAAAGGAAACATCCTCATGCAGTAAATGGCAAACGCAGCACCACACGAGTGGATTGAGTTAGACGCGCAGGACTGTCAGGCCAGCGCGCCTCCAGAAAGTTAGTGGCATTATTGAGGAGTGCAAATTCCAGACAGTAAGTCTCAGACTTATATTAGATAGAATTTTTAAGTTGTTCATTAATTTATAGTTCTACTTTTTAGTCAATTAATTTGCATTTTAATGAAAACTATGAGAAGATCCAGTTCTCTTCCTGGTGAGGCGATAACATTCAGTCTGTGTGTGAACAGAGGAGAGGGCAGTGAGCAAGCCAGCACTGTGCTCCAGGAGCTCTGGGACGTGTTTCTTTAAGGGCTGCATGTAGTGTGAGAAGGGGAGCCCTGAGCTTTCTGAGCTCAGTCATCTTCTGATGTCAAAGCACAGCAACAACTCTCATTCTACACTTGGCCAGTGAAGGCAGATCACTGAGCCTGGTGTAGCAGGGTGCAAAGCTGTGATGCCTTGTTTGTATTGGTGAGCTGGGCGTTGAGTCGTTCTGCATTCAATGGTCTGTTCTAGGTGACCACAGTTACACACCGGAAAGTCTTTAATTTTCTATTTGTGCAGCAAGTATCTGCATCTGTCATGGCTTGGGTAAGTGCAGTTTAGGGTTGCCCAGAAGCTTAGTGGGAGATGGAAGCCAGGGATCTACTGTCAGGTCTTTCATGAGGTGCTTATCTGTAACTTCTTGCAAACTCTTGTCAGCTTTCCAAGCTTCACCAAGCTTGAAGTTGCACTGTTGAAGGTTGAACTCCTGGGTCCAACAGGATGACTTCAAGCGGCAGTGAGGGATGTTGTTACGGTCCTGGTGGATGGAAGACATTTGTTTTCCACAATTCTCTGGAATTCCTGAAGGGTTGTAGTTCAGATATCGTTAAAACATGTATGAACAGCCTGAACGTAGAAAACTCTTTTAACCAATAAGCAACAGATCTGGAACCTCCAGGAATATAAGGATGTATCTCTCACGTTCCTTCTGCACTCTGACAGAGTAATGATTTCACAGCTTTAGTCTTCAGAGATTTACTAATGTAAGTTGACTGAAAAATGAGATGCTCCCCACCAAAACCATCCTTTCTTCTATCTCTTTTATCATTAGATTTACAGCTAAGCTCACACACAGAAATCACGGGGTTTCTTTTTTCCTTTTAGAGGGGTTAGATAAACATCTTTTAAACTCCAAAGGGGCAGCCGTGTTAGTCTAGTAAAGCAAAAAAAGCAAGGAGTGTTGTGGCACTTAAAGACTAACAGATTTATTTATCACATGAGCTTTTGTGGGAGAAAATCCCACTTCGTCAGACTCATCAAAGCGCCTGATGAAGTGGGATTTTCTCTCACGAAAGCTCATGTGATAAATAATCTGTTCGTCTTTAAGTGCCACAAAACTCCTTGCTTTTTTTACTCTTTTAAACTGTTTTTTCCAGTTGCATCCAAATGTCTGTGAAGGATGCTTAGACTCCAATACCCCCTCAGCATTCATCATGGGAGAATTTCAGTAACTGTGAGCCACAAATATGAACCTTACACACCCACTAGGTGACAGCTGCTTCTGAATTCCAGCAATATGTAAACTTTGGCTCCTTACAACTTTAGCAGAGAAGTATCAGAGCTTTTGTGTGTGTATTTTAAAGAAAATTGAGCAGTAAACATCCACAGAAATGAGATGTTTAAACATTCAAAATAATTGATACTAGGGAAAAAAATATGGTAGGATGAAATCCAGTCCTGCAATAAACTGTCCATTAGCTGAGCCATCAGTGTAACCCTAATCTAAAGTTATGAAGATCCATTACAGTTTTAATCAAATACAATTTTCTATATTCCATGAATCAAAAGCACCATATGTATTAAGAGCCTAGTTCGTCTTTTTGTTCCTGCCTTCTCCTGGAACAGTATCTCTCTGATTTCTTCTGTTCTGTTGCTCTGATGTCTGCTAAGGGCGCCATGCCCTAGAAATTCACATTAAATAGCGGTGAGTGAGCACTAGAAATGAAAAAAGTGAAATACTATCTAGACAGCTGGAAGTAAAAATATGAAAAGTGTTGCACTTACAGGAGGAAAAAAGCCTATTTTTATTACTTGAATAGACAGTTTCGTATAAAGAGAAATTCCTCATCCAAGATCACACACACAGTGGAGCTGCAGCAGGCAGTTTGAAATGCTGTAATCCACAATGTGCCAAGAACTGTATGGATTGTGATTTCAATGAGAGGCGGTTGGATTTCAATACAGCTACAGATTCAGAGGGGTAGCCGTGTTGGTCTAGTTCAGCAAAACAAACAAGGAGTCTGCTGGCACTTCTAAAAACTAACAAATTTATTTGTCACATGAGCTTTCAGGGGAATAAAATCCCACTTCATCAGATGCTTGAAAATGGGGAACTCACAGAATGGGAGCAAAACAAATGCAGGAGCGTGCAAGTCACAGGATCAGGTTTGACCATCACAAATAGGACACTGATCTGGCTTGCCCCAATCTCCCATATTGTCTCCTCCACCTGAAATGCCCATCAGCTTCTTTCTTGCCCATGGTTACTTATTTTATACTGCTGTCTTTTTTATTTTTATATTTTTTCTTCTCTCCCAGCCCTTTTCACAGTATCTGGCTCCTTAAGAAACTCCCATTGGTCCTGACTCCTGTCTCACTCTGCATTTCCACCACAGCACTTAGGCAAATGTGCTAAAGTCTGTCCAAGATTAGCAAAGCTGATCATGAATGGCTCTGTCTGACTTCAATGCTTTATTGTATCCAGGGATTTCCCTAACACCACCTCTCCACTCCCCCGGCCCCAGTTTTCTAAACCCGCCCCCCCGCAGTTGTCAGCTAGCTAGTAACGTAGTGTTATACCAATTTAATCACTGGTTGGAAATGACTGGACTGAACTGAACTCATTGGCCCTCACCCCCCTAATTTCAGTTCCTGGGGGGACCCCTGATTGTATTCCAGCCATTGTCAGCTGCACTGCTTGTTCTGGGACCTCCCAGCTCTCTGCAGTCTCTGCTGCTATCTCATGACCCTGCTTTTCTCTGCTCACCTCATTTCAACTTGCCTGGCTGAATTTTCTCCAGCTCCGTTTGAAAGACCCAACTGCTCTGCTGTAGCTACAGGGAGCATCCTCTGGAGCTGCTTCACCAGCTCCCTCCAGCCTTGGCTTTACCCTGGAGTTGAACCTTGAACCCTCCATTCCTCCTCTCACTTCACCTGGGACATGGCTGTCCCCCAAGAAATCCTGAGAGCAGGAGGTCCAGGTGCTCTCTAGCCTGTCCTGGCTGGTTTCCATGCAGGCATTAGTGTAGTGGGTTGATTTTGAGCGGAAAAGCCCTCAGTGACTTGGGACAGGCCTTTCTGGGGGACCTCAGCCTGGTGCAGGAGCTGTGGTTAACACAGGTGCCTGAATGCACAGTTCCCGGCTTGCAGAGCAGGGCTGGGGCCAGACTTTTCAAGATGGGCCCTCAGCTCTTGTCCAACTCCGTGCACTGGTCAGCAGAGCTGGCTGCTAAATCAGTGCTATAGACGTGGCTGATGGCACACCCGAGGCTTTTGCTTGGACCCACATTCTTGGCCTAGGCACTTTAAGATCCCCTTGGCCTGAGGGGCTTTTATTCCAGATCCTGGCATAGCCTCTGACTTCTACAGCCAGTCCCTTCAGCGTCCACTCGCCAGCAGCCAAAGCCTCCCCGCCCTGTGTGTGTTTCTCATCCTCGCAGCATCTCTGTTTCTAGCACTTGGGCTTTTTGTTCCCTTTCTGGGGATTTTCCACATCTCCCCCCTGCAGACAGCCTGGAGTAACTGGATCCCTCCTGCTCAGGTGGCAGCAGCAAGAAGAGTCTTGTGGCTCTGCTGGGTCATTGGCTATTGTTACCGCAAACCGGTGCAGATTCACTCTTGGATTCAGATACAGTTAGAGACCATTTAAAGTATTTATTGAATGCCAGGATGAATAAGCAACCCTAAGCATGCATAAAAATACAGTGATGAGAAGCTTACACCCCTTCAGCAGTTAGGGACCCCTGGACGACTGTGGATGACTCCAAGGAGGTTTCTGCAGCACCTTGGTCCTCCAGCGAAGTCTAGCTCCCCTCAGGGGCTATGCTAAAATATAGCATTTCAGGAGAGGTGAGGTGATCACGCCCACCTCCCCCCTACCTCCATGGCTAACTTCATAAATCCATAGGAAAAAAGCAGCCAGGCAGCAGCCTCTCAAGCATATAATCAAAGTGCAGCTGGAAACTCCGGGAACAGAGCCCAGGAGCAGTTAATGGGGGAGGCCATGGGCACCACTAAGCTGTCCATCGCAGTGCCTTCTGGTGTCTCCATACAGGTATATTTTGTGGGCAGAGCCTCTAATCCTGGCTTTGGGCTGGCTAGTTTGTGGCTGTCACAGGGCCTGGGGGAGAAGGCAGGTGCACTTTGGTCAGCCTACACTACTGCACGTGCCAAGGCCTCAGCTCCAACTAAATCTGTTGCTCATCTCGACCATCCTTCCCAGCTCCTTCCTCAGCTCCTCGCAGTTCAACTGTCCAGGCGCTGGCAGGTGCAGCAAGGCCCTGCCCCATCACAGACATGGTGGGAGCCAGAGCACATGCAGCTCCTGGGCACTCCCAGGGCCACTCACTGCCCATCCATCAGCCTGGGAACAGCTCGCTCGTCTTCCTCGGCCTTTTCCCTCCTGTGCTGCTCACCGTTCCCTCCCTCATCTCGCAATGGCCTCAGTTCTGTCTCCCAACAGGGTGTTTCTGTGCCCAAACCTCCCTCCTGCCGTCTCATGCAGCCTCCCTCTTTCTCCCCACCTCATCGACTCTCCATCTGTTTTCAGATTTCAGCTGGAAAAAATATTTCTCGTTCCCCAGCTTGTCGCATTGATTTATCTCTGCCTGAGTTCTTCTCCATTGGCTCCTGTCTTCAAGAATGGATTCTTTAATTTATTTATCATACAATACTTTTATGCCTTTTCCCTCTGTAATTTATCCCATGCTCTATCTGCTGACCTGTATTATTTAACTCTGTATTTCATTTTGTGCTGCATTTAGTAAGAAAGATACTGTGCAGACTAACATAGGTGTAGCATGTGATTACCAGTGCTGGGTGCAGTTTTTAAGGTCCTGTGGCCTCCTCTAGGCAGAAAGATGCCAGCAAAATGTGGAACATGAATGTCGCTCCAGGAAGAAATGTTGCAGTTCTGACCCATGCACGTATTTGGCTGTCTGTGAAGTTCTACAGAGCTCAGAAATGTGAGGGTCCCAGGCTGTCCGTCCCAATGGCAGGTCTTCTCCTATCAGGACTTTGTCATGAAACCAGAAAGAAATCAACTGATTTCTGGTGCAAAGCGGAAGCAATGCTGAGCCCTTAGTGTCTGGACGGAGTTCAGCCTCCCAGGTGTGCTGCAGACATGCAGATAAAGCCTAAAGAGAGGAACAAAATGAAAGTATTTGATGAAAATAATTTGGAAACCAAGCCATGGTCCATAATCAGACTAAATCAATGAATGCCATGAGGTGCTGTGTGAGGTGAGAAAGTGAAGAATGCAAGAGCCAGGAGGTGGGGGGCAGAGGGAGACGGAGCCTGTCCGTGGCCACTGTCAGAAGCCGAGAGGGAGAGGAGAAAAGAGAATTTAAAGCTGCATTTTCAGGTTAGTTTCCTGCAAGGTGGGACCAACTGAAGAAGGAGCCTGAGACATCAGTGCGCAGTGCAGATGCTGAGCCTCACACAGGAGGGAGAGAAAAACAACTGCTGGTAGAGCTGAGCCTCTTCTCATATGTACAATATACTCTTAATTAAGAGGCAGGATGAGCTGGAGCCACCATCTCTGTTACTGATTTGTGGATGTGGTTGAATTGTCTGTCTCCCAGGACAGTAATATTCCCTCATCTTATTGCAAACTGTTTGTGGCATCGCTGTATTACAAGCTTCATGCTTGCAAACTAGAGATTTAATACGCTGCCTTATCAGCATAAGTGAGGGTCAAAACAATGTGCACCAGGATCCCACAGAGCTTCCTGGCAGTGTTTGTTACAGCAAATGTAATGCAGTTGCCTTCTGCAGAGAACCGTCCCCCTTCATCAAATAACAGCAGGAATCTAAGAATGAAAGTATTTAGAAAGATCCAGTCTGCTGACTCTGAGGAGGTGCTAGCGAGGAACTAGTGTCAAAGTGAGAGTGAGACTTTCTGCCAATCTCTGCCAGAGCACCCCACTCCTGACACCAGGCAGCCCTGCAAATGCAGTTCTCAGCCTCTCCACCCAGCTGTGCCCCACCGCGCCATTGCGGCGCTCCCACTCTTCCCGCTGGGCTGTGTTTTGTAACTTTCCGTTTCCAGAGGAGAGTGACAGCAGAAGTGTAGCTCCTCCATGACCCACAGTACGCAAGTCTCCAGGGAGCTAACTAGTCCCCAAGTTCTTACTATTGTAAGCATAGTTTAATGAGCTGTTTGTAAATATAGCTGTATGCAAGCTCCTGGCAACTGTGCTTCCCATGCAGTCTGCTGGGCCCAGATCTCTGCGAATAGCACATCAGCTGTTTCTGTGTTTGTCTCCTGAAATATCCACCTGAAAAAACATCCATATTTGCCATGCATGAGACACTGCAAAGTGCTGTCTTCCCCTCTGCATAGGTTCTAACTAAATTCATGAGGAAATACCTGTATGCATAAAGAGGGGGGCTGGGGGGTTAGGTGCAGAGGGATTTATTTGCTGGAATTAAAACTGAGTTAGGAGAATGATCTCTTTGCTTCCCCAAACAGATGAGAGGTGTAATTCTCCTAGCGTGAGCTGCACAGACATGGAGCTGCCTCCTCCCCCAGACTGCCAGAAGATCTCCTTGGTGTGCACAGGCACCGAGGCCCAGCTGTAGGAGCACCTGCCTTCATGGAATAAACCAGGTTGGTCTTTGTGACAGAGGCTGCAGGTTTTTTAATCAACCTAGGCAGGGGATCCAGATGTGCTGCCCTGCCTTCTGTGCCCCTGATGCCTGGAGGGGGAAGCTGATCCAAGCCACACAGCAGCCGGAGGCTTGGCAGCTGGGAGCTCACTGCAGCTATCTACTTAGACTTGCCTGAAAGCAGGGGGCCGGTTGGGGTCTCTGCTGGGCATCCACTGGGGCAGGGACATGGGGGAAGCAGCGGAGGTGCTGGAGCAGGGGGCTGTGCTTTCCAGTTTGCTGCATAGTAGGAACATGCAATGGGAGCCTTGGCTGGTCTGCTCTAGCTTGGGTTAAACCAGCACCCCCCGTGCTGAGACAAGCCCCTACCACTGCCAGCATCCCACCTGCAGCTTGCCTACCTGCAGCGCCTCTTCTCACAGGGTGCTCTGCTCTGCTCCACCACAGCCGCCCCAGAGCAAGGGCCCTCAACAGAAAGGCAAATCCAGTAGCCAGGGAATACTAGCAGTCTGGCTTCTGGCGCTGGGGTCTCCTCTGCTGTTCTGCAGTGCACCTGTGTCATGCAAATGGCTATGATGTGGCTGCACATGGCAGTGGTTCCCAAACCATGTCAGACCTGGCCCTAAGGTTAGAAAGTGTCAGCTTCCCCAGGTGTTTTGCGTCTTGCGCTAGGAAATGGGCAGAACTTGGACCTGCGAGTGGTGTGTGTCATGTCACCGGTACTGCTGCCCAGCTTGGTGTTTCTCTCACTAAGGTTCAGCACAAAATAGTGCTTGCCCCAGAGAAGACAGCAGGGGCAGGTAGGTGTGAGGAAAGTCACCCAGCCAAGGCACTTCTAGGTGCTCCATTTGGTAAACAGGTACAACTCGGGCTTCTAGAAAAATGCCATGGACGGAAGTTGATGTGGTGGCTAGGACTGGTGCTGTCCTTCTGTGCCAAGGTCTCCACATGAGGAAAGAGCCCATGGCATCCAGTGCTGGGCTTGCAACCAGGACAGGAATCACCGCTCCACAGCAGAGCTGGACAACACCTCATGAACCAGTTCTTTGACCACTCTGAAACTGCAAGGAAATATTCTCCCAGCCGCGAAGAGTAACACTCTCTTTTTATTACAGTGAATGTGCCACACTGCTGGAATACCTGGCCTTAGTGTCATTATCACAATTAAACACATTAAAGCAGAACTTGCTGTTAGTGTCTGCAAAGCTGCTACAATGTTCAGCACATTATCATTAAAAAAATGATGGGTTGCAAAGAAGATTACTTCCTAGTTTGCAGAATTCCTGGAATGCAACTTCTGATTGTAATAAATGGGTGAAGACCTGCTTGGTTACACTCACATGCTGGTAGGTTTTAAAATATGCCATAATTAGGGCAGAAAGGAATGGCGATGAAAAGAGTGAGCCCAGACCCTGTCAGGGAAACACAGTCATTAGCAGCAGGTCATTTCACGAAGGGTTTGGGAATTACACCCTGAGCAGTGAATGTTGCCAATAAGGCCAGGAATCAGGAACATATGATGCCTTCTGTTGAACCACAGCGCACTGATGGGAAATGATAGACTGTTAATTAAACAGGAGGAGCTGACAAAACGGAATGAGCGTCTCAGCTGTGGCGGTCAAGAGTGATTCAGGCAAGCATGGTGTGCTCACCTAATGTCACATCACAGAGCCTCTCCTGTAATGCACCAGGAAATTACCACACTATAGAGGTAGTAATTTATAACACTTTGATAACTGTATTTTCCTGCGGCTACATCAGTCATCAGCATGCACAGAGAAAGGAGAGAGCGAGTGCGAGTGAGCTGCACTTCCCATGCTGCCACAAGTACACCCCCACACCCCCTCGAGATACTCTCCCCTCCCCATCCCAACACTCTCTCCCAGCCTTTCATTCAGCTAACACAGGTAACATTTCCCATTGTAGAAAGAGCGAGCAAATTTGACCAAATGAGGGACTGAAAAGCCGGTTATGCTCTGGAGGCCTGAATGCACACACCCCGTCCCTCTGCCTCTGTTGTGTAACCAGAACTGAATTTTTGGCAAGGTCTGTGGTTGGCACAGATGGGCATACATTTGAAAGTCTGAAAAACAAGCACTTTCCAAACTTCCAGCCATGTGACTACAAGCCAGAAGTTTGGGACGTGACCAGCCAAGAACCTGAGCTATTTTACACTCCACTAGCCAAGGTAGCTTGAGTGGAGGGTTGGCAGCAGAACTTCATAACCGATTGGGTGGGCCTGCTTTCAAGGTGGGTGGGTCATGGCCTCCCCAGGGCCACCCTTAGCTACATCTCTATGGTGAAGGCTGTGTTGTCCTTTGTAAGGATTTTCTTGAGCAGTCGAAGTTTTCTTATCAATGTCAACCAACAATTATACATGAGAATTCTCAATAGGCCCCTGGTATTGGCTTCTGGAAAGCGCACTTTTCTGAGACAGATTCTTAAAAATGAGAGATGATGGCTTTTTAAAAAGTCCTGCTGAGCGACAGAGAAAGCATGAAAACCTCCATGTTGTGTGTGTCAAAATCCAGAGAGCTGTGACCACTTGTGATTTATTCCCATCTCCAGTGAGGGTGAGCTCTCCTGGCACAGGACAGCCACTCACCACCTTTCCCCATTTTCCAAAGGGGGAGCCGTGTTAGTCTAGTAAAGCAAAAAAAGTGAGGAGTCTTGTGGCACTTAAATACTAACAGATTTATTTATTGCACCTCCAGCAAAGCTTGGCAGCAGCAAACCCTGTGGGTGGGAAGGGGAGAAATAGGACCAGAACCCCTGGCTATTTGCACATGACACAGTGGCAGCTAGCAGTGCAGGGGAAAGGAGGCATGAGTAAACTCTCCCTCCACGCACACAGATACACATGCACCACACACACATCATTTCTGGTCATGGGGACCATGTGGAGCTGTCCTTTGCCTTTCCCTTTCATTCCCCACCCCATTAGGTAGGTGGGGAGAGTTTGAGTGTGAGTGTCAGGGAAGAGATGGTTGGTGGCATGGATTTGGATGCAGCTCCTCGTGAGGCATTGCGTTTCAAAATTGTATGAGCATGTGGACATTCATACACACTCTCCTAGGAAAGAAGATGGGTGTGCATGTGTGCGTGTGCGCGGGCACACAAGCATTGTGTCTAAATATCTGCAGCTGTGCTTGTGTATGGACACCTGCCTGTCTGTTAGCATACGGCCCGTGTTTGCATGTTGATAAGTGTTGGGGGCTGTTTGGGAGCAGGGTAACCCTGTATTTGTTCCACAGCAGCACATTTGATTAACTGTCTGCCTCCCCGCTGGAGCTGAGTAGCTCTGCTCCACACCGGAGAGAAGGGGCCAATTAATCGGATGGGTAGAACTGGTTAATGCACCTTAGAGTAGCATAATTTAATTGGAAACAATTATTACAGCCACGCCTGTGTAAAATGTCTAAGAATCTGCACTAATGGGCCTCATACAAATGTAGCTTTTAATTGCAGTATGGTTTTGTGGATTAAGCGTCTCTCTGGGTGTGATTTGCTTCTCAGGAATTAAAAGTGGGCTGCCTGTGGATCACGCTGACATCCTGGAGGTGTCCACTCTGTACAGCCTTCTCAGAGGGAGCTGGCTGTGCTGGCTTCTCCAGGGTCCTGGTTAGCTCAGCTCAGTTGCTGGTTCCCCTGTGAAATGTGTCCCGTCTCCCTGCACTGTCACCATGTAGAGGAAGCAATGCCATTTGCACCAGAGCAAGAGCCCACTAGGAAGCTACTGGCATTGTGCCTCGGCATTAGTGCATCTGCTCTCCTTGGTGGCCTTCTGCGCCATGCTTTGTACCACTTGACTACACCCGACCCGGTGCACGGCACTGCCTGACACTTCCACACTGCCTTCCCTCCTCAGGTTCACTGCATGCTTTCTCCAGCAACTGGGCTCTCTTGCTACCAGGCAGCCTTTCCACCATCGGCACCTGGGCCATGTGTGGGGACGCATCAGCTGTGTCAACCCAGCCCATGGGAGCCAGCCTCCACCCAGCTTGAGTCAACAGACTGAGGTTAGCAAGCCTTGCGCTAGGGCTCTGCAAACAGCTCTGCAAATGGTGCTGTCAAGTTGCAGCTCAGGCTTTGAAGCCCATCCCACTTCCTACACTTAAGGATCAAGCTCCAGCCACAATTTCCAGTCTGCTGAGCCTGGGCCGGGAGGCATAGACAGAGCGAAGGAGGAGAGCAACAAACATGATTAAAGGTCTGGATCACTTGACTTATGAGTGAAGATTGAAAGAGCTGGGTTTGCTAAGTCTAGAAGAGACTGAGAGGGGACGTGATAACTGTTCTCAAGTTCCTAAAAGGTTGTTACAAGGAAGAGGGAGAAAAATTATTCTTTTTCACTACTGATGATAGGACAAGAAGCAATGGACTTAAATCACAGCAAGGGAGGTTTAGGTTGGAAATTAGGGGAAAATTCCTACCTGTCAGGGTGATAAACCATTGGAATAAGGTGCCTAGGCAGGCTGCGGAATCTCCATCACCGGAAGTTTTTAAGAGCAGGTTAGACAAGCACCTGTCAGGGATGGTTTAATGAGGGTATTTGGTCCTGCCATGAGCGCATGACCTTGCACGGTCCCTTCCAGTTTCTATGATCCACACAAACAGTCTTATCATAGATAAGATTTGAGGCTCCACAGTTATGCCAAGGAACAATGCAATTTCTCATACTTCCAAGGGTGCCATTATCTTGAAGACACTTTGAAGAGTCTAATTATTACCGCTTTAATGGATTGGTCCAAAAGACACACATTTTTTAGTCTCTTTTAGGCCAGCTGTTTGGACATATGAACGAGTTAAAATCTAAAATATGGTTTCTTGGTGCCTAACTGGAGAATGTAGACTTACCAAGGTAATCTAGTGTTAGTTATGTTAGAGAATGGAAGGTGAAACAAATGCAGTCTCACCATTTCTTCTTATCCTTTTAACCCTAGGATGGGGAGAGTCCTTTCTACACAGCTGGCCCACTTGGGATTTTGCACTTTCTTATTGGATTCAGTCACCTTTTTAGTTGCACATGGTGAATTCCATTTTATATTTCCTAATGTTAGGGATAGCTGGAAGCAGCCACCCTCTGATTTCCATTGGACACGTGCCAAGTGAATACTCAGATTTCACCTGGGCCTGGGATACCTTCTCCAGCAAGCTCTCTGAACAAAGACAGCAGGAGGCAGGGGGTCAGAGACAGATGTTGAGAATGAGAGATAGAGGGGCCTGGCCCTGGAGAGCTTTCCCATCCATAGAGAGCCTCCAAGGGCTGGGACTGTTAGCACACAGGGAATGCGAGGAAAGACTGTCCAGTAAGATACATCTCCACAGTGCAAGGCTAGGAGACTCCCAGTGTACGTCTACTGGCCTTCCTAGAAGCTAGAGATTGCAAAGAATGGAAACCTGAAAAGGCAGCTTGAAATCTTGCTGCAGCTCAGAAACACAGGCATTGCTGAGATTAGCCTGGACGTTTCAGCTTACAAAGGGAAGGGAACTGCCTCAAGGTGGCAAAGATTGATGGAGCGCTCTGCATCTGTTGAAATGCACAGCTGGGACGCCTGAGGGAGACTGGGTTTGGCTCCCGTCTTATCCGGACCGGGACACATGTGCCTAGATGGCTCTGGGTGTGACCCCTCTTCAGCTCTAGGTAAAAATCAAAGTTGTCCATGAAAATACAGTTCTGTTCAGACAGGTGTGTGAACAGGCACACTGTATCCCTGACTGCACTGCAGACCTCCGCCTGGCTGAATGCGGACCCAGAGTCTAATTGTCTCACCACTAGTGGCTGGAGCGTGGTCACAGGCTAGCCCATCTGCCACGGCTGCAACCTGGTGCAATCCTTCTGCCATGCAAGTGGCTGTATAGTGCCCACGGAGGCTCATGTGGCCCCAGCATGGTTCTTGGGGCCCTGCCCTCGCACACGGAGGGTCCAGAGCACAGTGCCCTCCAGAGAGCAGATTTAGGAGCTGAGGGGGGACACTGGCCATTTCCTCTGAGGGCTGGGGCAGCAGTGGCCCATATCAAAATGCCACATCAATGCCAAAACCCAAGAAAGGAGGCACTGGTGAGCCCATTGAGGGCTGACCATTTGCCCTGTTAAGCTTCAAAATTTGGGGACTGCTTTAGCAAAGCCATGGCAGCCATTGTTGGAGGGGGCTCATCCCCTGCAAATCTGACTCTGGAGCAAACTTGCTGCCCCGAAATACAGGCCAGAGCCAGGCCTAGCCCTCAAAAGAGCCACAGTGCCCGGCCAGTCTGCTGGGTCTGCTCTGCTCTGCTCCTGGCTGGTCTGAGCCATGCAGGCTGCCCAGGGGATGGGTTCCCTACTACTGCCTCACCGGCGCCTCTGCCCCGTGGGCTCGGGGCTCTGCGCTCTCCAGCTCCCACAAAGCTTGGCCGGAGCATTGGCCTTTACCGCGCGGAAGCTGCGGTGCCTGCAGGCTGGATCAGCGGGATGAAAGTCTGCCGCTGCTGTCGGGGCTCAGGGAGATTGATCTGATCTGATCAGTACTGATACCATCGCAGACCAAGACCGTCCTCCCTACCCACAGCTGGCTTCTTCTCAACACCAGTCCAGTGGGGATACCCTTCCTTTCCCCTGCCTACCACCACCCTTACTCTTTTTTCAGGCCATCTTTCACAGGGTGCGGTTTAGCATTGCATTGAAACCAGCAACAATAACATGAATGAGAAGGACACTGCTGCCATCTTGTTCTGACTTTCTGACTCACATTTCACCTCTAGTTCATGAAGCTTTTCCTAGCAGTCTCACATGGGAGTGCAGCATGGTGACAAACAATTCCAGGTTTTTAGCAGAGAGGGAAGGAGGTGTTCTAGACCTCCCAGCGTTATCCAAACATGACTGGTTAGAAGTGACCTCCTGATGTTTAAAAGAATGACAAGTATTTATCTGAAAGGGTTTTAAGCTGACATTATGTTTGGCCCTATTCCACCGCCGAGTCGCCGACAGTGGGAGTCTTGCCTTTGTGGGAGGTGCAGGATCAAGCCCACTAGCAATGGGAGGAGAGGCTGGAACAGGGAACCTGGCCCAGATGGCGGGACAGGAATTACGGTTCTTGGGCAAGTGCAGAGCTGGCTCAGTCACCAGGACCCTTCCCCTGCACTAGGCCAGAAGAGTGACAGCAACCCCCCGATCTTCGCCTCCCCAGAGATCGGGCTCCTTGTGCATTGCCTGTGGTGGGGAGGGACCTGCCCCTTCCATGCACCTAACCCCCCCACCCCCAAATATTTTTCATGAGACAGCTGTGGTAACAGCAATGAAGCGAGCTTCTCTGCAGAGTGATGAAGATCACTGTTAAACACTACTGGGAAATATTCTCCATTAGATGCAGGCACATTTCCAGAGGGGTGGCTAGCAAGGCTCCTGGCAGGGTTCAAATGGGCCAGGAAAAGGCACTCAGAAGAGGATGACTGGATTGCCAGTGCAAAATCTTCTTCCTCATAGTTCATCTCTGGGCTACAGCAGCTTCCACAGCTCTAGGAGGTGCCTGTTGTGAAGGAGGATGAGATCTGTGTTGTTCTGTCTGAATGTTATGCGCAGCTCAATTTACCTGCTTGATGTTGTTCTGTCTGGCCACACAGTGCTACATGAAAAAGGCGGTTAGGAAGAGCAAGCAGGAAATGAAGCAATGGCCAGAAATAAGACATCTCCGAGTAAACAATGGCAAGCAAGTGCATTAAGGAAACTATGGCTGGGCTGTTGGGAAGATGCTATTTCCAAGCACCAGGCAAAGCTAAACAACTGATATGTCAAGGCCCAAGGCCTAATGTTCTTTTGATCTTAAAGGTTTAATACTTTTCCCCTTGAAAGCTTGCCTTTTAACTCTGTTTGTGAGCTCTTTGGAGAAGGGCTGTTTTGTTCTGTTTGGACAGCCTCTGGCACAAAGGGCATTTGGTCCATAACTGGGGCTCCTTGGAGCTGTGATACTACAAATAAATAATTATAATCACAAAAATGAGAACAAATTTTCTGAAAGAGACATGTCATGATTAAGCCAGGGCCACCTCAAGAACATAAACCAGCTGAAGACTAGTGGAATAACAGGCAGCGCTCCGCAACGAGACTTGGGGTTACAAATGTGTCAGACTCGTCTTTGGAAGCGATTGAATGTTTGAGATGAGAACAATGAACCTAGCTGGAGGGCTGAGCCAGACTTGCAGAGGATGTGAGACCCCAAACATTGCTATGAGACCAGAACTGAGAAAAATTACAGGGCACTTTACTGAAGCATTTAAAGCTGGGAAGGGGAGGGGGAATACTGATCAGTCCCTCCTGTATAGCCAATTCCTTAAAGTTCAAACAGAGGAGTGTCACTCACTGAAAATTAGAAAACATGTCAAAGGCAGGATACAGCGTCAGTGGATAGAGTCCTATCTGGATTGGGGTGTTATGCAGTGTGTGGCTTCTTGTGAGTCATAAGATAGGATGACTCAGTGGTTAGGGTCCTAGCCTGGGGCCTGGGAGACTTGCATTCATGTCCCTACTCTTGTCACAGACTTCTTGGGTAACTTTGCTCAAGTCCCTTGGTCTCTCTGTGCTTCAGTTCTCCATTTGTATAATGGGGTCATCACATCCAATGCCTTAGGCATTGATGCTGAGATGGCAGGGAATTCTCACCTGCATACAGAGCTGCAGAAGTGCATGTGGCAGCGTGCAGGTTTTCCCTTTCCCCTAAAAGCAGGACAGTGGCTTGGCTTGGCTGAACTTGTATAGTTCAACTCAAGGCGTCAGTGTCCGATACAGTGCTCTGTGTAAGTTAGGAGTTCTGCGGCACCTAAAGACTAACAAACTTATTTATTGCATGAACATTTATTTTGCTCCCATTCTGTAAGTTCCCTCATCTTCAAAGCATCTGACAAAGTGGGATTTTCTCTCACAAGAGCTCATGCAATAAATAAAGTTGTTAGCCTTTAAGTGCCACAGGACTCCTTGCTTGTTTTGCAGAACTAGACTAAGACAGCTGCCCCTTTAGAGCTGTGTAAGTTAGGACAGTTTTTCAGGTGTTCCAAGACCACCGTGAGATGCACAGTATAGATTGGCAGGACTCAGATGCTAATGACACCCTGCTACAATTGCGTGTAGCTGGAATGAAGTGTGAGCAGCCTGTCATTTCCAGTGATGGACAGAAGCAGGCATTCAGGTGTCTGCACTGATTCTAAAACCCTGTAGTTTCAGTTTTATAAGTGTCGTATTTCAAATAAATAAATCTTTCCTTCTGTTGCGATGCTAATTATTTCAGTGCCAAGCAAGGTGTCTAATTAATATATCAACAGTGCATTTAAACATAGCTGCAGCTAGAATAGACATTTCTATCATATTCATCTATTCTCCAAGCTTCATGCTGAGATGCACAGGAAAACATTTTATCTTCCCCTGCAAAAGGGGATTTGATTATAGGCAGCAGTTGTTTGGAAGAGGTGACATTTTGCTAGAGGAAAACAGGGAATAAATGTGTTTTCATTTTTAAGATGCTTATTGTTTACTATCAACAAGTGTCTGAAAGATGTAATTTAAGGATTTAACTGGAGAGCTAGTCAACCTTGTTTTGCTCAGTTGACTTTCTGTTTGCAGTCTCCACGTCTCCTCCCTTTTCCAACTCTGCTCTTCCCACCCCTGTTTTCACCTGCCTTGCCTCCCTTCATCTCCCTCCTCTAGTGAGGATTACTCACTGCCCAGAGCAGTGAAACATTGAATTAGACTAGGGATTGGCAACCCAAAAGATAAGAAGAGCCGTTTTAAAAAATTCCTTCAATAACCAAGCGTTTTGAGAGCTGCAATGGGTGTAGCCTCCTGGTGGGGCGTGCTGGACCAGGCCACCTGCTGCAGGGTCACCTGGCAATGGGGATGGAGGAGAAGGGAGCTCAGAACCAGGAGCGGACCCCCCCAGGGTCTCCAGGTGGCCGGAGGGAGCCCAGAAGGGGCCCAGAGCCAGGAATGGGGTACTCACACAGTGGCAGGGGAGGCTGAAGCCCGCAGCTGCAAGGGGGCAGTCAAAGAGCCGCATGCAGCTTTGGATCCACAGTTTGCAGACCCCGGATTTAGACCTCCTGACTCTGGAGTGCCCGACAGAAGAAGTTGCATGGAATTCAGCAGAGAGCACAGCTGTTCAGCCACATGATGGGGAGACACAAGCTCAGTTAGCCAGTAGAGGTTTAACCACCGCTAGGATGGAGGGTACTCCCGTGCACACCAGTCAGCACTGGCTAGCTAATGGCATGCGCTCCCCGGCTGGCACTTGACTTTTGGGATTGGACAGCAGAACCGTAATGCTCTGTTTTGCTGCCCGAGGCGTGTTCCAATTAGAATGCACCCCTTGCAATTAGCGGTACTTGGAGCTGGCACTACGAAAACTGCCCTTTAATAGAGTGGCTCCATTGAGCTGCTCCGGCGCACCCGGGGCAAAGCCCTGCTGGCCCCGCTGTAGTTATGGCTCTGTTGGACAGGATTCCTGGCTTGACAACTCTGCATGATGAAATAGGGAGATGGAGTCAGCTCACCACAGCTGCATGTTTTGAGATCCCAGCTGTCTGCTACTACACTGAACTCCAAGGCCTGTGAGGTCAGGCGAAGGACATGCTCCACCATTCCTAAAACCAAGCAGGCACTCCACACTTGGACCTCTGCTTTAATGACCTGACTTCCCAGCTGGGTCCTAGAGTCTCTCTCAAATCTCAGGGCCTTGGAATGATGCTCTTTGTAGCGGTGATAGTGCCATGGTGACAACCTGGGGCACATTTTATGCGAAGCTCTTGTCAGGAGAAAGGAGAGAGCTGCTGCAGAGCCAGCCAAGGCACCCTGCCCAGAGTGACTAGTGCCACCATTTGTTATCCAATGTTTTGTGATGCTGGGCATGACCTACACAACTCCAGCAGCAAGGCCTGGCACTTCCTGTGGCATGCTGCTGAGCTGAGACCATTGGAGATCAAATTAACAGCTGCATCTAAAACACAGGCCAAGGTCAGAGCTTTAGCCAGGCTGGCGCATTTTCTGTTCCATTTGGTGTTGTGAATCACAGCAGGACAAATTAACCAGGCATGCTGCGGTAGGAGAAGGGGACCTGTTCTGCCAATACTGGAGCAAATACCCTTCCGACTCTGTGGCTTCCCAAAGGCTGAGCTGCCTTTATCTTCCTGGCTGTGGGGGTAGAGACCACTCAGCTAGGGGCTCACCTACAGTGATGGGCACCCGTTACCACCATTTAATATTTGGAAAGCAGTTCTGTGGCTTACATGCAGACCTGCAAACCCAGCCCATGGACCCGAAGCTCCATATCTACCAGTTATAAATGGACATTGAATGGAAAACGGCCCTCCCCCCCCCGTGCTCCCACACATGTCAGAGCAGGTCTTCCCCACACAGTAGACACAGATCTCTCAGTGTTATGATTCACCTTCCTTGCTTGCATTCAGTATTAAGCACCTTAGGATCTAAAGTCTGGATCTAATTCTGTGGCTTGTGGGCCCCTGCAATTTGTGTGTAGAGCCAAGCTCTCATTGTGTCAGCTCCAGCGAGGTCATTACGCTGGATCTGAGCATTGCGACGCAGCCCTTCTTCTGGGGAGTGTCTGGGATGCCCAAAGCCTCCGATGCAGGCTTCTCTGGGAGGAGCAGCAGTGGGCACACATAGCAGCCTCCTAAAGTGCCTGAGGACACTTGCAAAGTCACCAGGTAACCAGGCCTCCTGCTGCATTGTGGTTTCTGCCCCACAGTGACACCACCACACTTGGACAGACACTGGGAGAGAGGCTGATGTCTCCTCCACCTCTCTCTCACGCCCATCTCCCAGCCCCTTGCTGAGGTGGGTGGAAGTTGGCTCTTACTCAAGGCTTAATTTGTAATGAAAGAGGTGAGGACCTTAGGAATTTTACTTCATGAGTGATGTGGCGAGGCCAAAGGTACCAGGACATTGAACTGCCAAGTCTTAAGATGCCAGGGCCCCTGGGACACATTAAGCTGGTTTTTCTCCTTTTTTTCCCATGAAGAGGAACTTCAGGAGCTGTTTTGTACATTGGTGCCATGCTCTTCACATGGCTGGAGCAGAGCAGATTGTAGTGTCTGCTCTGGTTTTGGAGCTAAGAGCCCAGGCTGAGCACTGTGGCATGTAATTCCCGGGCCACGCGGTGTGGGGGTTTCACTGCAGGGGTTGGGTTAGCCCTACCAGCTCCTAGGTCTGAGCACGGGATCCAGTGCATGGTGGAGATGGTCCTGAGATGCAAACTGAGGACTCTCCCTTTCCTCTCCTTTTGAGTTTTCTCCTTGTTTCTGTCTCATGGTAGGACAAGGAAGAGTTAAGAAAAGTTAGACCTAACACAAGGCTTAGAGGCCTGTCTCTCCACCCACTGCTCCTCCACCACCCTGCCTAAAACCTTGGCACCTTCTCTGGCCTCACAGACTTCTCCTCCCTCCCTGATGTGCTGGGGCTGGATTAAAAAGCAGTGTAAATGCAGAGGCCAGAGGGGCTAGTTCAGCAGAGTTTAAACCATGGCAGAAGCAACCACCATTTACCAACTGTGTCTGACTTCTGGCATAACGCAGGCCAGAGAAACAAATAAGGAGTCTAAAAGCAATAGACTTGTTTGTTTTGCTGAACTAAACTAACACGACTGTCCTGCTGCAACTTGTCTACAGGCCAGAGAGTCTCCCTGGCTATGGCTATACTTAAGAATGCTAGTTCAAACTAAATTAGTTCAAATTAATTAGTGCAAACAAATTTTGATTAATTCCAACTAACTTAGTTTGAACTAGCATGTCCACACTAGAAACCTAAATCGAATGAGCATGTCCGTGCACAAGACTTACTAGTTTGTCTTGGGCGGGGGCACCATGGGAAGTCTGGCAACATGGCACCCGAGAAGGGCCACCGCCCAACCTAATCCCATACAAAGACAAAGGCACTTCCTCCCTGGTGCCAGGCACCCTGGGAGGAAGAAAGTCAAACTGCGTTTAGTTTGAACAAAAGGTTAGTTTGCACTAACATGCCTACATTGGGTTAGTTTGAAGTAAAATTCAAATTAACTGTTAATTTAAAATAAAGGCAGATTTTGCTATTTTGAAGTAAGCTTTCCTTAGTTTGAACTAAGGAATGCCTTAATTTGAACTGGTGAAAGCCAGTGTGGACATGCACTAATTTAGTTCGAATTAATCCTCCTTAACTGGAACTAAATTCCCAGGGTAGACATAACCCCTAATTCGCACTAAGCCCAGTCCCTTGCGTAGCTGTCAGAAAGCAGCCAGACCAACCCGACTGGAAGGTATCAAGCTGTGTAGAGAATCCACGCCTCCTTTGGTCACTAATTACCTCAGTACTAAACATCTGAGCTTCACTTCCCATTTGAATTTGTCTGCTTTTAATTTCCAGCCCCTGTTACCCCTTTCTTGGCCAGATTAAAGAGTTCTTTAGCACCAGGCATTTTCTCTGGACCAACACATTGATGTGTTAGCAGCAGAAGAGTTTGATGCTCAGCTGCAGCAGGGGAGATAAAAGAAAGATCTGTTCCTCTAAAAATGGCAGTAAGTGTTTCTGTGCCTGCTGTGAGAGGGGCTAATTAGGGAAATTTTATAACTGACGAGTGGAACAGTGGCAGTTAGGAGCAGGGCTTCTGGGGAAGCTGACGAAGGGAGAGGGCCGCAGGGGTTAACAGTCAGCGGGACCTGCTGGAGGAGGGATTAGGGTTTGCACCTAACCCAGATGACTTGGACCTTTGTGCCCCCAGGTTGGTGACGCTGGCAAACTCCGCATGGGGGTTGCTGCAGGGCCTTCAGCTGCTTCCACTGTGCCTGTGTCATCCCCACACTGCTGCTCATAGGACACCCCACATTTCTGGGGGGCAAGATTGCTGACCTGCCTCCCTCCTGCATTGTGATCCTTGCTGCTTTGCTGGCCGTGACCTTCTGCAGCTTGGCTAGAAACAGAAACCATCAATGAGGAAGAACAGCTAAAAATATCCCCACCATCCCTTCTCCTCGTCTCCCCATTCGGGGCCTCAATTCTCTGGCCTTTCACAAGCATCTCCTGGCCTGCAAGATGGCCTGGGGCTGGAAGCTGGTTGCAGATGCTCCAGTCTATGGCTAGTTTTCCTGCCCACCTGGTTCTCGGCCACTAGGACATGGTCAGATCCTCTATTCCTTCCCTGACACAAACTGCAAGAGCAGGCACTACCTTGGGCCATCTGGGCAGCCAACCTGGTCACCGTTCTGCCACGGGGTCTGCAGATGGTCAGCTCACCCTGGCAGTTCTGTGTCCATGGCCAGCCCTCGACTCCCTCTCACTCCTTGAGCTGGCAGGGGCTGCATGGAAGCCCAGGAGCAGGGCATGCTGAGGAATGCCTTTCGTTCCCTCCCACCCCGAAGATGGAGCGCAGCCAGGGCTCTGCTAGCCAAAGTTCAGCTCAGGGCTTAGCCATGTGTGGTAGGGGATGCAGCTGGAACCGCAGTGTGTGCTGAAAGGTGGACTTGACATGATGGGCAGAGTGTGGGAGTGTGATAAAATCGGGCTGCAATGGGGTGGGGCTGTAGGCCTGGACTGATGGAGCGGCCGGAACGCTACACAGCCCTGGGTGCAGCATGAATGTCTTGCGCTGGCGCTGCTGGCCTGTCACGTTCCAAAGCATGAAGTGCATTCCCCTGTGCAGCAATAGGCTCTTGTGTGCAAGCTTTCTGCCATCACTACCGCAAACAAAGACTGAAGGGGCCTCTTGCCAGGTTCCAAAGGAGCATCTGTGTTAGTCTAGTCCAGTAAAACAAACAAACAAACAAAAAAAAACCCACCCCAAGGAGTCCTGTGGCACTTAAAAATTAACAGATTTATATTTTGCATGAGCTTTCATGGGAGAAATTCCCACTTTGTCAGATGCTTCAAAGATTCCCTCATCTTGAAAGCATCTGACAAAGTGGGATTTTCTCCCATGAAAGCTCATGCGAAAAATAAATCTGTTAGTCTTTAGGTGCCAGAGGCCCACTGTTCCCTCTACGCTGTGTGCGTGTGTGCGTGCACACAGGTCGTGAAACCCCCACACACAACAAAATAAAGTGCGCACAAAAAAATTCAATAGAGCTAATGTTCGTCCACAAAGAAATTTTTTTGCGCACACAAAGAAATTTTTTGTGCTCACAGCCTGTGAATAATTAGAGGGAACATTGCACAGGACTCCTTGGGGGTTTTTTTTGTTTTTTTTGTTTGCAGGTACCTCACCTCTCCCAGGTTCCCTGGCTGCCAAGGAACAGATTGCTTGGAGGTCACCACATCCAGGACTTCCCGACCACTGGTGGGGCGCAGAGGGAATTCCCATTCTGTACCTGCACTTATTCACCAGCTGCAGGCAGGAGCTCAGGACTGGTGAGCAGGACATTTAGTCGCACATCTGCACCTACGGACCTCGTCAAGGCCAGTTCCATGTGCCGGCAGAAGGCCGCATCCAGCAGCTGGGAGCAAAGGTGCAGGAAGCTAAGAGACAGTGGAGAAAGTGCTGGGGGCAGGGAAATCCTACCAGCCAGAACTGAACAGGGGATTGGCAGCCAGCGGAGAGCATGAGAGGAGCAGCACTGGGGGGAAGCAAGAGGAGACCGAGTGGTTCTGGGAGCTCCAGACTGTCATTTCATAGGACAGAGGCTGCTCCACCTTTAGGTGACCAGATGTCCCAATTTTATAGGTGCGGAGCTGGTGTTTGGAGCTTTTTCTCAGATAGATGCCTATTACCCCTCAGCCCCCATCCTGGTTTTTCACACTTGCCCTCTGGTTACCCTGCATCACCCATCAATAGTCACACTGAGCTAGGGGTTGGGTTTTTTTTAATCTCTTTTAAAAGGCTGATCTGACGTAATCATGACTGTGGTGATGGAGCTAGGTCTCTGGCAGCCGGCAGGTAGCAGGCTGGAAGTGGAGAGCAAGGACCAGTGTGAGTGTCTGGAGGAGTACCCCTCTCTTCACAGCCATGTGGCAGGAGGAGCTGGAGGAAATGAACTGGGAAACTCCTGAGAACTGAGACTGGAAAACAACATGACCATATTGTGTCCTGTTTTGGCCTTCGGGTCTTTCTCTGAAACCATTACTGGAACTGTGCGGGTCCATGCAGAGGGGTTTATACCATCCACACCATGGGTACCTCTCCTGATCTAGAACTCTCCCTGTCAAGGGTTCCTGTGATGTCCCAGTGCTTGGAGTGTAAGCCAAAGGGACAAGGCTCTGGGAGAACATTTGGCTTTCATTAGCAAAGGAGACATGTTGCGCTATTAGAAATGGAAATCCTAACAAACAAATGAGCAGTCCCGTGGCACCTTAAAGGGTAACAAATTTATTAGGGTGTAAGCTTTAACGGGCTGGAACCCACTGCATCAGATGTTAAATGCATATAAAATAGGTGATGGCAGGTTATGGCTGGACATTTGTACAAGATACAAAAAGCAGCTGGGAGATAAATGTGAGCAATCTGGGCTTGGAACAGAGAAAAACTCTGCTGGGAAGATCAGCTCTACCTTATAAAGTAAATTCAATTTCAAAAAGGACAGGAAAAATATTCTTCATTCATAAAGGAAACAGGGCACCTTGAAGTAGAAATCAGATGGAGATACAAGGAATTCTGCCCCCAAAGATATTGCGGCTAAGTGAAAAAAAAAATGTTTTTCGGTTGAATATGAACAGGCACTTTCTGTGCTTACATCTTTTGACAAGTTCCAAAGAGGAGCCATGTTAGTCTAGTTCAACAAAATAAACAAGGAGTCCTGTGTCACTTTTAAAGACTAACAAATTTATTTATTATTGCACAAAGCCTTTCTGGGTGAATAGATAGGGTAAGCTAACCTCTGGTATAGCGGGCAGTGACCCATCTCATTAACAAGCAGAATAATTAATGTATTTGTCACACCAGAGTTCTATTTCAACTACACAAGTCACTTATCCTTGCAAGTTCCAGTGATTTCTGGTTTGCTCCCCTTCAGCAGTGCTGCCGAGGTAGCCTTCTCCTTTGCATTTCTGTACTTTTGCTTCCTGCCTGGACTTAAATAAGGAATTGATGATAAATGTGAAAATTAAACAAGCAAGATAACAAACCACAACCACAACTCGTACTTAATTTTAGCTCCTCAGGTATAACCATTCAGGTGTGCTTTTTAGCAGCTATCCATGCTGGTAACTTCTGAGGACACCCTGCATGGAGGGAAAAGCCGCAGACTCTCAAATCTCCCTGGTGGCATGAAATCCAAATACATTTGGTCTGCTGTTCTGGTCTTTAGGCTGCAGCATGAAGATACACAGGGTACCTGGGCAAATCCCCCCATCTTACTACAGAAACTGAGAGACCAAAAACTCAGTCCTGGCTGCCAGCAGGGCCTGCGCTGTGCATTTTTTTTACATGTTTCCAGTGGGCGGTGGAAGCGCATTTCAGCCTCCAGGCTGGAGATGTGGCATCGATCTTTCTCCCCTGGGCCCATGTGCAAAGACAGGCAGAATGGAAGGAAGAAGTTTTAGAGAATGTTTTCATGCTGTCCTCATGGACACTGGGATAAAGACAGACAGGCCAGACTATTACAGCGGAGTGGACTTTACACAGAGCTGCAGTTAATTGCATCTCCACATTCGGCTTTTTCACAGCAGGTGCCCAGAGACTTCTAGCCATTGTCACACTGACAACAGAGAATTCATTTTTAAATCTGTCTCAGGAACTTGTGCAAAGGGAATTGTAAAGAAGCCCTCATCCTGAGCGATGTGTGTCACAGAGATTTGTACCACTTATCAAAGATAAGGAGCAGCCACTCTGCAGCCTTGGAGAGGCGGCTCTAGCTTAGTTTGGAATCGGCGTTGGTAAACCACACTAGAGCAGTAGCCTGATGCCACATCCTCACTCTGCCCTGTTCACCTCCAATGCAAGGAGCTATTGGTATTGTTCTCTAGAGTACATGTGCAAACTAAAATGGTTTGATAAATAGTAGCAAGGTTTCCCCAGACCACATGCAGAGCTGAATCCAGAAAACATTTGTACTGCCATCAATTTTTAATGCAATTTATGCCAAATGTTGTTTCAAAAAACAGCCATTAACATGACATTAATTCAATCAGTGGAAATACAGTACGTGTTGCTAAATGAAAATATGTTATTAGTCAATTAGATTAACTGGATGTAACTCTTTCAAATGCAAAGTATTATGGTCTCTATATGGTTAATTACAGTGTGCAAATGAGATGGTAATGAAGGTTAGTGCTGGATGCTCAATTATAAGCCCAGATAAAAGTGTGTGAGTGTTGCCAAAAGGTGACAGCTATGAAGTATGCAGGAAAAAAACAAGTCTTCTGCAAAACTGCAGATAATCTAACACTGCAGAACACAAATGTCTAATGGGCACCAGGGTAGCTCCTAGAAGCCATGTCTACACTGTGGCTTTAAGTCAACTTAAGGGCCGTTAAGTTGACTTAAATAAAGCCCAGGCCACACTGCAAGCCAGCACAGTTGATTTTCCTGGTCACTGAAGTTACCTTTATAACTTCCACTTATAAAGTTGACTTTACCATTAAGTCAACTTTATTAAGTTGACTTCAGGCTATGTGGCCTGGGAGTTGCCTTGATGATTTAATTTACCTCCTAACTATAGAAAACATGGGGATCTCCCAGCTGTGCACACCACTTCCAAACTCCCCATATTCCCCAGCCTGATCTGGCATCTCCTTGCTTTCTCAGCCAGACCCGGCATCTCCCCCCATTCTCAGCCAAACCCAGCATCTCCCTGCTTCTTAGCCCACCCCCTGCCCCAATGTTGTAAAACAAACAAGGAGTCCTGAGGCACAGGTTAAGATTAACAAATTTATTTATTTCACGAGCTTTCATGGGAGAAAAATCCCACTTTGTCAGATGGTTTTAAGATGGGGGAATTTACAGAATGGTAGGAAATAAATGCAGGGGAGTGTAAAATATGGGATCGGGTCACACTAACAGCAAGTCAAAGCAGTTGTTAAGATTCAAACACAGGGAAACAGCACATAGAAAGAGAAAGGAAAGAACGTTGCTATTGCTTTTAGATTAGATTGTGTAAAAGCAGAATTAAATTGTGACTATAGATTCTTTTCCCATGACAACAAGTGATTTGACTTCACCTTTCTCTATCTGCTGTTTCCTTGTGTTTGACTCTTAACTGCTGTGACCTGCCCCCGCACTGGCAGTTGCCCTGCGGGCACCTGGTCCTGAGCCAGAGGTGTCTGGGCAATGCAGGGAGGGTGCGGAGTGCTGTGCTGGCACATTGCTGGGCCATGGCAGGCTCCCTAATCTACCTCTTGCCACACACAGTATGGAGGGTGGTGTGCTCACTCACTGCTTGTGGCAAAGGAGTGGCCAGGAGAGAGGGGCACCTCTCCTGGGGTGCACTGTGGGCCAGCTACCCACACTGCACCATTCCTAGGGCGACCTAACAGCTGCCAGTGTAGACATGGGCAGTCTTTTGGCATTTTGAGTGTGGACGTTGTAAACCGGCTTAATAAAGTCTACTTTAATCCGGCTTAAAGTAGACCTTATTAAGATGGCTTAATAAAGCCCTGTAGTGTAGACATAGCCATCCAGTGCTCACCATGAGATCCCAACCACTTCCCAAGGGCAGGGGACCACCGCTGACTCATTTCGCACAGTGGTGAAATGATGGGCCTGACGTCCTTCAGCAGGGCACCTTGGGGATCTAAGCATCCTGGAGTGGGGCCGGGACAGGTGGGAGGTCCCAGTCTGCTCCATGGTGAGTTAAAGTCCTGGTGGGGGCCTGCACGCTCTGTGGTGCTGGCGGGTGGCTGTGATGGAGGCTGTATGCACCGGGCTGGAGTAGGGCCACTGGGCCCGGGAACCCCATTGCTGAGGTTGCTGGGGGCAGGGGCACTGGGCCTGGGAACCCCACGGTGCTGCGGGCAGGGGCCCCAGGCCTGGGAATCCCCTGGTGCTGGGGGCAGGGCCACTGGGCCCAGGAACCCCATTGCTGAGGTTGCTGGGGGCAGGGCCACTGGGCCCGGGAACCCCATTGCTGAGGTTGCTGGGGGCAGGGGCACTGGGCCCGGGAACCCCATTGCTGAGGTTGCTGGGGGGCAGGGGCACTGGGCCTGGGAACCCCACGGTGCTGGGGGTGCTGCGGGCAGGGGCCCCAGGCCTGGGAATCCCCTGGTGCTGGGGGCAGGGCCACTGGGCCCAGGAACCCCACGGTGCTGAGGGTGCTGGGGGCACTCTGGGAACCTGATAGTTTCATGGCAGTTCGTGGCATGGGCTGCACGACTGAGGCAAGGACAGCAGAGGTGGCTCACGGGGGGCCAGGGAAAGGGAACGCATGTTCTCCAGCACCCAGAGCCGCCAGGAGCCTGGTGGGGGGCTGAATGCAGCCCCTGGCCTGGCTGGAGGAGCTACTGGCCCAACCCCTCATGCCCATTGCCAGAAGAGTGGCTCCCGCCAGCCTGGAAGGGGAGACGGGGCCCTGCTCGGCCTGTGCCGTGCCCTTCCCCCACCTTCTCCCCCAGCCACCAGTGAGACTCGGTCCTCCACAGCCCGGAAGGGCCGGGAGCGGTGGCTAGCCAATCAGGAGCCAGCAGGCCAGTTAAGAAGGCTGCTGAGGGCCCTCTGGGCGGGTTGTGGGCTGAGGTGGGAGCAGCCTGGGGGGGCTGCAGCTCCCTGTGACCCAGGTGGGGGAAACCTCTGTCACGGGGGCAGTGCTGGGAGCCGCAGGCCTCGGGGTAGCTCTGCTGTGGCCTGCAGGGGAATGAGGGTGGGGCTGTCTTCACCAAACGCTTTAGCGAGCTTGCCAAGTCAGCGGGAGCCTCTCCCTCCCGAATAGCGATCGTGCTTGGCTGCAGGCCCTTCGTCGCCCCTCTTGGCTGGAAAGATCCTGGACTCCGCACAGCTTCAGTTTCTTTTCCTGACTCTACTCCCCGACCCCGGCCCTGCCCAAGACCTCCATTTAATTTAAATAGCCTGTCATTTATCATGAGAGGAGAACGAAGGGCCACCACACTGCACTTGCCCAGACAGATGAGCCAAGATGTCAGCAGTGTGCAAGAAAGAGTCACTGAAATCAAAGATACTGGGCCAGTCTTTACACTCGCTCTTTGGGCTTTTAGGCAGAAGGTGCAGGATTGTGCATTGGCATGGAAAGGCCATCCTCGCACAGGGCCGGGGGGGGGTAATACCATGGGGGCTGGGCTGGCCACAGGGGGAAGAGAAGTTTGTAGTGGGGGGTTGTTCACATCACTAGGTAGCAGCTTCAGCTGGGTGGCTGAGGACTGCCTAACTGGTGCTTGAGAGCCACTCTCTTGAGTTTTGCCCTAGGACACAACCTCTCCTGGTCAGGCTTGAGACATCTGGGTAGTATGAGGTGGGGACTGAGAGGGGGGCATTGTACCTACTGTGATTAAGGTAAGGACTTCTATTTAGGGCTAACGCTCTTGCTCTTTGGGGGGGGGGGCACCTAGGTGGGGCCTTTTGTATTTAGGGTGTGTGTGCAATCCTGCCTCAGTGCAATCTTGGTCCTGATCAGATTTTCTGGGTGGTAGAGTAATATAAACACAAGACAAGAATCTTTCCTGCTGCAAAGTCCAATAAATAAACACAAGAAAGTAACTTGTGGAACTCTGGAAATGTTTTTGCATTGCCTTTATTTCAGTCATTAGCACAGTTTGTGGAAGCACAGCTCTTTTCTCTGATGATATTTAGTCAATAATCTTTACAACTAAGGAAACTGACACTATGCATCTCACATAATGAGGGAACAGTGGAAGAGCAAAGCACACACAGAAATAGTATCTGTTCAGAAATGATCAACTCTGCATATATACAGCAACCCCAGCTACACTCTGGCTTAGGAAGAAGCTGTATATTTATATAATAAAATGAAAGGACAGCTGGAGTAGAACAGTGATGAACAACAGATCACAAGAGACAGATGTGGCCACAGTATTTGCTTGAAATGAAGAATCGGCCCTAATTTAACATCTGTTGTCGTTACAGAAATGAAGTTGTTAAGCAAAACCACAGAGGAGGAGAGTAAAAAGCCTGGGAGAGACAGAGAGATATGGAGCCTGCATGAACACAATGGGCATGGAGTAGCAATGGTGTCTCTGCCGTTTGTACCTGTGGCAGGAGAGTCACTGGCAACGAAAGGCCTACAGGTATGATTTACACAAAGGGATGCAGGTGCAGCCACACTGGAGATGGGTACGAGAGAAACCCTTTGGGCTTTCACATGGGCCCATTTCATGTCTGTACAAATACTCATTAACCTACATAGCTCAAAGCAGTAAAGGGCCTGAAATTCTAGGATCCCTCATGCCCCTTGGAGTGGCTGACTTATAGATACAGCATTATCACCATGCCTGATCCCTCCTGTCCCTCAGCTTCATTCCACAAAGACACAGGATTTGAGTTCGCAGTGCACTGACCCATTGCATTCAATCATCATCATCAACAACGAGAGCTGGCCGCAGAGCTTCCCAGGGGCTTCACACAACTATATCCAGGGATGGGCTGGACTCCCAGGTTTGCACTGCTGTCTCTCTCATCCCTTTGGGGTTGGTGCATCTTGAGAGCAGACTCCTGAGTTTTCCACGCTTTCTGTCTGGTATTTGAGAGTGGCAAATGTCTGGGCCTAAGCTGCCGTGGAGACCGAGTCAGGTGAATAACAACATAATACCAAAAAAGGCAAACGCCTCTGAGCCTCCAAAAAATCTGGGTTGTGTGCGAGTTTGGGATGGTTCCCATTCTGCCTGCACTGGTCCCCCTGTGCCCAGTGAGGAGGAAGGCTAGCCTTGTACCATGTAAGATGCAGAATTTTCCTGGCACTAGCTGAAACTGCTTCAGCAGCCGTTTGTGCCATGAGCAGAAACAACAAGTGAAACATTCCCTGACGCAGGCAAAGTAAATGCAATGGGGAAGCTGTGGGTAACGGAAGGAGCCTGACTCTTGACCCAGCGCTCAGGGCATGGCTGTCTGGGCACCAACGCTCCCTAGCACACTGCCAAGGGGCTCAGGCACCAGGCCTGGTACAGCTCTACATTACAGTCTGCCCTTTCTTCTCCTGTGGCTGAAATAGTCTCCACACACCTCAAGTGTATTAAACCCTGCAACTGATCTATGGGCAAGGGCTCTGTCTCAGCCAAGGATAAAGCACTCCAGCAGGTGCCAGCTCTTTCTCGCACATACTCACCAGTGCTATTTGGGGTGCCTTGAGCCAGGCCTTTGAGACTGCCAGTTTAGTTGTGACAGGATTAAGATTTGATTTGACATAGCAGTGGGCATGGTTCGAGAACTCGATCGTGCCATGCAATGGAGTATAGCTTATTGGTTTCACAGGGGATGGAGAACAATTTGAGTAACCTCTGTACACTTCAGCCCAGACACACATCATTGCACTGTTGACTTAGCAGCAGCTGACAGAACAGTGATGGGAGCCCATAGAGATATTCCTGTCTAGTGTAAATCAGGGGAAGGCTACACACATTAGAAGAGCCAAAATGCAAAAGTAATAAACCATTCCACTGAAGAAAACTCTAGCCTCTCATTTGAGCCAGGAGTTAGTCTGACGTGACTGCTGGCAAGTGCGAGATTTCACAGGATCGGGGAGCGAGTTTTATCTGAGGAACTGTTGATTATTTAGTGACTGCTTTAGGGGTTTGGAAAAAAAAATCAGAGCTGCTGCTGTTCACAGGCTGATGAAAGGACTGCCAGCTGCCCCCATCTCAGCCCTTATTTACCATAGGCTTTACCTGTGCAGGGAAGAATAAGCAAAGATTTCTTACAGCTTGCTCAGAAATAAAAGGAGGTTGAGAATCAATCATTTGTTTACATTGTATAACTTGCTGAAAATCAATTGGCTCCACATGTTGCAGATCCGATTGCATTTTGTTAGCAGTCACAGGAAATGGTTTTCCCCTGACATCCCTGTATTCGGGGTTTGTTTAATGCATCACTTGAATCAGGCTTTTAGAATAATTGAGACTGAGCAACCATCCCCTTTATAAATATTAATTTTGATATGCTTGGGAAACTTTGTCTCTCTTAGATGAATTTTGAACTAGTTTTTTAATCTACTGCTTCTTGACAGGAAACCAGGCTCGTTTCTCTGCATCTGTTTTTGTGCCTTTGAGGAATGGGGGAGTTGGGGTATATGGATGGGCCTGGAAGACATGATGGCCCTAGACTCCAAAGGGGGAATGCAGCCAGGGGAAGCTCACAGGCATTTTTAGCAGAGTATAGCTAGCCCCTGTTTTCTGGCCAGGCCCCTGAAAGTTCAGGGTGGGCTTGGCCCAGGGTAGTTTCCAGTAATCTGGCCTAAAGCTGCCCCCGAGGAAGGGGGAGAGACACAGTGCCCAGTCGGCAGCAGCACAAACTTTGCTGCCTCAGCCATGGCTGTGAGCAAGGCAGAGGTGCTGGTGCCTCAACTCTGCTCACAGCTGTGGGGCCTGGCGGCCGTGGTGGCGAAGTTCACTAGTGCCAAGCACTAAGGTGAGTGGGCCTCCGAGCCAAGTGGGTGGGCCTGGGCCTACCCATGGCTACACCCCTGCTGGAGAGACTGTCCCAAACACAGCTTTCCAAACCCATCCTCCCGTGGAGTTATCAGCTCAGCCCCAGCATGAACCTGGCCCACTTGGCATGTCAGTGGAGTAAGATGCAGAACTGTATTACCCTGTATCAAGGAGGAAGCAGCAGCTGCTCCTGCCATGTCAGAATTATTCCAGTCACTCTTCAAAGGGATCAGATGGGCCCTATTTTTTCCAGGATTAAAGACTCACTGTGTCCGTGCTCTACCAATACCCCTCGGCAGTGCTGACTTGCAGTGCCCCAGCTATTCTATTAGGGCATCTCCTGAGCCTGAGCCATCAATCAGGCTTAGCCGTGCGCTGATTTCTGCGCAGAGAAGGAACCTCCACAGGGAGCTGGCTTGGGACCAGCAAACTTATTTCACTTGTGAGCCACGGCAAATTTGCTGTGAGGTCTTCAGCAGTAAAGGCTTTGTGTATTATCCCAATGCACCGTCTCCCTGCTTCACAGCTGACAGTCTTTGGGAAAAAAATCTGAATCCTCATTAGAAGCTAGGGAGACATAAATTCACTGTGAGGCTCGTCTCTTTCCCAAACAGCTCCAGCACTTCTGCTTTTCATATTTCTCTTCAGAAATAACTTGTGGGGCTGGAGCTCAAACCTCCTCAACTACAGTATCAGCTTTTTGCAGGGGACACAGCTTCCAGCACAGAGGCCATCAGCTTTGCCTAGAGAAGGCTGAGCCCTTGTGTCAGCTTCTCCATGGGTGGAAGTCATACGCTTCCTCCAAGAGTCACTTGATGCCCCCCCACCCCCAGTGTTGACTCATCCCACCCTTCCCTCTGCTCCAACTGAGAAAAATCCTGCGATTCCGAAATCCTCTCCTCTCTGCCAGCAAAGCTTCATGTGGGCCTTGGTGCTCTCTGTCTCGACAGTGGCATGCTTCATAACGCTGGCCCAGCGCCCAGTGCCGGTGCAGGCTCTAGCGAACAGATCACCTGTGGCTGCAGACAGTGGCTCTCAGGCAGGGTAGGTCTCTTGTGGACTCTGTGCTGAACCCTTAGCCTGGGAGCTGCGCATTGGAGCTGAGCAGCTGGGATGCACCTCAAACAGCTCAGCAGGTCTCTGTGCTGTCCTCTCCCCATTTTGGAGCCAGATATTGTGTGCCAATGCACTGCACCAGCAGCTCCTCTGACAGAAGTGCGGGTGCAGGAGACGGCACTATGGCTGTTCTTTGTTTCATGCTGGTGGAAGGGCTGGGTGGATGCTGCTGGGGGTGCCAGATCTGTGTTCAGGGCCAGTTCAGGCACTTTGGCTTTTGACAGCGCCAGGGCTGGCTCAACCATATCAGCGAACTAGGTGGTTGCCAGGCTGCCAGGCTTTAAAGGTGCCTAGGTAGATGGAAATGAATTTTTCTCTATTTAAAGAAATATATATATATATATGTTATCTCTTATAACATGGGGGGGGTGCCAAAATCATAGTTCACCTGGGCACCAAAAACCCTTGGGCCAGCTCGGGACAGTGCCAGCACCAGTTATCTGGCTGGGGTTCATGTCAGGAGCTGTGTTTCTGGTCGTGCCAGTCCCTGGATGAGTGGCAGGGAGGGGAGTTGCCCATGCCTGTGCTTGCACAGGGGTGATACTGTTGTGAACGGGTATGTTGTTGTTACAGCCTCTTGTGGTGCATTTGGTTTGTTTGAGAACAGCTCTGAGAGTGTGATGACAGCTGGGGGTGAGAGACAATCCCCCCTGCTCCCCCCCGGCTCTGCGTCCCAAACTCCCTGACACAAAGACAGCACCAATGTCCTGGACTGACAGATTTAAAAATTTTTCATTAAGAAAATGTTACAAAGGAACAGACAATCATAGGGAGCGACTATGCATCCAGGGTCACAGTACAGGTCATTGGGAAGGAACATGTTGCAGTAAAGGAGGCTAGTCTGACCGGTACATGAGCTACAGTATACTGGATGGAGAAAGTCAAAAGACTATGAGTTTGGGATACAAAAGAGTTAAGAAATTTGAGAACATTGTGCCCCTAACCCCAGGGGCAAAGGGCTGTTGAACACCTTTAACGTAATAAAGGCAAACAAAACCACACAATTTGGCCCTGTCGTATGGGGTTTTAAACTATGTTACCCTCCTTGCTGCACTGTAAATCAGGCTAATCCAGCAGAAAAGTCTAGCAGCACGGAAATGGGAGAGGCAAAAAGCCTGTTGAAATCTCTAGCTCATCCCTTTCCCTGGCTGCAGCAGCCATTACAGGATTCCTGTGTCCAGGCACTCACATCTCTCCAGTGCTCTGTCCAAGACAATTTAAATGGCTCAGACTTAATTTAGGGTTCCCATCTCTTCCATTGGTAAGCTGCTTTGCATAAGAACATTGTACCAGTGGGTGTCAAACAACTACAGCTGTGAGTGTGGGGAGGGGGCAGGATGGAGGAAGAGAAAGGTAAATGTGGGTGCAGAAAGGAGGAGGAGGAGTAGATGAAGAAAAGCTGCCAACTGCTGCCAGCATCTTCTAGGACTTTAAAGCATTCCATAGGCACAGCAACACTTTCTGAGTCATGCTCTATTATTTGGGGAGTTCCTGCTTTGTGACAACTAAATGTTTTCTCTTCTGGCAAGGACCAGACTGTGAGTTTGTTGCTGCATTTTTCTGCCAGTTTTAGTGGTGGTAATGCTCCTTACACCATTGCCAGCCTGTTTCATTTTGGGTTTGGTAGTTTTGCTGCACTGAAAGGCTGAACCTGTCCAACAGACCTAGCTACCTTTTTAACCACAGCTGTCCTGTAACCTGCCACTCCTTCACACCCTGCTCTGTCCAAAAGCACTGCAAACAGATGGAAGTCTGCAGAACTTCCCACAGTGGCCAAGGACGCACTGTAGGTGAGTGCTGTGGATCTATCTGCAGCTCACAAACAGTGCTTAAAAGGAAGCAAAAAAAGAGATGGCTTGTTTTCTGCGCTTAAAAAATGAGCTAGTTTCCTTAGCAATTTCCTAGCTTATAGAGGCACTGACGTGTACAGCCAACACATGTGAAGAGTGAGGCAATTAAAATACCTGCGCATGACCTTATTGTTCTCTCTGAGCAGTGTTTATAAAATCAATTTGTGATCAGGCTTCCGGGCCATGTGTCATGGGTCACAGCCATTAAGGGACAGTGTTCATTGCTGGGACAGTTTGCACTGCAGACTTGAAACAAAACCACTTTCTTCTAAATATGGGTCAAATCTTACTGCAGATGAGAAGTGTACTCTCCAGGCTCCTCTATCCCTGACATGGAGACTTGCAGGGAGCTCTCACCAGTGAGAGGAAACAAACCTGAAGGGAGGCATGTCCCTTCCCCGTACCTGTTGGAGAACCGTTCTGGGAGATACTTGATTGGGCTAGACATCAGCAGCCGGGAGCTGGCTGCCAAAACAGCACACTGTTATCTGCCTTGGCAGGTCACCAACTGCAGGCAGAGAGACAGTAGCATACACAGCCCCAAAGCTCCCTCTTCTGCAAACCGCCTGCCAGCCCTTGGACAGAGCCCTCGTGGGAACTGAGTCGTAGGCCAAATCCAGCCATGTGCGGGGCTTTTCCTAAGCAGCGCTGAGCTGGTCTCCTATCCCAGTTCCTTCATTTAAACTCCTAGTATCAATGAATTTCCAAGGGCCAATGGTCAGAGGGAGGCCAGAGAGCACATCATCTTCCCATCCATCCTCATCCCACTGCCAGCTTTCTGGCCTTGCTTCAGCCCTCACGTGGGGAATAGCTACACCAGCATGCCCAGGAGGCCTTAGGGTGCTGCCACTACAGTCAAAGAGATGAGATCTCTACACAAGACATAGGGTCCAATGTAGAAGCCCTGTGTGGAGATTTGCTCTTTTATCCGTGAGCCAGGCATGATACTTCCCTGGTTATTGGTCACCACCATCATACTGCTGGGCTTGGAGAGTTGTGAGTGGCCCTTTCTCCCTAGCCCAGGCCAGTTCCTAACTGAGAACTGAGGCCTGACTCAAGTCTGAGCAGATGAAGAGCCCTAAGACAGAGGGGGACCCCTGGGATGTCTGCAGCATACCTCATTCTCTTTGCTGGCAGGAGACACTGGGCAGTTATTTTTTACCAGTGTACTAGGTTAGGTTTCCATCACCTCTAACACAAAGTCAGGCTGTTTGGGGCTCTGTGGAGAAGTTTCCGTAAAGGTTGCACAAGCCTTTGGGTGCGATCCTTGTGCTCCTCAGTGATGGGTTCTTGCCCATGCAGCACTGGCAGCGCCCTGCTCTCTCCTGTTGTGGCTTTGATAGTCTGGGGTCAGCACCAGTACTTTCCCCATCCTTCTGCAAGTCACTGCCTCAGCTGCTTTCTTGGGAGAGTGAAGGGTTATGAGGAAATTTTGCTTTGGTTAGTGCCTTCATCAAGGTTTTTGTCAACGATGTAGTTGTGTCTTTAGTCCCTAAAAAGAACTACCCAAAGCGGAGCACTGGAGCTCGGGCCATCCCTCCCCTTACTGTGTTCTACTCTTCCGAATCTTGTTATGTCTCTTTTTCTAGGAGATAACATGGCCCTTTTGAATCATCATATGTTCCTGTTTCCTCTCTGACATTAGCAGATGACTATGCCATGGTTGCTTAGTGATCAGCTATCTTTCTAAATACTGAGCTAACAGTGCATTCAGGCTTCAGTAACATGCTCAGCTCACTAGGGAGGAGCTGGCAGGCACTTAGACAGCCAGGTGCCCTAAGTTCCTCAATTCTAGCCATGTCCACTGATGCCAATAAACTGTGGAAGTGACAAGGGATGCCTGTTTTTACAGCTCTGGATTCCAATTCTCCTCTGACAATGGTGCAAATCAGGAGTTACCCACTGGAGTTACACTGCTATGAAAGAGGGACGGAGGTCCCTCTTGTGCCTCTTCCCTCCCTCACGGCCAGTTGCAATGTCCCTAGTGTGGAGAAGTGGGAACCCTCTGCTAGGTTAATAAGGGAAGACACGGGTGCTGACCCTCTTTCTTTTCTGTTCAGGTGATGGGACACAGGTGGGTGATATGGGATAGAGCCACTAGGGGGCAGGGGGGTCGTGTTTAGGGAGCCTGTACCTGGGACCCCCGGCTGGTCACACTGGATTCAGCTGGTTGGGCCAGGGGGCGGAGAGGGGGGCAGAGCAAGCAGGGGAACAAAGGACTGGGGGGGAAGGAGCGGCTAGGAGGGAAATGAGGCTCCAAGAGACAAGACCCTGCCCTGGGGTGTAGCCCTAATCCCCTGGGGGTTTCACTTCTGGTTGTTCTGAGGATGCTGATACCAACTGTCCTTGCTGCTGTATGAACTGGTTTGCTAATAAACCCTCTGATTGCCACACTGGCTGAGAGTTGCTGCTGATTGGGATGGCTGGGACCCTCCTGGAGGGAGGAAACCCCCTCCAGGGGAGACCAGACAGGGGAAGGATGGGACCCTCTGAGCCTGGAGTTGGGGGCTGGCTGCACGGACCATGGCGACCCGGGTGCTGGACGGGAGGAGACTCCACCGTAGCAGAGACCTGACTGGCTGTGGACAGAGGGGATCCAAGAGGCTTGTCTGGGGTCTCCGTCACACCTAGTTCCCTTTCCTGCATTATGGTTTGTCTGGATTAATCAGGCAAAGATCCTGGAACATTCATGGCTACTTGCAATGACTGCAAGGTCTCTACTTTCTGTCTGGAAAGCCAGTTGGGACCTACCCAATGAAGAAGGGGCAGGAGAGCAGAGTCACTGGGATGGTTATGGCTGTGGCACTGCCACCGTGCACTTCCCAGGAGATGCTCCTTTTGGGGGCCCTTGACACGTGCAGCAGCTGCCAAGAGTGCAAGGGTGGAAGCAGGGGCCTGTTACTCAGCTGTGGTTATGGGGAAGTATGAGCTTCTAAGAAAAGAGTAGGGATTTCCCACAAACAACCTTGCACCCGCAGCTGACTCTCTTTTCAGGACTCCTGAGGCAGGGGCAATAGACCGCCTGACAGCCGTGGAATGGGGAGATGGGGCATTGCTGATTGATGGGACACACCCTAGCTTTGAGCAGGTTCGCACTTTGGAAAATGTCTCCTCCTTGTTGGGTACTCCAGGGAACTAGTGTGACGGAGACCCCAGACAAGCCTCTTGGATCCCCTCTGTCCACAGCCAGTCAGGTCTCTGCCACGGTGGAGTCTCCTCCCGTCCAGCACCTCGGGTCTCCCCGCTCTGTGCAGCCAGCCCCCAACTCCAGGCTCAGAGGGTCCAATCCTTGCTCTGTCTGGTCTCCCCTGGAGGGGGTTTCCTCCCTCCAGGAGGGTCCCAGCCATCCCAATCAGCAGCGACTCTCAGCCAGTGTGGCAATCAGAGGGTTTATTAGCAAACCGGTTCATACAGTAGCAAGGACAGTTGGTATCAGCATCATCAGAACAACCAGGAGTGAAACCCCCAGGGGATTAGGGTTACACCCCAGGGCAGGGTCCTGTCTCAGACCCTCCATTTCCCTTTTCCCCTCCTTCCCCTTGGTCCTTTGTTCCCCTCCTCGCTCTGCCCACCTCTCCGCCCCCTGGCCCAACCAGCTGAATCCAGTGTGACCAGCGTGGGGGGTCCCAGGTACAGGCTCCCCAAACACGACCCCCCTGCCCCCTAGTGGCTCTATCCCATATCACCCACCTGTGTCCCATCACCCGAATAGAAAAGAAACAGCATCAACACCCGTGTCTTCCCTTAAGTAAGGTTCCCACTTCTCCACAACTAGCAGTGACTTGCATCACTGCTACAATGCACCAAGAGTCACCTCTGCCCAGCCAGGTCTTTCCCATCAGTAGGTGCAAGATCTCTCAGTCTCTTTTCCACTACTAAGGCCTTGTCTCCGGTAGGGACAGTTCCGAAAGAGTTTCCTCCCAGCTCTAGTTTGATAGCAGCACTGGGACTCTGACTGTAGATGGACACTCCCCACTGAGAAAAACCCTGTCTCCATCCGTCTCCCAAACATGCCAGGTAGTGGTGTGATCACTGAACCAGTCTGGGACCAGCTCACTTCAGGTTTTAGAAGGTAAAATCAACACCAGAGATTCCACCCAAAAACAAAGTAGAAGCCAGCACCAGTTCCACAGAACAGGGGTGGCACACACCTCTGGTGAGAAATATCCCTTAAGAGAACGGACTGTCACATGCTGCTTCAGCTAATGTTTCAAAGGATGGGAAATCCAAGGGATAGCTGTGTGAAAGATTTAAACAGGGAACACTTAACGATTGACTCAAATGGAGCTAAAACCTGAGATGGGAAAAATTTAAGCAGTAAAAGTCATCATTGGCTGGGCAGGGTCAGAAAGACAGGAGTGGTTTAGATACACCTATCAGTGAAGGCTTTTCTGTCTGGTGCAGTTTTCCTATCCAAGGGGTTCTACATGGGAAAGCCATGAGGATGGGGTGACAGTACAATGACAAGAATATAGGTATTTGGTGTGTCCTGGATGGTGATTTCTTCCTGCCTATAACATGCTTAATATGCAGAAGGTCCTAGGTTCAAGCCCCAGGGGGTTGGACTAAATGATCTCATGAGGTCCCTTCCAACCCTATGATTCTCTTTTATATTTCATCATTTTCTCTGATGTGACTGTGCCCACCTAGGCACATGTGCTGCCTCTGGCTCCGAAATCTGTTGGTGCCTCATGGGTATTTTGTGATGATACCAAACCCCCTCATCCTGTCTTCCTAGCACTTAGGTGAATAAGTGAATTAGTGACTGGCTCTGGTGATAATACACCGTCCTGGGAAGGCCAGAGGGCATTTCTTGGGAGCATCTCAGGACTTACAGTTACAGGGATCATCTAAGAACCTGGAAAAACAGAGGCATTGTGGTTGCAAGCAAAGTGTCCAATAGGCCTCACGAATGCGTCCTGGGGCTTCCGCCTCTGTTCTGGGCAGTGGTGGTTCCTCTCCAGTGCATTCGTAAGTGTGAAAAGAGTCTTTCAAGCTCCTAAAGCCACTTGTTCCCTCAGATGCTATAAAACCCACAGTACGGCTCAGCCCTGTGATATTAGCAACACCATGTGAAATAACCAACCTTACGTACCTGGCTGTATTTCCAGATTAAATTCATGCCTGATATTTTTAAAACCAAACTCATACTCTGTGCCATGCTGTGAATGTTATGAAAATGGTCTATTTATCAAAAGAAGCTAGCTTAATCTGAACAGTGTGTAGGAATTTAAAGGTAAGAGCTGCATTTAACTTCGTTGCAGGCAGCACTGGGCAGAGAAGGCAGCTGTCAGAGAGGGAAGAGAAACCCTAGAGTTCCCGCCACACTGTCCTCTCTGCCTCTGCCTCCTAAATGTGGGGATACACACATCTGTGTGTAGACACCCCAGGTGATCTCTAATGCAGTGGCACCAGGCTGAAAGCCTTCATTCTCAGTCTGCTTGTCCTCTGCCCCAAAGCAACCCTTCGGTAGCCCCTGGGATGACTGCAAGGACAGAGCAGTTCATTCTGCAGCATGCAGGGACGATTTCAGGTTTGGGAGGGAATGAGAATGATGGCTGCACACCAGCCACTGAAAACAAAGGGGATGCTGCAGCAAAAGCAGCAGGAATCGCTCTGTGACTCACAGACAGGACGGGAGGCAATATGAGGTACCCAGTGTGCTGACAAGTACATGGGTTTTCACAGGCTGTAGGCGGGGCCAATGGGCATTAATCCTGCACGGGTCTCTGGATGCATTTGTCCTAGACCAGAGGTCTCAAACACGCGGCCAGCAGGCTGCATGTGGCCCCTAAAGCTATTTCTTGCAGCCCACGATGACGTGATCATTACTGATCTTTGCAATAACATTGTATGAAAAGGTTTCAGTGGTGCAGCCCTCAGGCTAATGTAGTAGTCCTCCTGCAGCCCTCTACTAGTCCTCATGCAGCCCTCATGGTGATTTGAGTTTGAGACCCCTGCCCTAGAACTAGGTGATATCAACGCTGTCGCAGTGTGGGTTTGACTGGACTCTAGGCAGCTTGCTGCCATGGCCATGACAGGCTGAGGGAAATGCCTGAGCCCTGCTTGCACTAGTCTCGGTGCTGCTGCACCAGTTCTTCAGTGGGAGGCCTGCCTGAGTAAGGACTGAAGAATTTGGAACTTCAACTGTAGGAGCTGCAAAGCAGGGCCAGCGACTTTTCCAACAACCTGGTGGTGCTGTGCAGCTCACAGGCGTGGCACCCCAGTACTCCAGGCTCAGTGCAAGGTGTGGGTTTTTCAAAGCCTCTCCACCAGGTTCATGCAGCCAGAAAGTGTCCTGCCTCCAGGGTGCCCTTGCGCAGGCCCCCCTGAGCTCCACAGGGCAGTGATGTGGGGAAGAGAGAAACAGGAGCCTCTGAGCCTTGTTATCTCAGACCTTTCCAAAGGGTCCGGCTGCTTTTAGTGGGGAGCAGGGGGCAGGGCAGGCCAGGAACTGCTCTCCTGGTCTTGGAGTGTAGGTCTAGAGCAGGGCTCTCCATCTGTTCTTCTGGCCACAGGAAAGGTAAAGGCATAGGACTGTGGGAGGCACCACCCAGGCAGCTGGTCTGGGGTGGAAAGGAGGTGGAAGGCTGAGTTGTGTAAAGAAAGCACTATGAATTATGGGAACTGAGACCCCACACTGTGACAGTTACCCTTGGCCAGGCACCATATGAGAAGAAAGCTGCGGCGTGGTGCCGTACCTGGCCAGGAGGAGGCACTCTTGCAGAGTGAATGCCTGGCGCCCTGTGAATGAATAAATTTCTCCAGAGAGGGTGTTTTGCCAAAGCTGGGCCTCCTGTGCAGTTTTTCTGCAGTAGCCACAGGACTAGGGTCAGTCCAGAATGGATGGCCTGGCCAGGGTGCAAAGGATTCTTGACTCACAGGCAGAGGTTTGCTTTTTTAACTGCATTAGCATGTCAGATCCACAGGGAGTGAGCAGTGCTGCAGGGGGGGACTCCATAGCATCTGTTCTGAGCATCACCAGGCAGACAACCTCAGCCTCTGATTATTTCAGGGAAGCAATTAGCAAAAAGGACTTCTTCCCTCCCTCCCTTTTCTTCAGAAAAACACCAAAGCTATTTTTATGTTTATGCTGGGAGAAGGATGAGTAAATGAGGAGGGGAGAAGCAGTTTCTGATTAAATGAAAAATTGCCAGCCTGTCTGCATGCCATTTTTTAGCACAGTGCAGTCAGCGGGGTGGGGGGTGGGTAACTCTCTTTCTGTTGCATAAGCCAGTCTTTTCCATATTTTAATATGCAGGGAGAGCCAGTTATTTCCTGGCTACTTCAGATGGTTGCAGAATTTAGTGGAAGCGCTAAACCAAACAGACTGTGGAGTGTCACATTTTGTTAGTGCTACATGGAGAGAAGCTGTCAAACTGGCAAAGAAGACATGAGAAAAGCCTGAAATCAACACAAACACTGATGTTTATTTCCATTGAAAATTTGGGGTTGTGACTGAGTGTCAGTGCAGGGACTGAAGCACCTTTTGCTTATTCCCAAAGATAATGTGAAAGACTGGAGGAGGAACAAAAACTGATGGAAGTGTATTTATTTAAATCGTCACGACAAATTAACTTTTAAAGCCACTATGAGAAAGTCTTAAAAGTGTGTGCCACAAATCAGGGACATGAATATTCAGGCACATGGACTCATTGAATTAGTTTGTTGTGAACATATTTGGAGGCAGCTGTTCATTTAATAATCAGGGATAATCACAGAAATAGACAACCAGTTACTTATCTAATTTGCATAGTTAAAGTGATCATTTTATAACTCTGCCTCAGCAGTTATGTTTAAAACTTATAAAAATCCAGTGAAACACAGTTGGGGGAAAAGCTGCTATTCATTTAATGTCGGAAAGCCAAGGTCAGGAATGGGGCTGCTGTCATATGTCAACAGCATCAATAGCAGCTTCCTGACTTCTCATTTATTTCTGACTCAAACAACTCAGAGGTGAAATATGAACTCCAGAAGATCGTGCAGTCTAATCCCAGTGTTGGATCAGTTAGGGGCTAATTTTTTGACATTTCCTGCCTTCATTTCAATATTTACACCAACAATAGATTAATTGCTGTCCCTCTTGCCTTTCCAGCATTTTGTCACAGGAACAGGTTTCACAGGGCTGTACTGTCTGATATGTGTTCTGAGTTATAGATGTACTGTATGCTGTCAGAGTTTCACTCTCAGTACTCTACATTTTGATTCCACCCCTGCAGGCTATAAACAACTCAAATTACCTCTTTCTTTAGCTTCCAAGAGGACTAATCCCTTGTCTAGGCTTTATCAGTCGCTGAGAAAGGGTTAGGCTGACCTGCCAATCCAAACAGAATATATTGAACAAATCATTTTTCTACAATATGGAACCTTGCTGTAAGTCACCAAACAACTAAGCCAGTAAAATTCTAATGCTGCACCTGATTCTTTTCTTGCAGTGAGAACAGACCTCGATGCAACATCAACCCATTCTTTTTAGTTTTAATATTCTCCACATAAGCCTGGCTCTTGGGAAGGCCTGTGGCACGTGATTAACAATTACAGACCCACCTGCCAGGAGTGTGATGGGTTTGAAGTGGCTCCTCACTGGTGGTATGAAATCCTGCCTCTTGTCTGGTCTGGCAGTTGAACTTGAGGTGACAAGGGATACTGTTTATTCCATTCTCTTGCCACAAATACCCACCTGTCTCACTTACTTACAGTCCACTAACCAGAAAGCATAGCATCAAATGTCGTAAAAATTTTAAATGAATCACACTGCACCAGAGAATCTCTGTGGGTAGAAATTCCACGCTTGAATAAGAAAAGAATAGCAGTAGGAATGAACTACCAACTGCTTGACCAGGATGGTGATGGCAATTGACTAATGGTTGGGGCTATTAGAGACGATACAAGAATAGAAAACTCAATAATAATGAGAGATTTCAACTAGCCCCATATTGACTGGGTTTGTGGCACCATGGGGGGGTGCTGAGTTGAAATTTCTAAATGACTGCTTCTTAGAGCAGCTAGTTCTAGAACCCAAAAGCAAAGAGGCAGTTCTTGATTTACTCCTAAGTGGAGCACAGAATCTGATCCAAGATGTGACTATAGCTGAACTACTCAGTAACAGTGAAAATAATGTAATTAAATTTAACATTGCTGAAGAAGGGAAATGCCAAAGAATCCCACCATGGCAGCATTTAACTTCAGAAAGGAGAAGTGCACAAAATGAGGAAAAGGTAAAGTCACAAGAGTGAAATTCCTGACGGTTGTATGGAAACTATTTAAAAATACCATAACAGAGGCTCAAATTAAAAGTATACTCCAAATGATAAAGAATAGTAAGAGGTCCAAAAAAGTGCCATGCTAGCTAACCCAAGGGTATGTCTACACTAGCAAATAAGTTTGAATTAAGAAGCCTTAATTTGAGCTCTGTCTATACTAGGCTTTGTTTTAAAGTTAAAAAAAAAAACTAAAAAACCATGCTTAGTTCAAACTAACTTTGAACTACTTAGTTTGGACTAACCAAGTCCAAACTCAGCTTTTAGGTACAGGCATAGCCCAAGAGAGTAAAACAAGCAGGTAGAGGTAAGAAGGCATCCTTTTAAAAAATGGAAGTCAAATCCTATTGAGGAAAATAGAAGGGAGCATAAATTCTGGCAAGTCAAGTATAAAAATATAATTAGACAGCCCTCCCCCCCCAAACACAACAATGTGAAGAACAACTAGCAAAAGACACAAAAACTAACAGCAAAAAAAATTTAAGTATGTCAGATGCAGGAAGTTACTGGATGATTGAGGTGCTCAAGGAGCTTTCAGAGAAGACGAGGCTGTTGCAGAGAAGCTAAAGGAATTCTTTGCATTGGCCCTCACTGCAGAGGACATGAAGGAGAGGTCCACACCTGCGCTATTGTTTTTAGGGGATCTATCTGAGGAGTTGTCCCAGATTGAGGTGTTACTAGAGGGGGGTTTGGAACAAACTGATAAATTCAACAATATACATAATTAATACAATTATAAAATAAGTAATAAATCACCAGGACCAGATGGGACACACTCAAGAGTTCAGAAGGAACTCAGATGTGAAATTGCAGAAGTGTAAATGGTGACAAATAATCTTATCACTTAAAATCAGGTTCTGTAGCAGATGACTGGAGGAGAGCTAATGTGAAGCCAATTTTTCAAAAAAGCTCCAGAGGTGATCTTGGCAATTACAGGATGGTAAGCATGACTTCAGTACCAGGCAAATAGGTCAAAAATACAGTAAAGTATAGAATCATCAGACACATAGAGGAATATGATTTGTTGAAGAAGAGTCACCATAGCTATTGTGAAAGTTAATCATACCTCAATAATCTATTACAATTTTTTGATGGATCAGCAAACATGTAGAGAAGGATGATCCAATGGATACAGTGCAGGTGAACTTTCAGAAACCCTTTGATTAGGTCCCTCAGCAAAAACTCTTGAGCAAAGCAAGGAGTCATGGGATAAGAAGGAAGGTCCTCTCCTGGATCAGTAGGTGGATAAAGATAGGAAACAAAGGGTAGGAATAAGTTATCAGTCTTCAGACTAGATACAGGTAGATAGTGGGGTCTCCCAGGGATCTGTCCTGGGACAAGTGCTGTTCAATCATTCATAAATTATGTGGAAAAGGGAGCAAGCAGTGAAGTGGCAAAATTTGTAGACAATACAATTAAATTGCCCAAGATGGTTAAATCCAAAGCAGACTGCAAAGAGTTACAAAGGATCTCACAAAACTGGTGACTGGACAACAAAATGGCAGATGAAATTCAATGTTGACAGAAGCAAAGTAATGCACATTGGAAAACATAATTGCAGCTATTCATACAAAATGATGAGATCTAAAGTAGCTGTTATTGCTCAAGAAAGAGATGTTGAAGTCACCGTGGCCAGTTCTTTGAAAATATCTGCTCAGTGTGCAGCAGTAGCCACAAAAGCAAACAGAATGTTAGGAACCATTAGGAAATGAGTAGATAATAACATAAGAAAATATCAATATAATCAATCAGATCACAGGGTTGGAAGGGACCTTGTGAGATCATCAAGTCTAACCCCCTGGGGCTTGAACCCAGGACCTTCTGCATATTAAGTAGAGGTGCTAGCCACTACACTAATATCATAATGCCATAATCTATAAAGCAGTTGTTTTCAATCAGTGCCGTGGCTCACTGGTGTGCTGCGAGAACTGTCCAAGTGTGCTGTGAAATTTTGGTACAAAGCTAATGAAAATCAATGTAAAACAGACATTGTTTCATTTTAAACAATATTCTAGTCAACCAAAATTGCAACTCATGAAAATTAATCATCAAATTAAAAGCAAGGTATCAGTCGTTCAATTCCAATATGTGAACATTTTAAACGCACGTGGCCAAAGGGCAAAATTGAGTTGACGTGTATTTTTTACTGGTGGATCTGCAACATTAATGCATTTGATCTTTCTATAGCTTGTTCTATGCATTAAGTTGCAAACCTCTTTAGTAAGACTGTAACCATAGTAAATGTAAGTAAATGTGACGTTTATGAGCAATCAATTCAGCTGAAAAAAGAGGGTGTGCTGTGGAATTGTTTGTCTCTTTGACGTGTGTGCTATGTTACTGAAAAGGTTGGGAACCACTGCTATAAAACCCTGGTACATGTGCAATTTGAATAATGTGTGCACTTCTGGTCACCCCATCTCAAAACAGATATACTGAAATTAGGAAAGGCATAGAGAAGGGCAACAAAAATTATTAGCAAAACCAAGGAGTCCTGTGGCTCCTTTAAAGACTAACAAATTGATTTATCACATGAGCTTTTGTGGGTAAAATCCCACTTCATCAGATGCAGGAAATGGAAATTGCAGGATGTATGTGAATATATACATGCCGAGAAGGGAAGGTTCAGACTTTTTCAGCAAACCAGGCAAATTGTTTTGATTCAAACACTGTGGAACAGTACATGAGAGGATGAGAATGGGAATTACCTTTGAGGGGTCTGGAACAGCTTCCATAAAGACTTTTCAGCATGGAAGAGAGATGAGTAAGGGTGCATGTGATAGAAGTGAATAAAATCACAAAAGGTGTGAAAGTGAACAAGGGTGTGTTGTTTATTCCTTCACATAACTCAGAAACCAGGGGTCACCCAATGAAATTAATAGGCAGCAGGTTTAAACTAGACAGAGAGAAGTGCTGCTATACACAATGTTCAGTCAACTTGTGTAACTCACTGCCAGGGAATGTGGTGCAGGCCAGGAGTGTAATGGGGTTTAAAAACAGCATTAGACAAGTTCGTGGAGAATGAGCCTATCCATGGCTATTAGTCACTGTGATCAGGGATGCACCTCCATGCTCTGGTTTCCTGAGTTTCCAACTGCTAGAAACTCGGAATCGATGAGGTGAGATGGCTCACTTTGTGGCTTTCTTGGGAAAGACCATTTGATGCATAAGGTGAGGTATGGAAGAAAGTCGAAAGGCACCAGAGGCCTCCTCTTTTAAATCTTCTTTCTCCCCTGCAAATGGCATCAGATTTCACTGGGGGATTCCAGGCTCAGCTTGCTCAATCCCCGTCTTCTTCCTGGCATCCAAATGCCTTTTCCCATTAGTGTCCCTGAGTGGTAAATGAGAATGGACATTAGTGCTTGGTCATCATTACCTTTAAAACAATATCTTTTCTGAAAGCCAACTGAGTACTAACTTAAGGCTACAAGTGTGGCATGAATTTTTAGTAAATTTTAGGACTAAGGGGTGGGTACAAATGCAATAAGTCGTAGAGAAGGGAGAGCAAGCTCACCCTGTAGCTGTGATTCCCGTCCTCTGGGTCTGGACCCATCGCTATGCTTTGGCTGTTGCGACCTGGTGCACAGGGTTGCAGTGCCACCCTGGGCTGTGGTCTGTCTATCCCTGCATCAATGAGACAGAACAGCAAACAGGCCAAACCTGCATGGTGTTGACACGTGCAGAACGTCACAATGCCACATGACTTGGGAGGCCAGTCACATGTGGGTTTTTCAGCCATTTCAAAGACTTCACAGATTTAATTCAAGTTCATGATTTTTGCAACTTCCAAGACAAAATCTAAGCCTCAACCCTAACCAAAATTAGACACCAGGCCCTCAAGAGCTATCTTTCTGCTCTGGCTAGCTGCCCCATGTAGTGAGGCAGAGAGTCCTGGCATTTAATGCCAGATGATCTAGTTTCACCTCCTCCATAGCACAGGCTGGAGAACATCACCCAGCACATCCTACACTGAGCCCAGTACCCTATGACAGAGCTAACTGTAGCTCTGAAAAGGTGTCCCACCTTGATTTACAGTCTCCAAGTGCTGGCTACCTGCACTGTGCACCTCAGCCTCATAGCTGGCCACATTCCTGTCCCACGGGCATGGCCATAGCAACCCTCAGCCCCATGTGTGCCATCCTGACATCTTAACCATCTGTATCCCACCACACAGGCCTGTACAGCTCTCCCTTCCCAGACTGGAGTCCCCACCACACACCAGGTCCCTGCACATCCTGTCAGCAGACAGGCTATTCACAGCTGGCACACCATGGTGTAATCTCTGTCCTAGGTGCGCCTGGTGAGGTATCACTGGAAGGCCTGTAATTTGATGGCCATCACTGTCCTTGCAAAATCCATGTGGTAAGATTGCAGGTCAAGTGATAAAACATCTACTAAAACATGTTCCAAGTCCGTGGAGTAGCCAAACCATTTCTTGAGAGACAAAGGGCAAACTGATGCCTCAGCCAGATGTAGACAAGATCAATGGGCCATTCCCTGCTAAGGGGCCATTCTTTGGCAGGAAAATGGGCATGGGCAGAAAAATTTACATTTTAGCAAAGAAACAGCATGGGTCCCTCACACACCTCCCTCCCAGCTGGAAATGCTTCTCAAAGGGAGGAGAGGCCTATAAAGAGAAGTGTCCCCCTCATCCTGTCTCTCTGTCTATCAGTTCACTGCATGAGAAGGAAGAAAGGAAGAAGCCATTATGAGAAGGGTTCCCAACCTAAAGAGTTTGGCCAATAAGGCTGCTGAGAGCATGTGGTGAGAAAAACTTTACTTTGAGTTTAACAGTTTGTTAAGTTGGGCACTAGCTGTGTTTTTTCTTTATTTGTCTTGAAACCATTTCTGTCTTTTATGCCTTATCATTCAGACTTTTAAGTGAATCCATCTCTCTGTAGGTTAAAAACTTGTTTTACTGTTTTATCCAAACCAGTGAGCTTGACTGGAAGTGTCTGGGAGGCTACATCTGAGATGACAGGATCTGTGCATATTACACCTACTAAATAAAATGATGGACTTCATATGTACTCGTATTGTCCAGGTGAAGGCTGGGCAGAGCACGACATACATCACTGGGGAAAAATCTGGGCAGGTGTGTTGCTGGCTCATCTGGCAGGATAATTCAGGCTGACAGGAGACGTTGGGTAGCTGGCTAGCTGCAGCACACAGACAAACACAGCTAAAGGCTATTTGTGAAATCACAGCAGGGCACCTGAGGTTAGAGGGCGGGGGGTGATGCAGCTAGTCACTAGTCTGCATGGTGCCATGAGCAGGTCACAGCCATCCTCACTGCTAGAGGTGTGACGAGGAGCCATAATTCTGGCACGAGCAGTCTACCTAAGCCCGTTAAGTCAAAGCAAGGCCAGTTTATGCATGTGGGTCAGGCCTGCTGTTCTTATCCTGAAGGAGCAGTTTATTCTTCCATGTCCTCAGACATTGCGTGAAAAAAACAAACGGTCACTGTACAGCATCTGCAGTTGCCCCACTAAAATCCTGAACTAAGTGAAGTCATTAATCAGGGGAGGCCTGTGGGGTCACCGCTCCTCCAGGTGTGTGTTAGGCAGGCAGATTTCCATCCCACCCAGGGCAGGAAAGTGAGCTGCTACTTCTGCCAGGTGGCAGGGCCGCTTTCAGAGGGGAAAGAGATAATTCATAAAGTTCTGGAAAGAACAGCGCTAATGCTAGCCCATAACAATATATTCCAGCCAGGGGCGAAAGACTCATCAGCGTGCCATTAAACAGTTCCCTCGCAGGCACCTGTGCCAGTGCAGGTTGCTTCAAGCTTCACCGCTTTATTTGGAAATGAGAAGGTTAGAATGAGTTCCAGAAGGAGAAGGAAATTTATGGGCACCCTGGCCCTGCAGCAAAGCAGAGCTCAAATAACCTAGGTGCTTGGAGAGTGATAAATCCCCCCCTCTCCCCCCCCAGCAGTTGAGCTGGAAAGAGGACAACATTCACCATTACAAACTTGGCCAGCTAGAAATCCTCATCTCCTGGTGAGAAAGTAACAATTTTAATAATAAAAACTGTGCTCAACAATGCAGCAAAACAAGACTGACCAGAGGATGCTCTGAGTATGTCAACATGGCATCTTGGCATGTGCTTCCTGGCACTGGTAGCCAGCAGGCCTGATATCTGCTTGAGCTAGCAGGGTAGTTGGGAGGTGGGGGCAGCTTGGGTGATCCACTGAGTACAGACCTACCTGGACCAGACCACGTGGAGGTTGCCCAAGGATTCCCTTCTGGGTCATTAGACCATGCCAGTGGTCTTCCCCCTGAGGCTTCCTTATCCATCTTTTTGCTCTTGTGATGGGGGCTTCCTTCACCAGCTTCTCCTGGGGACTGTCATGGCACTGCATGGCAAGGAGGGGAAGGAGGTATCTTCAATGTAGCCTCAGGGCTCTATGCCTTCATATTAGTCTATCTTCCTTCCTTTAAAGACAATTTAATTAGGAGAGGGGATTTTTTGTTTTGTTTTGTTTTGTTTTTTAAGTTCTGAGTTTTATTTCTTTTGGTCCCATATTTGACATCATCAAAGATCCTTTGTGGCTGCTTGACAACCGTTCCATTAGGAACCAAGTAGGGACTAACTGTACACATTTCCAGGATTTATTTTCCTTCATTCTGAATCTTTGGTAAAAATTCATTGGTTTCCGCCATCTACTGGCCACTGGAAGTGGAAGTTCTTGTGCTCTGGTAGGGACATGCTGCAGCTGACAGATACCACAGCCTGGGCTGTAACCAGATGAAGAATCCCAGGCCATTTAAATATGATCAGTTGAAAAGGCTGACTTTCCAGGGCTGAAAATGCAAGCCGCTGAGGATCTTCAAGGAGAGGGAGTTTGGCTCTTTCTGAGCTGACGACTAAAATAATTAACTGTTGACCTTGGAAATTATGGCAGGTCAGGGTGTCAAAGATGGCTCACTGGGGCCTGCTACCCTTGGCATCTCTGCCCATTCTTCTGATCAGAGGAGAATTCAGCACGAACTATAGACCTCTGTGTCATTAGCCAGTTATCTGACGCTCCACTCCTATCTAATACCCTGATAAGGATTTATGGCCATATGGACCAATTTCATTATCCCAGGGGAGAAATCAAGGCCTTGCCGCAGGATAATCAGACCATAAATAAAATGGCCATTACTGTTACACTCAGACAAATGCCTGTTAATATCACTGTCATCCTCTCCGGGGCTCGTCGTTCATGGAAATCAGATACACTCAGGGCCCAGAGAAACCATTCACCAGAGCAAGGTGTAAGCCACTGAAGCAACTGCCAGGTAAATGAATGGACCTTTGAAAATGTACATTAATCAAACTCATTTAGCACTGCTAATGGTTACCAGTGCTCTGGGCTCCCAATCCATGGCCTGCACCAGAAGGTAAATTTGTCTGTTTTACAGCAAGTCTCACAGTTGAAATATTGCCACAGTCCTGGATTTGTCATCAGTTTTGTGCCAGGGTATCCCCACTAATTTCAACACTAGCCTATTGCGGGAGGAACGGTGCTAAGCATTCATTCGGCAGCAACGAGCTGTGTGACGCTGCAAGTGACTCTCTGCCATTCAGATCTGGACATGAAACAGTTTGGAGCCTGGCAACAATTGTCGCCATGCCCATTCTGTAAAGAGAAACTTTTTATTTTGCTTCTCCACCTGAACTCTCTGAGTCAGTGTAAGAAACAGGGTCCGTCTGTGCTCTCAGTCTTACAACGTGCGTTGACCTCAACAGATTGGCCAGCCCTCTAAGACTTTTCCATTTACATTATAGAAACAATTTTCTTTTCCTCTGACTCAGCCCCCTTCAAGACAGTTTTATTGGGTTTTGCTGCATATTTAATGAAAATCCAGATCTACCTAAAGTGTATGAGATAAGTGGGCAGCAGGAACACAGTATGTGTGGGATATATTTGGAACTTCATGCAGCAGTTAATTATCTCATAAAATCTATTTGAAAAATTAGCTGATTCTAGAATCTAGATTCAAAGCTACCCAGCCAGTGCCTGAGCAAAATGTGAAGATAAACAGCACAGCATTGAAGACATTTTATCCAGCTTTTTCATTAATGATTGGGCAGGAGGAGAAACCAACATCTCATGACCCACTCAGCTCTCTGGCAACCCCTGGTGAGTGCCTGCAGACCAGTTTGTTGACCTCTGCTGTCGTGAGTCAGCAATAGTGCACCAGCAAATGGTGGAAGAGATTTACGCACGGCCCAGCTACAAGGCCTTTGTGTCCCGGAGATGCCTACTTATCCATTGCACAAGAACAAAAACAGAGGCGGATCACGGGCCGCAGAGCTTCCCCCAGCAATGGGCCTCTCCCCTCACCAATGGGCCGGCGGTGGGGCCAGAGGCCGTCCACAGTCTGGCTGGTCAGCCCCCAGTGGTGGCGGGGCCGACCGGCGCATGCGGGGCAGATCAAAGGCCGCACCAGAGGCTGTACTGTACGCACAAGCTGGCCTGGGGTCCACAGCACCCCGGGGTCCAATCAGCCAAGCCGCGACTGGCCTGTCCCACTCCCAGGGGCTTGGTGGGAGCATGGAGCCCGGCCTCTGGGTCAGCCAGCTCCGCTCCCCTGCCCAGAGCCGGCAGGGTAAAGACCCCCACGTTGTGGTGGGCCCCTGGGGCTGGCCCCATTAGCCCATGCAGTAATTCACCCCTGCAAAATGGTGCTGTGCCTTCTGGAGAGAGTTGGGCAGAATTTCAGTGCGCCAGAGCTTTTGGGAAGAGATGGAAGCTCAATGCCGAAGAAATTATGGGCAGAGTATGAGCTGAGCCATGAGTGGGCCATGATGTTAGCAAAATGATTATCCCACTATGTCTTTCCAGGGGGTCTTCTTGCAGACCTATGACCGTGTCCAGCTGCATTCCAGCGAGTGTGAGTAAAATGTTTGGAACCCAAAGTCTTTGTCTGACGAGCAACGTATTGCCAAGGAAATGTGTCCAGTCAGAGTGCTGGGGGTTTTTCAAAGTGCATATCCAGAAATGCATGAAGAATCTGCAAGATGTTCCATTGCTGGAATTCCTTCAGGTAAACAGCCACAGGGGTCGGTGTGAGGTGCTGAAAGAGAATGAGACAGCCACTGTTAAAATCCCCTGTGAATAAAATGCTTCAAGCATCCCACAGGAGGGAGGAATAGAGGGAAGTTATTTCAGGTTTACTGCTCCAAAAATGTCAAAACATTTAGCCCAGTAAAAAGGCTGAGCTGAAAAACCAGCTCAGAGGAAACACAGTTGGACGTCAGGCAGTGGCTCCAGTCACAGCCAGCAAAGGAACAGCCCTTGCCCAGTGAGACTACACGTGCTGGTGAGGTGAACAGGAGGAGTTGGCCGGGGTCCAAAGAGCCACTCCAGGGACCAGATCAAAGCTCCTGGATGAATTGCCCTGAGAGGGAGAGGACAGGAGGGCATTGGATAGATTTTTGGAGATGCTCCCCCTTCCCTCTGGTAGACCCTCTGATTCAGCTGGGCTGTTTAGTGTCGCCTGAATCACTGGTGTTTGCCCTTCCTTCATGTCTCCTTTCAGATTCATTTCAGAGATTTTCTGGGGTGAACCCAAACCTCAGCCAGGATCGCCTGTCGCCCTTAGATTCTGCCACCCACCTTCTTGGAGCAGTTCTGCAGATGCAGGCAGCCCCAGCACAAAAAGAGAGAAGATCGCAGCAACTGACTAACAAATTGGCCCTGGTCTGGACAGCCCTTTTCTTCTGAGGTTTCTTTCACAGAGGCCAGGGAATATGAGTGAACCTAACCTGGCTGCTTCTGTTCCAGGTGCAAAGGTAGCTTGCCAGGCACATTTTGTAAGACGCACATTAAAGAGCAGAGATGAGACAGCCCCACTCTTTCCTCTGGTTGCCTTTGCTTTGTAGGCAGTCCCTAGGGATTACTGGCTTTCACACTAACAAGTAGCTCTGTTAGGGAGCAATTTGGTTTTTGATGCATTTTAATCCTTCTCTCCCTGAGTGAATTCACAGAATACTGCAAGCGTGTTTCCTGCCTCATTAAGAGGCAAGGCACTGGGCTGCTCCTTTTAACACAGGCCAGGGATCCTGGCTTCCTCGCTATTGTACGGCAGAGCTGTTACCACCCAGGTAATCACAAGGGGAGCTGGAAGCCATGCTCCAGCGCTCCTGAGCTGAGGAATGGTCCTCAAGAGGATCGGGAGTGCAGGGCCAAGAAATGGAAAGAACAGCTGCTCGCTTTGGGAGGCTCAGGTCTGCCCAGTGACCCCTGTGGTGGGACACGGGAAATGGGTCTCCATCAGAATGGGTGGCTGGGGCCTGGTGGGAACAGCAAAGTCATGGGGCAGCCTGCTGTGCTGTCAGTAGAACCGGTATGCAGGCTGAGATAATATTGCATGGGATTGCATCCCTCTTCCTATGCTTCTCCAGAAGCACAGGCCAGAGGTCAGCACCTGTACCTCTAGGGGCAGCACTGGAGCTTAAGGATCACAGAGTTTTTCTGGCCTAGTTCCAAAGGGGCAGCCGTGTTAGTCCAGTAAAGCAAAAAAAGCAAGGAGCCTTGTGGCACTTAAAGACTAACAGATTTATTTATCGCATGAGTTTTCGTGGGAGAATATCCCACTTCGTCAGATGCTTTGAAGAGTTTTTCTGGTTATTGGTTCAGGTCCCATGCTGAGCGGATCTTGTGCTGGCAAGTCCCAAAACACCCAGTCACAAAGCCTGGGTGATTACTGCCTCATCAGTTGATTTGCCAGAGATAAGGGGGCTCCCCCTGCCCCCACCCTCAGGGCTTGCAGCAACTTGTGTGCTCTCCTGGGATCTCTATCTCACCATTTCCTTCTTATGTTTTCTCTCATGTTTCCTGTTTGCATTGGTACCACCAGTGTGAGACAAACACACTGTAATAAAATCATTTCAGCCACAGTCTGCCATAGAAAAGCAATTTGATCTGGGAAAACAGAAAGGAGCTTTTCCACTTGGCACTGGGGGCAGGCTCCTGTGACTTACGAGATTGAATCCTTAAGCCCCAATCTGCAATTTAAAATGTTCTCAACCCAGGTTGCCTTTGTAAATGCACTTAGCTTGCATGCCCTTGGCCTTGCAGACGGGAATTTGCAGGGCTCAGTACTACACAGAGCTTTTAAAATCCTGCTGTAACTCCTGCCTGGCTAAATGGGCTAGTATAATAACTAGGGTATGAGCACTGGGAGAGCGACTTCCCCTGACACCAGCGTTGGCCACCCTTCCTGAAGTCAGGCCAGTGGGAGGAGTCCCCCTCCTATCCCAGGGGGACAGAGGCACTGTCATGGGGTCCACTGCATCCTTTCCCTCCTGCGGTACATGCAGCCCCCAGAGGGGTGTTGGCAGGGCCACCACAGTGGGCTTGGTGCCGCCCCACCAGTGAGATATGTGGGGCAGTTTCCCCTCAGAGCTCTTGTTTGCTGCTCTCTGCAGACTCCAACAGGTGTCACCACAGTCAGCACACTCAGGGATGCCTTTTCAGGCCTTTCTTTGCAACTTGAAATCTAGAAATTGACAGTGAAAGCCGAGTCTGCCTGTGACCCTAAGCATGCTATTCACACTTTACATGCTATTGTAATTGTAAAGCCAAGTCTGACTGTCACCCTAAATTCACACCTTGTACACCATTGAAATTGTAAAGTAGAGCCTGCCTGTGACCCTACAGTCGCACCTTACATGCCATTGTAAAAATCTTTGTAGAGAGCGTGCCTTGGGAAATATCGTTTGAAAACAAATCACTCACTGAACACTACCATTCTTGCATGGTGTACGTACAAAGTCTGTGACGGAGTGAAGAGTTAGGATATATCCTAGAATTACGACTACACTGTGTTTAGAGACAGCGTGTTAGGGGAAATGGTAGTCAGTCTGACTTAGACACAGGAATGTGTATTCGATAATCTGACCAGCCCCACACCTTCAGGCAGACAATGGAGGGCCATTTTTACACAGTAGATAACCAACACTATTAAGCTATTGAGTGGGGCAGGAGACAGACTGGTGTCTCCACTAAGCTGGATAGAGAAGCTTGGTCCCGCTTTGACCTTCTACTGTAAATTGCCATTGCCATATTTATCCCCACTAGTCAAAGATCATTCAACGGCCAAACCAGGCCATTCCATCAACCATCCCATCCATGAATTTGTCCAGCTGAGTTATGAAGTCAGCTAGGCCAATGTCATCCCAGTGGAGATGGGGTAAACTGAGGCACGAAGCAATTTGTCAAAAGTCAGGTAGGGCATCAGTGCTGAAGTGGGAGTGGACAGTCGAGCTCCTGAGCCCTCTCTGTGGGCTCCCTTTAGCAGCGGACATCCGAATTATCAGGCAGTGCTGCTGACTAGAGATCCAGGCCTGGACTGGGGGCCTGGAAACAAGACAGAGCTGAGGGGAGCTGCAGCCCAGCCCTCCGAGAACTGGGAGAGAAAACCCGTGACTGGGATTTTTTGTTTTTCTTTCCTTGGCTTTTTGAAACCACTGATGCAGCCTAGATTACAGCCATGAGCATTCAGAGGCTATTCTAGGAGAGAGGAGCTGAAGCCCCACAAGGAGACTGGCTCACACAACACTGGATCATCTTCTATACAACTCCTTGAATCACTAAAACAAACACCCCCAGGGAAACTTTCCCTGAGTCCCAGCTCCTGTCCCTGGCACAGCCCTGAGTACTAGCCTAGCTGGGGAGCTGCCATGCTCCCCTCGCCTTCCTCTCTTCATTGCTGGGGCGTTTACCTGCCAAGCATTTCACAGCCTAGGTTGGGGGGGGGGGGGGGGGGAGAGTTTTCTCAAGTGCTTTGTCTTTGCCACCTTGTCTATGCAGAGGGCGGGGCCTGCTGCACTGATTGAGAGAAGAGCAAAGCCTGCTGCTAATGAGGCTAATTGGGAACCACCTGGGCTCTGCAGGGTTGGTTTGGCTCCCACCACTCAGTTTATAAAAGGGGGAGAGATGGCTGTCTCCAGCTTTTAGGAGAGCTTGGTCTAGGGTAGGCAAAGGGCCAGGCTCGAGAGGCAAGTTAGGGGGTGTGAGTGCAGGGCTGGTGTGCTGCAGAGGAGGGGCTCTGGGGGCCCGTACAGCTCTTGCCCCCTCCAGGGACGATGGGCTCAATCTGTGACTAAGGGACAGCAGAGGGGATGGTTAAAGGGCTTGCTGCAGAAACTCTGCTCCTGGCTTGGGAAGGTCTGGGAAGGTCTCTAGAGCTTGGGGAAGGGGCAGCAGCTCCACAAGGGAGCACACCTGTTATGAAGCGAGGAGGAGAATGGAAGTGGGAACCCAAACCCAACCTGGCTGTATTTCTGCTGAGGCTGGCAGAGCTGGGCTGCTATGGGGCTGATTAGGTTTCCTGATTGTGAGGTGGCACTTTCACCTCTAGGAGCTACTTCTGAGAACACAGTCAGGACCAGCCAAGCGTGCAGAGGGGACCCCCAGCTGCCCCAAGCCCCCTGCACTTTCTTTCCAAGACCTCTCAGATTGTAACATTGGGGGTGTAGAGTGCATGTGTTGGGATCTTGTCCAGTAGCATGCCTGTTTGCAGTCTATGTGCTCTCCGTACAGAGACAGGGGTGCCTGCCGTCCCCCACTGTGCTCTGTGGATAGTGCATGTGGCCCCAGCCGCTCTGGCAGTCACCAGTGAGCTGAGGCCATGCTGCACACTCCCCTCATCAGTAAACTAGAAGGCAATAGCACTTAGTGAAGCCTGCAGCTCTTCGGCTCACACTTTCAACCTCCCACCCCAGTCAGAATCCAGCAGGGAGAGTGAATGAGACGGTGGTGGTGGGGGACATCCCTTCTTAGACCAACCTCACTTGTCCCTCTCACAGCACAGGTAATTTCTGCTTGCTGATACTTCCACTTTCTGTTAACATTGCACAGAAATCCTGCTGCTTGGGAGAGGAGAGGCAGGATTTACAACCTAATCCACACTTAATGGGGCTATTAGATAAAATATTTGTTGCCAGATGTTGCTGGAATACACAGTTTAATAAACCTTGCCCCCCAAACATGGGAAATGCAAACTCAAAAGGGGAAAGAGCCCTTCCACAAAGGCCCACCCACGTTGTAGAACATGTAAAGCGTCCTTCGGGTTTTCTAACTAAGTTGCTGATGTCATTGGCATTCTCTCTACACCAATTGCCCTGCAAAATCAGATAGATGCCTCTGGAAGTACTGAGAGTGAGTGGAAAAGCGTGGAGTTTTTGAAAACTGGCAGTTCTGCTTTGCAGCTTCCATGCAAGGCTTCTCCCAGACATGCTGTGGTGTTTGGGCTTGCCCCCACCTGTAACTGCTAACAGAGCCAGTCTCCCCACAGAGCCTGTCAGGGACCTCGGGTGCAGCATTCTCTGTTCCCCTGTTAACCTTGTGTCTGGGTGCTGTGGCTCAGGAATGTGAGTTGTCGATGCAGCAGGGCCTGGTTTAGGGAGGTCACAATCAGCAAATGTATCAGAGTGGCTTTCCCTTCCTCTTCCTACTGCTGGCCCTTCTCCACAGGCTGTGAGGGGTGGGGGGGACAAAGATGGTTTCATTCACCCTTAACAGGCAGGCTCAAGACAGTGGTGATGGGCTGTAGCTTCCCTACCCCAAGATCCCCGTCACTGAGCTGCCCAGGGATTAATGCTGTGCCCTGACCTCTCAGAGAGGATGATGCACCGCAGGCTCCATTGTCGCTCTGTGCTGATGCCCCTCAGCAGGTGCCTGTGAATCCCATGGCAAACATGTCCCAGTTCTTGCCAGACATTGGTGGCAGGATGAAGTGGAGGTGGCTCACGCTGAGCCCAGGCAAGACTGCAAAGAGAGACCCCACTCCAGGAGCAGCTGGAATGATTTTCCAATCACCCCACCCCTACATGAAGCCGCTGGCTCCTACTGCACTCAGCACAGGTGCAACGAGCAGCAGGGGTGGGGAGGTCTGGCTGGCTGGCCAGCTAGCGCTGCATACCCGGCCTGATAACACCCACACCTCAGGCGTGCCTCACTGGCAGTGCTGGGACATCCACGGCGTGGGGCTGGGCTGCGGGGCTGCCAGGCTGGAACGAAGGAGCAAAATATCCCAATAGTGAGGAGGATTAGCCAGGGGAGCAGATTCCCGTGGGACCGCAGTGGAGGCTCCACTATTTGGTTTTTAAATCAAGGTTGAAGGTATTTATAAAGGTTCTGCTCTAGTTCAGCTGCTGACTGCCCTCGAGTCCAGGATGGGTTTTCTGGCCTGTGTTCAACCGGCCATACTATGTAATCCCAATGGCCCCTCCTGGCTATGACCTAGGTCATCCCTCATGTCACAAGCTGGACTCTCACCACTCCTGTGACTGCATGACACACGTAGTAACAAATACATATTTTAAATGCTTCAAGTTCCCACCAAAGCTAAAATCCTTGTGGGGCAAGGGAGAGGGCTGGGGGCCGCCATTCTGGCAGCTCCTCAGTGGGCATGCAAATAGTGGGCTTGGCCGGGCAACCTGTCACCTGCTTCTCAGAGTGGGTCCGGCTGGAAGGCTTGTCGAGAGGCAGGAGCAATGTGGAGACCCTGCAGTTGTTGAGGAAGGGTCAGTGAAGAGAGGAGGCAGCAGGTTCTTGGGAGGCTAGGCATCCTGACTAGAGCCATCAGAGACCAAGCATGGGGAGCAGTGACCCATATCTCCAGCAGCCCTTGCTGAGTTACTCTGCAAACCTTGCCCACCACCCTGGCTCACTTGGAACAGGCTCCAGCAAGCGTGCACACATCACAAATGGGCAGAGATTTTTAGCTCATTTCCATCTCCACTCATTGACATTTTTCATGATGTCCTCTATGGTAGCAGGGTTGAAGCTCTTTGGAGTGGAGGAGGGAGTCAGGAATAATGGGTATTCTCTGAATGCCCGAGCAGATTTTGCTGACAAAGGTATTGGGTTGAGGCTTGGGGGTGGACTTTCACCAGCACTTTGCAGAGAGAAATCTTTATGCAGCTCTCCAAATACAGAGATGCAAAAAAAAGATGCAGGTCCTACTTCTGAGCCACTGTGTCAGCCAACACCTGTTTATATGGCTATGAAGCCTGATGGCCTGAATTAGGAGAGAAGTGGTCTGAAAGAAGCACCCAAGCAAGCTGTCAGAGTTAGCAAAGGGACCCACATTCTGAGATTTTTATAACTTTCCCAGTGCTTGGCTGAGTCAGAAAAACAGCCCTGAGCTGCAGTTCATATTCTGCCAGAGCCATTAACTGTAGAAAATCTGAGGTCAGGCTAGAGTCATATAATTTCATGGTTGAAGGCTCTAGGCCTTAGTGAAAACTTCACCAATAAGGTGTTGCGTACTGTTGGGGCAATGTCCTCAGAGGAACTCTGCACACAGCTGGACAAAGATACAAGCTCCTAAGACTCTTATTCGGTTCTGACTTTATGGACATGCTGAGGTGCCAGTTAGATTTTAAAGCGGAAATCTAACTAAGATTGCCTGTTTGATAAGTGCTGCAGCCAATATTGTGATGGATTTTAATTAGGATATCCCCTCATAAAAGGGAGCAGGGAGCACTGCCTGCTAATTTCACACTAGTTTTTCTCAGGTCAGCCTTTGCTTGGATGGTATTTCTGAAATCAGGACACTTGGGCTCTGAGCAATCCAAATGTTTATTAATTCACCCGGAATGACATAAGCAAACAACCAACAGTTCCTCATTGAAGAAGAGGTACAACCAATGTTCAGGTCACGTGCTGAACATAAAATACACGTGCCATGCAGTCTTGTAAGCAGTTAACCACAACCATTGTCAGAACCCTGCAGTTACACCGAGGAACAGAACAAATCACCACAATGTTTTCTTACTGCATTTACTGATAATCATCAAGAGTGTGGTTGCTGCGCCTGGAATTATTGTGTACAAAAAGGACAAGTTTTAAAATATCAGAAGCAATTGCTTCAGGTTATTGTTTGTGTCTCTCAGGCCCCTTTGGGCAGTTGCAAAGAACACACATACAACATTAGTTAAATTTTGAAGTATGGCTACTTAAAATCTAGAAACAACAAGATGAAATACTTATTTTTATTAAGGAACAGAGAAAAAAATGGAATCTATGAAATTAAAACCCATCACTTCTTAGTCCTGTAACTCTGGGAGAGGGTTGTACGCTGGGCCAGCCCCAGGGTCTGATATTACTTCTGGGTCCTCCAGCTTATTAGTGTGTTCAGCAGCCTCCTCTTGCTTCTCCAACCCTGGAGGAGGGGAAAGGCTGTCTTTGCTGCAGGGCTTCACAAACTCTGGTTTCCGCACTGTGGCTTCAGGTTTATGTACTCTGTTTCTTGGTCCACTGAAGGAAGGAATCCTCAGTTGAAGGATTGGGCATGTAACACATTTCTTCAATCATTTTCTTATCAGAGGTTTCTTATGTTTGGCTCATTCTAAGGAGTGTACTTCTGTGTTACCCAGACTGCTCGTTCAAACCATGGGACATTCCTGGCTAAAGTTAAACAGTTATAAACCTAATTTATCCCCTGTAATCAAGTCACCTCTCAGACTTCTTTTTGATAAACTAAACAGATGGAGTCTCTCCCTGTCAGGCATTTTCTCCAGCCCTGGAATCGTTTTTGTGAATCTTCTCTGATTCCTCTCTAATTTTTCAACATCTGTTTTAAAATTTTGACACCAGAATTGCTCACAGTCTCTGGTATCAGTCTCACCTCTCTACTCACTACTCCCAAGATCCCATTAGCTGTTTGGCACAACATCAGTCTTGGAGCCCAAGCTTTGTTGCTTGTCCGCTGTGATGCTTAGATCTTTTTCAGAGATGTTGTTTCCCAGGATCCAGTCCCCTGCTCTGTAACTGCAGATTGCTCTGTATAACTGTTGCCTGTTACTTCCAGAACTCTACCAAAAACCTCGAAGAGTACCAGGGCTACCACTGATCCCTGGGAAACCCCATTAGAAACATCCCAGTAGCTGATGATTCCCCATTGAGAACTAATAGTTGAGATCTGGCATGGAGCCCGTTCTTTTGGCACTGGATAATGTTTGTTTCTAATAGAATATTGTGTGGTGCAGAATGTGAAGAGCCGAATGCCTTACAAAAGTCTATTTTAGCTTTGCAGGGAGCTATTATCAATGAGATTTGTAGTCTCATCAAAGAATGAGATCACATTTACTTGAGAAGCTCTATTTTTCATAAAACCAGGTTGACTGGCATTAACTTATGCTCCCAACTGTCATTCTTTATTAATTGACTTTTGTATCAGCTTTTTGATAACTTTGCCCAGGATTGATGGCAGACTAAGTGCTTGATCGTTATCTGGGTCATCCTGCTTGTTCTTTGGGAATATTGGCACAACATTACCTCTCTTCAACTCTTCTGGATTTTTCTAGTATTTCAAGATTCATTAAAAATAAAAACCGGTGGGCCAGAGATCTCCTCAGCTACCCCATTTAGCAGTCTAGTGTGCAAGTTACTGGGGCCTGCTGATTTAAAAATGTTTATCCCTGGTAGAAGTTGTTTAACATCCTCCTTGGTTACTAATGGACTGGAAAGTACTTCATCATCCTCGTGTGAAAAAAGCACATCCTCCTGCTTCTTTCTAAATACAGAACAGACATATTTAGTGAATACCCTGCCTCTTCTACATCGTTACTCACCATTTTCATCTAGTAATGCAGCTCTCCCATTGCTAGGATTACATTTGTTCCTTATGCACTTAAAAAACTTCCACCTTCTTGACCTTCCCCTGCCACCAGGATTCTTACCCTGTCCTTTCAGAGGACCATAGAAACAGTGGCGTAGCGAGGGTGTCCGGCACCGGCATATGCGCAGGGGCCAGGCCCACATTTTTCCCCCCCAGGAGCCTCATGCCACTCCACATCTTGCAGCTCTCCTCCCCCCTGACACCCCTGCAGCCCAATGCCCCCCACCCCCCGTTGCTATGCCTCTGTAAAGAAATGTTGGGCTGGCAGGACCTTGAGAGGTCATGTAGTGCAGCTCCTTGCACTGAGGGACGACCAACTAGTAGCGCGTGGTGTATTGCCACTCAGTAATGCCCTTGTGTGGCTCAAGAAGGAATTCCTGCTCCCCAGCGTATCTGTTGCTAATCCGGATGCCACTGCTCTCAGCCTGACATCCCTGCTCTCTGCAATATCTTGCCCTGATGCCAGCGCCCTAGTAAGCAAGTAACAGCCTTGCTAACCTGCTGAATGGTGTGAGCAGGCCCAGAGGAGTCTGGAAAATAAACTGATGCCACTTTCATTTGGGGTTAACATCAAATCTTTGGCAACAGTCTCCCTCCTGCACTGTCTCTAGCTTCTCATTAAATAAAGCAAAGCCCTGTTAGCTGCTCTCCGGGAGGAGAAATAACCCTTCTCTGAAAGCTATAAAGCACTGGCAGTTTGTCAATTGTGAATTGCATGGCGGCTCTCTGCTATTGTTCCCCACTCCTGCACCAGTCGCCAAGTCCAGGACAGACTGCAAAGCCATGTGGTCAGAAGTCTGGCCTTCCAGTCACTATAGAGGTCTGAGTGAGAGGGCAAGGGACAAGTGTTTCTTCATCAGCCCATGGTGAAAGGTAGACTCCTCTGGGGATGAGCTGACAGCAGTGCGTGAGCATTCATCTCGCGCAGCAATACTCTGAACCCTGACAATGGCCGTGTAAATGTCAGCGCTGGATCTGCAGGAGCTTCTGGCTTCCCTGATGGGGTAGAGCATGGGATTGCGGACAGGCCTTGGGGTAAGAACCGCTAGCAGAGCGTCTGTTCAAAATATTTTTGACAAAAGTGAATACCACAGAGAATTCTAGTTTTGTTTGAAATTTCCCAATTTTTGACAAATCTGGATTTTTTTTAAACTGAAAATGGTTTTCAGAACCAATCCTACTCCTACTCCTAGCCTTCATGGTTTAGTTTTTCACTGAAAAATTTCACACACCTTGCAGGAGATTGAAACCAACACAGAAATATTTCTAAATTTCCCACAGAACTGAACCTCTTTTTACTATCTCAACAACTTTTCTTACCCTGGCCCTGATGATGGGAACATGTGGCTGACAACAGGACAGACAGGTTTGCTCCCAGCTGCAGGAGCCTGTACGTCAGCCTTAGCTCTGGCATTACTGTGCTTCTGCAATTTCTCTGGCTTCTTGATGCACCCTACTGTGCATTCATTCTGACTGGCACTGTTCACTGGCCTGGGCTCTCACAATGTCTACATATCACACTGGAAACACTAGGGACTTCCCTGCACTAACTGGAAATTCCTGAATGTGGAAATGCCAGGACCAGAGGCTTTGATTCCTCCTTGCATGAGGACAGGGAGTCCATCCCCTCACCAAACCACCTGGAATCAACCACTAATTTTTGGCATTTCTGGTTTCATTAACTCTGTCCTGTGCCAGGCTCCTGCGTTTGGGGGAATTTTCAGACACTGCTGGAGCCCATTAAAGAGTCTCCCTGTATCACACAGGCATAGATATTTTGAAAAACAAGGGATCGATGTGGGCATTGAGTCACTTTATTGGCTCATTCACTTATTAGCGAGCGTGGCTCCCCTCTCACTGTTTGTGCTCAGAATGGATTTTTATTGCTTAATTCTCTGTAAGTGAAGTGCTAGCAAATTGTAAAATCCTATTGCTTCACATGTGGCATTAAGTACTGAACAAGCAGAAGAATCAATTACAGGTTCAACTGCTGATTAGCTTGACTTTTTATGGAATTTAAAGTAAAGTCTCATTATTGCCCTGCTTTTTAATTCACAAATGGTAGTGTGTGTGGGCAGACTTCCCAACCAAGCTGGCCTGCTGGAGTTTACTTCCCGTTCACTTACTTCCTCAGCCGATGCCAGCCACGCAGATTCTGGCAAATGGCACCACCCTCGGATTCGGGTTTTAACGATGTGATGTGCTAGTGAAAGGTGCCAGAGTGACAGTGCTGGGTCTGGGGGCTTCCAGTCACCATGTGCACAGGATGTGCTGAAGCCTGTTGGCAGCAGTGAAAGCTGCCCCATGTCTCTGTGCCCTGCAGGGGCAGAAAGCAGAGACTTCACGTACTGCACAGTCCTTGGCTTCTGCTGGGGCTGCCAGCAAGGGAGCCGCCTGGCCAGCACCGCTGATGAGCTTCGTCCATCCAAGAGGGATGGACTGAGACCCCCCAGTCTGCTGCCGGTGTACTGGCTCACCTTGGTTTGCACTGGTGACTCACCGCATGAAAGGCTTTGATATTCCTTTCCCAGTCCACAGAGCCAGCCACTCCCCAATTCATCCATGGCAAGCACACTTCAGTCTGTTCTTGACTGCAATCAGCTTTTAGTATTTCATTATAGAATCATTCTTCTGCTTCCTCCCCTAAGCTATATTTCTCTGTGTAAAGGTGGAAGTGAACAGGCCTCAGATACATCAGCATGACGGCTGTTTTTAATTCCTGGAATCATAGATCAGGGTTGGAAGGAACCCCAGGAGTCATTTAGTCAAACCCCTGCTCAAAGCAGGATCAGCCCCAACTAAACCATCCCAGCCAGAGCCTTGTCAAGCCTCAGCTTAAAAGCCTCTAAGGATGGAGATTCCACCTCTTCCTCATGTGACCCATTTCAGTGCTTTGCCACCCTCCTAGGGAAAACGTTTGTCCTAATATCCAATCTCAACCACCCTTGCTGCACCTTGAGACCATTGCTTCCAGTTTTATCATCTGACACCACTGCGAACAACCTAGCTCCACCCTTCCTGGACCCTCCCATTTAGGTATTAAAGGTTGCTATCAAATCTCACCTCACTGGTCTCTTCTGCAGACTAAATGTGCCTAGTTTCTCAGCCTTTCCTCATAAGTCATGTGCTCCAACCACCTTATTGTTTTTGTTGCTGTCTACTGGACTCTCTCCCATTTGTCCACATCCTTCCTGTAATGGGGGGCCGCATACTGTCCACAGTCCTTGAAATGGAGCCTCACCAGTGCCCAGTAGAGGGGAATAAACACTTCTCAATCTGCTGGCATTGCTCCCACTAATGCAGTCCAATGCCATTAGCCTTCTTGGCAATGAGGGCACACTGCTGATTCATACCCAGCTTCTTGTTCACTGGGATGCCCAGGTCCTTTTCTGCCAAACAGCTGCTCAGCCAGTCAGTCCCCAGTCAGTGGCATTATATCATAACCTAAGGCTGGGCCCAAAACAACCTACGCTTGGTGTTAGAAATGCTGGTGGGTGCTCCGAGCCTACTGCTCAGGGGGCTGTGTGGGAACTGATGGCTTAAAGTGGATTCTAGGCATCAGCAAGGAGCTGCATTGGCATCCGTGTGGCAAGAGACACGAGCGGCTGTCCACTTGCTGGAGAAGTGTCTATCAGGGGCCTTACATAATCCTTCTGGCTTCTGGTAAAATATCAGTGTAACAATTCAGAGCAGGGGCAGTCAAAGGAGGAATCTGATTCAAACACATTTTAAATCATTTGTAATTAGTGTGGGGCCTGCTTGCAGATGGCCAAGGAGGGAGCTCAAGGCAGGAGATAACAGAAGCAGGAATAAACAGTTTTTTCCTTTCAGGGGACAAGTGTGAGCATATCCTCCCACGAATCAGGAGATGGAAAAGCCCCAGGCTTTGGACTGACTGCAGGGATTACACTAAAATCGTTTGCTCCACCTGAGCAATGCTGGAACTAGGTATTTTGGTGCCCAGGGTGCGCCTGGAGCAAGCAGCATGGAAAGCACCCCCAATCGAGCGGTGAAACAGAGCCACTCAATACAGCGCCCGGGGCAAAGCCCCAGTCGCCCCGCCCTAGTTATGGCCTGGCACCTGTGGCACATCTATTGTCTTCCCTCCCACTGCTTGAACCAACAGGAAGGTGCCTCCTCTTACCCAGAGATGCCAGGAGTAGGCACGAAACATCCACACTCCACCTCATTCTCCAGCACCAGGCATGTCTTAGCTCACTACAAAGTGTCACTCAGCTCAGGTGCTGTGAATGTAGAAATGCACAGCAAGCAGCATCTCTATCCCCAGTGTGGGGGCCCTACTGGTCTTTCAGCTTCCCTCCAGCCTCCCCCCCAGCATATCCCAGCTTCCATGGCACTGCCCTGGGAGCACCCACACAGCTGCCCTTTGGCTGACAGATTTAAGGCCCTTGACTTGCTCTGGGGAGGCCCTTGGTTCCTCCTCTCCAGGTGCACAGCAAAGACCATCTCTACTTGACGCCAGAGGGCCAATTCTAGTTCATTCAGAGAAAAGCTCGTTCACCTGGCCTGAGGATAGAAATAGAGGGAATGACAAACAGAGCCAAGGCATAGTGACATGAGTTCAGGGAGCTAGGATGCGGGGATGTTAGCTGGGTAAGATGGGCCTGACTTACAGCTGGGCATCCATGCCTTCGCCACCCCACTCAGGTGCTTGCATCTGGACCCATTTCTGCCCTTTTTACAGGGGTTGGTCCTGGAGAGCACCAGGTCTGCTCTGCTCATTATGAACACACAAAGTGATCTATGTCTCTCTGCGTACCAGCAGTGAGTCTAAATTAGCTCCTTGTTGACTTCCCTGTCCTTTGGTGCAGATGTTATTGGACAAGCACCACTGATTTCTACATTATAGCAGCTCTGACTAGAATCGATAATTCCTTTTCTACAACTAGAGGCAGGGGGCATCTGTAGGGTTCAGGTCATCTCACCCGTGTCGAGGGATTTTTGTCACACTTGGTGAAGAGTCTGCTGCAGCAGGCTGGGAACACAAACATCACATGCACAGTAGGCATGGAGTCAAGAAGGTTTTGCACAGAGATGACTTTCCTGGGGAGCCAGGTGGTGCTGGAATGAGTCCCCCACCTTGAAGCAGTTCCTGTCAGCTTGTAAAAACATAGCATGCCCTTGGGGTTCTGTCTGCACTCTCATCTGTTGAAACCCAGGGTCCTGACGCAAGCTGTCCGCTGTGACAGCCACCAAAGGGAGCCTCGTACACACCCACTAGCAAGGGAGATAAGACACTGCATGGCCTTGCCTCCCACATGGGAGATGCTGGGAAATGCATGTGTTGCAGCCAGGAGGGGAATATGGTTTGTCTAAGCACCCACAGAATATGCTGCGCTCCCTCAGATTAGATGCAGTGCAAAGACCTCTGTCCCTTAAAAGCAACAGAGCATTGTGCACAACAGTCAATGCTTAGCAGGTTGCGGAACTGGCTGACATGGCCACTTGGTAAAATGGAGAAAAACTTCACACACAGCACTCTGCAAAATACATTGGAGCAGCAGTGACTGTACAAATCTCAGTCTAGGTTCCATTCCTTGCCTGCAGAGTGCTTTGGCCACATTGCCGGTGCTAAACGAATAATAAATAACAATGATGATTATGAATGCATTGGGCAATTACCCCTAAGGCCCTGCACAAGAATTTTATATCAGAATTCAACCTGGAACACTCTCCCTTTTTTCTAATTCATAAGAGTCCACAAAAACTATCACTTATTTTTACCAGGACAGTTTCCTAAGTTTTTAAACAAAGACTGATAGCATCTATCTTAATCCAGTTTTAGGACAAAGTGTGAGATGCTGCAAACTTTCCTGCTGTGAATTTCTTAGAACTCTGCAAAATTTTAGAAGCTTTTTTGTATGTACATATTCTTTTAGCACAAAAAATAATTAAATGAGATAATATTGATTGCACAGGATTAAACTTCGGGATTGTTTACTTGTCCCTCCTATCACCCAGATCTTCCAGCTGTATCTCCTAACAAATTAATTACTTCCTTTCTTTGCTGGTGGTGGCTCACCTGCTGGCCTGATTTGTAGCAAAGAAGTTGAGTGCAAAATCCTTCCTTCCTTCAGGTTTGAGTTTCATATCCTGGTGTTTCAACATGTTTAAATCTGTGAGGAGTTTAAAATTCAGCTACATTTGTAGGAATTCAATTACCCCTGAAGATTACACAAAGATTATCAAAGTTGTAAACATCAGAATATGTTCAGAGATCAATGAAGCACAACAAAGACCATATTTAACAGGAGAAATAAAAGTAAGAGCATGCTGGCAAGCCCTGACAGTGGAGTATAATGTCATCTTGTCGTGCTGTAGGTTAGAAAATAATTGAAATCTGTTATTGCACATTATATCCAGCACACAGGTTTGCGGGTTTGGAGCACCATTTTAACTTTAATAACTGAGCAATTGGTTTGGTTTAAGCAGGCACAACAATAGAAGTATGTTCCCTTTATCTCTGCTGTACAGAGAGGTTCAGGCTGGGTTACACAATGGCAACCAGTTCTGTTTTCAGCAAACAAGAACGTGATGAATTTCCCCAAAGATAAATTCACCCTCAAACTCTACAGCTTGCAAACTGCAGCTGCTCTTGTAAGTAGAATGAGCAATGGACAAACTGGTTTGGCTCCTCCCTGCAAACCTTTGCCTGGTGGCAGAACCAAACCCAACCCAACCCAACCCTCATCTGTGGTTCTCTTTGGAAACCTGCCTCCACACCACTCTTCAGCAGGGACCTGCAGTCTAGGAAAGTCTGTAAGGAACAATGTCTCCCTGGCCCAAAGCAGTGGCTCCAGAGGCTTGGGCTGCTCAGAAAAGCACCTGAACTTAATCCCAGCAGGGCCTGAACTCCAGATCTTTGGAGGCCCCCATCCCGTGATGTGTTACTGAGGGTGAGCTTGCCCTCTTCCTGCACTTGTCCAATTATAAAAGGTGCCCATCTAGAAGTTGCAGGACTGGTGGATTGGATCCTATATTTCCACTCCAAGGGACTGCATCTGAAAGAAGGGCCACTACATGTCCCAGGTGAGCTGCTCCCCATGTTTTCCAGCCCTCCTCCTGCTGCCCCAGGCTCCTGGGAATTCCAGGGTTCTCATCAGTTCCCTACATGCTCTTTCACGGGGGCCTGGGGTTTCCACAAATCAGTGCTGAGTCTTATGTGGCAAAGCCACATTATGGTGCCTGACTGGCATGTCCCTGGCAGCATCCTCTCTGTTCCCCATTGTGTGCTTCCCTCTGCTGCCAGGCAGATGGGTGAAAATGCCCAGGCTAAAGGGCCAGAGCTTTCCAGAGGTGCAAGGATATGCAAAAAAAGCCCAGCCTCCTGGCACAAAGTGGTGCTTTCCTTCCCAGCAGCACAGGAGCTGTGCCTAACCTGCCCGGACAGTGCTCCCTGGAGCCAGCCAGCCTGCTTTACTGGCCTTGTGAAGGCAGCAACTGCTGCTGCTAAGTGGGTCGGACTTGGCATTGCAGAAGACCCAGCACTCCAAGCCAGCCTGGGAGGAAAAGCCCATTCGTGCTCCAAAAGCACGGGCAGTCTGAGATCGCAGAGAGCCACACAGGCTCATGCACAAGGTGCCCTCAACTCCCTGCCCACTGAGCTCTGACTGGAGGTGGCAAAGAAGCACAGCTGGCCACTTCATCTCCCAAAACTGCCTCCTGATTTCCACCAGCCTTCTCCTGGCCAGGCCCCTTTTGGCACCTTGCTAGCAATTGCATTCACCAGGGAGGTGGCTAGCCCCTTGGCAGCTCACATTCCCAAAAAACCTAACAAGGAGTCCTGTGGCACTTTTAAAGACTAACAAATTTATTTATTGCATGAGCTGTCATGGGAGAAAATCCTGCTTTGTCAGATGCTTGAAGATGGGGAGTGTACAGAATGGGCCCATCTTCAAGTTCTGATGAAGTGGGATTTTCTTCCTCAAAAGCTCATTTGATAAATAAATTTGTTAGTCTTTAAAAGTGCCCCAGGCCTCGTTTGTTTTGCTGAACTAAACTGACACAACTTCCCCTCTGGAACAGGTCACGTGCCAGGCTCCCATCAGTTCTATGGCCTACATAGCATCGACTCCTTCCTGATCTGTTGGGAGAGACGGTGCAGGTATATTTGCATGTTCACGCCCTTGCAATACCTTGGCATGTACAGAAGGGCTTGTATTTGATGGATCGCCTCAAATGTCTAGTATATGCTAGGAGACGACTAATCTGTTGGATCTGGCAAGTTGGATGTATTAGAGTGGCGCTTCTCCACTTCCCCCCACTGTACAGAACAACCCTCAACCCAGTGTGCTGGTGGTGGGCGATACTCCATTGGAGAAACCCTGCTACTCTGGATGACATTTCCCACAGCTAACCACACCATACAGCATGTTTAGTGACTTTGGATGTGATTCGATCAGCTGCTTTCCTTCTCTAATATGTTGCCACACTGTACTACTAAGTTCACAGAACAATGCACTTTACCTACCTCCTAGCTTGCGAATTAAAAAATTTGTTTGCACTCACATCTGTGGTTCCTGTGGGTGCTGAACAGTGAGGGGAGGGGACTCTGCGCGTGGAGAGTGTGTAGTACCTCTGTTCAGGGTCCGTGCACAGCTCCCCAAGTGGAACGTGGCCACTCTGTCCCTGCGTGTGCATGTTCTCCACTCAGCATTGACATTCAAAGGAGGATTTCCCTTTTTGTAAAAGACCATAGGGTTTTCAGCAGAAACGCTTCAAACCAGATTAATTACTGTTATCTGTAGCCACTGGGGTCCCGTCCACCTGTCTGCCTGTCACTTGCCACAGCCAAAACAGTGTAAAATTCTCATTCCCGTTTTGCTTTTTCTTTCTTTTCTATTTACTTTTGCTTTAATCTGCATATTATCATCAGTGCAAAGACCTCTGAAATAACAGCTGACAAACGATGGCTATTAAAAAACCTCTGCACTCTCCTCTTTCACCGCCTTCTAATTTGGGCTAGCATTATAACTATGCATCAATAGACAAGCAATATTATGCTAAGAACATGATAAAATACCAGCAGCTTCATAATGGCAGCAGCCAAATGGTAATTTCTGCTTCAGAAATTGGTCATTTATTTTGCTGGTCTGTTCTTACGTTCAAATTAGATGAAGTTTAATATACTGTAAAATTGAATGTATTCTATCCTTTTCCACAAACATGGCATGTAGGAAATGATTTATGGCTCTTACAAACCTCAAAATGTTAAATAATCTCCTTTTCCTGTGCCTTAAGTCACTGATGCCACACAGTTTAAGTACAGAGAAGCAAAACTTTATTAGCTACTATCCCAATCACCACTTTATTTCAGTGCATTTATAGAGGCAGGAACAGTATTTAACATATTAGACTGAGTTTTAAAAGCAGCCATATTAATTGGTACATTAATTTTCTTCTATTAACTGTAATTGGGAGGAAAGCAACTCTTCCCTGGTGAATGCTGTAATTTGTGATTTAAATTTTTAATAAAGTCATGATGAGATTGCAGATGCTGAAACCAGAGTGCTCCTGTTGACATTAACCCCCATCTATCTACACATCAGGTCCTCTCCCATCTAGAGCCTGGCAACGTGTCACTCCAGGAAAGGAAAGACATCCCCAAAGGGAATCTCCAAGGAAGGAAAGCTGTTCCCAAAGGGAATCTTGCATCTGGAGCAGATGGCATGAATCGGCTAATGAATCTGTTGCAATCGAGAGAGAGTGAATGGCTGTTTGCTCTCATGAGGTAAGCTGTGGAAGAGTGCATCAGTTATTCCCGGCCTTCCCATAGAAGGGACTTGCTCTGGGAGGATGAAATTCACCTCTGTGCAGAAGGCCAGACCAAGTCTTTCATGCCTCTTATGTCCCAAGATGCATGGGCCTTGTGCTGCCTCTTGGCGCTGAGCTGAATTTTCCCCAGGGCACCTACAATATCCTTGCTAGCGTCTGTCTGGCAAACCTCTCCAGCCAGGAGAAAGCTACCTTTGCTCTCAGACAATGGTTTCGTCTTGTGCTTTGGTTCGGCTTTGTCTTGGCTAAGTCCACCTGTATCTGCCTTTGCAATGACCTTCTGTCAGAGAGTCATGTCATTCTTTCTGGATGACAAACAATGTGAGGAAATAAACTGCCTACAAAGTCCCAGTTTGGTGTAAGCATTGCAGCCTGGTGACTGCTCCTGTCAGGCATGCACCTTCTATTCCTTCACACACCCCCCCCAGCATGCACCTTTCCATAATTAGGGTCACCCCATCCTTAACTCTGCCCACTGCTGCTCATTCATGCCACATCCCCACAACACTGCTTGAGGGGTGGGTTAGACTGCTACAGGGTTGGGTACAGCAGTGTGATTAAAGAGGGTGATGGACGACTGCCACCCAAGGGGGCCAAGCAATGGCTGAGTGCCAGGTATGTTGTATGTGAAGAAACCATAGCTCTTTCCCAATGGCTTTTTCTTGTGCATTTCTTCCATAGGGTTTTAGTGCTAAACTGAAGGGAGGAACTGGATGATGGGGAGGAGGGAGACCATGATGGGGTCCAAGGGCAGCAGGAGGCTACTTTCCATCAGCTGCTGCGCATGGACCCTTCTCTGTTGTAGTGATTCGCTGTCAGAACAGTGTACCCCAGGCAGAGGACAGGATGTGCCCTTGTCCCCTGATCCACCAACCAGGCTTTTAGTGAGCCCTTTGTCTTTCCCTGCATCATTCAGGCTCCCTTCTCCCCTCACTGGCCCTTGTAATGCGTCCCTAAAGCCAGCCCTCCTTGTTGAACCAGTTTGCTGACCTAAGAGGACGTCTCTGCCATGCGTTGTGCAGAGCGATGATATTTTTAAGAGCTATTGGTTGGCAATAATAGACGGCCTTGGAAAAACTCCAGCCAGTGCGGCTTACTAAAGGCAGCTTATTAAAAACGTATGAAGAGAGACTAGACAGAAACTACACAGAAAATTCAACAGGCATGAAAACTAAGCCTGTGTGAAATTTCACAGCAGCTCATCACCTGTTTTTAGGGAAAATCCCTAGAACTGATGCCCCATTTTCGAGTGCAGTCTGAAGAATGGAGACACTAGCAGGCACCTCCATTGTGTGCCCACGGTGTACAGAGCTGAGAGCTCCAGTGCCGTATAATAACTTTTACACATGCTCCTAATAAGGAACATTGGGAACATTTGCTTGTCCGCCTCCTCCTGGGGAAATCGTTGGGTCTCTGATGCTCAGAGACAACCCTGTCCAAGCCTGAAAGCACTCGTTAGAATAAGCTCCAGACGCTGTACAATGGAGATGTTGAACAGAGACTTAATGCTGGTCACATTCTCTCTCCCCCGCCAGTAAGTCAAGGCTGTCTCTTTGCTGTTGTACTTGGTGACTCATCTTTCATGTAATTGTCTACGGGAGGATTTTGTGCCAAGAAGAAAAGACACCAAGTCGCAGAACGAGCCCTTGCTTTCTCCCAGCACCACCTGGGACAGCTGCTGCCCCACTCCTGCCGTGGGGTGTATTGGGCAGGGTTGGGGGAGGAGAGGACCCGAGATGCTGTCCCCTGAGGCCTGGTACCATTTTGCCCAGCTCTGGGCATGAGGGGCAGATGGCAGAGACCGCCTGTTCACCCAAACTGTGCTCTGACTTCACAGCTCACTGCTGTCCTGAGCGTGGGGTAGGGGATGCCAGGGGTCTATGGAAGGGGGAGAAAAGGGGGGAGTAGCCTGTGCCAAGCCCATTGCTCATGAGATGGGGCGCAGGGAGCCAAGCTGGGCAGCGCCATTTGTGTTGCTTGGAATGATCTGGGGCTCCAGAGGGAGTTTTCTGGGGCCAGCTGACAGACTTACTCCTGGCCTGGCCTGGGGGATGGCGCAGGAATGCCTGGCTGGCCTCGCTTGCCTCAGGACTGGAGCCCTGCCTGCAGCCTATCTCCTAGCAGAAACTTGAGGATATTTCCCTGATCAGGGAAGTAAAATATGCAGATTATCTGAGTACCTGTAGTGCTGTCTGCTAATTAATTCCACAGACCCACTGTTCCATAACATCAGACCTCCACGAGGCGGATGCGCCTCAATTAGCTCACTCTGGAAAACATTTCCTCCCTGCCCCCGGAGAAGCTCTACAAACCTGACACAGCATGCATGAGTTAGAATATTTTCCATTTGCTCGTATCAAAGAGGCAGTATTTGTTGTGGGTGGCAGTGCTAGGCAGGCTGCTCCGTGGAGGACAAGCCACGTTCAGGGTTTCTCAGTGGCGCTCTGAAGGGGCTGGCAGGCAGCAGGGGGGTGGCTGAGGATGCTGAAATATTCTAGGTTAAATGTAAGACAGAGAAGCTACTTCCTCAGTGGCTGGAAAAACAAAAAATCCAGGTGCTAAAGGCCCACCCCACCTGGCTCTGCACGCACTGATTATACACTTGCCGTGCCAGGCGGGTTTAGTAACCATTAACATGCCATCAGCATGCTAACAAAAGAAAGGCAGATTTGGTCCCTGTGCCCAGGACCATGCAGTTCAAAATCTAATGTGCAAACACCTGCCTGCTCTCCAACATTAGACTGTTCTTTGGGGCGTTACTGTCTTGGACTGTTCTGGGTTAGCCCGGCTCTCTTTGGGAAGGGGAACCTGTGCAGTCAATGCAAGTGAAGAGTCACAACAAGCAAAGGCAGGCCCTGCTCCCATGCTAGCTCTGTCCCTCATGCAGAGAGCTGGTAGCCATGCGGAGAGAGCTCTGGTCCCACCTCAGGGGAGAGGTTATAGCCAGACAGGGATGTTGAAGAAGTAGGGATTAAATTGCCTTGATGCTGAGCAGCCAGAAATGGGTGCATAGTAAACTGATGGTGAAAGGATGGGGAGAAAGTGGTGCCAGGAGCCAGGACAGAACCTACGCCCTCCCTCCTTTCAACTGGTCTCTAGAACAAACTCCTGTGCTGAGTCCTCCTAGGCCAGGCCCATCCGCTGCGTGCAGGAGTAAACTGCCCTAGGAGCTCCACCAGCGCCAGCCTCTGCTGTGGGAATGCAAAGGAAATGTCATTTGTCACCCAGCTGGGTACACAACAGACACTAGGCTGTGCCCCGGGCCTTCTCCGAAACAGGTGAAAGTAAAGTCCTTTGAACCTAGGGCAAAGCCTTGGAGCTGCAGCAAGCAACTGAATGAGGGAGGCAGTTTGAAGGAGGAAGGAGACCTTGCCTGGCACGAAGGAGGAGCAGAAAGCAGCCTGGCGCCAGAGTGAAAGAAGGGGAGCAGGTGGGGAGGGCAGGAGCCATCTCCATGCTTCTCTGCAGTAGGATGTGGTCAGGGCCAGCCAAACCATATAGGTGAAGTGGACGGTCACCTAGGGTGCCAGGCTTTGAGACACCAAATTAGATAGAAGTGAATTTTTTTCTCTGTTGTAGAAAAATATATTAATTCATTATTTCTTATAACATCTGGAGGGGCACCAAAATTATAGTTTGCCTGGGGTGCCAAAAACCCTTGGGCTGGCCCTGGATGCAGTTGATCCTGGGGCTCACCAGACACAAATATGCAAACAGACGCGACTGCAGGTGGCTCAAGAGAGGCAGCCATGTTCTAGAGCAAGCACAGGCTGCTCCATAAACTCAACAATGCGTCTCTGCATGGAGGGCTACCAATGTGGCCAAACCCCTGAAACGTTCAGTCTGCTTCAACAGGAACACATGGAGATTGGTGAAAGTGGCTGAGGAGTATTGTGCGGGCCTGGCAGCCTTCCTAGCCGTGAACGCTCAGCCCCAGGTGGGGCCACTCCATGCCTGTCCTGTCCGTCGACAGGACGAGAGACAGTGTGGGTCACGCGACTGAAGGATGAGCCCACAGCGGCGGAGTTGACCCTCTGGTTGGATGTACCATGGGAATGGATGGAGCCTGTCCCTGACTCTTTGCTAGGCAGTGGGTTGTGATTGGGGTGCAGCCCAGTGAGTCCCAGGGCGGGCAGTCACCCAGCACTGGGAAAAGGCTCACATGTACTGCTGCTGGACAGGCTCCCGCCATTCTCTTGACGGTGTGAAGACGGCTCTTGTGGCTAAGGCCTGGTGGCTGTACTGGGGCAATCTGTGCTAGACCCTCAGCTGTGGGGCTCTGCCCCCGCAGCACCGAGATTGACTGGCCTTGGGGGCCCTACCAGGGACACGTTGCACCTTCCTGAAGGGGTGAGGGAATCGGCTCGCTGGACTGTCTCACGAGCTGATGTGTGGCGTGATAACGGGGTCAGGCCTGGCACACGGGGCAGGTGCTCGCAGGTGAGTCAGCATGTCCAGCACTAGTGCTGGGGTGAATGTGCTGGGCTGACAGTGCACGAGGGGTGGGGGGCGAGGGGCAGGGCTGGGGAGCACTACTGGGAAATGTTGATTGAAGTGGAGCAGAAGTGCCCCTGGCAACATCAGGAGAGCAGGGAAGGGGAGGAATAATCCCGTGGAGTTAGCAAATTGGTCTGGACTCTGCAAGGATGATGAGGCTCCCCGTCTGCTGGCTGCACCTGCCAGAACCTGCATGAGGAGGACAGGAACTGGGTGGGTCTCATGAGTCTGCCACCAGCACGGCTTGGTCGTGGCAATGCTGGCCTGGCTGGCAGAGGGCTTTTCTTGGGCCTCTTCACCTCCCTTTGCTCAGACCACACACTGCTGCTGGCACAGCCCACAGCCTGGGAATTTGTGGCATAAATGTGACTGAGTTTAGCCTCGGTGCAGAGCTCTGTTCAGGAGGCTTGGCTGGCTGTGGACAGCAGGGGTTTGAGAGAATAAAGGGACCTGGGCAGCTGGGCCAAATCCTCCCCTCAGCAGAGGAAAAGTCTGGAAGGGGCATTTGCCTGATAGGTGCCCCGCAGCGTGGGGAAGATAGGGATGGCCTGGGAGGCGCTGTGCATTGTTGAAAGCAGTGTAGTTTCTGCCTGGTTTTGGGAAGAAGAATGTAGCAGAGTGCCATCTAGTGCCAGGCCTGCACCGTGGTACCCGGAGAGCGAAGTGAATGAAAGTGCTCCCGAGGACTTGTGTGCCAGCCAGAGCAGAGCATCCAGATGGCAGGAACAGGATGTGTGTGGGTATGTGAGGCGAAGAGCTCTGCAAACTGAAGCAGCAAGTTACTGAAGAAGAGAAATGCCTTGGGAATCCTTTAACACGTGAGGTTTGTGTTGGCAGCTCCCCTGGCTCCAAGGTGTAACTGGAACAAGGTGTGCTCATAAGCCATGGTTGGGAGGGGTTGGGGGGCTTGGCATGGGACACGGCTACATCCCTGAGCAGGGATGATTTTTTTCTGCCTGCAGAGAGGGGGCCAAACACAACTCAGCCCAGGCATGGGAGGGGGGTGTCCTCAGGATGTGAAGGCCCAGAACAAGCCTGCTGCACTGAATTCACACGTCCTTGTGTGCCTGTTACCTGAAGCATCCCGTGCTGCTTTCTTCTCAGCAGAGGAAATGCCACGATGAGAGAGTGGGTGAAGTCTGGTAGGCTCATTGCTCCTGGCAGCAAACCTGTTAGATCTGAGTGAATAATGCACCATTCTTCTATTCATGTTCCTCTGGTGTTAGAAATGTCATTGCTTTGGCCACCACCACCTCCACTTTGAGTGCTCACGCTACAAACGTGCCAGTCATTGAGTTTTACTGGCTGACATGTTCACACAAAGTGAATTCCAGAGTCACACACACAAGGAATTCAAAAATGGATGCACAAGAGCTTGTGAAAGACATGCTTGCCATTGGTCAGAATAGGGGAGGAGATGATGCTGTGATATCTCTGGGCGATCACACCTAACTGCATGGAACAAAATTTGAATATTCATGAACAGAAAGCAAAAAAAGGAAAATATTCATCAGAGAGATTAAATTCCAAGAAATCGTTATGTGAACAGAGATTTCACAGAGAGAGAGAGCAGCTAAATTTGTCAAATAAATTATTTACTCTGAATCATTTATTCTGTCTAGTGAAATTCTCCAAGGGGACGTGTAGTCACCCAAGGTGACCCATGTATTCTGATTTCTTTTATTAACTGCACCAGATTCTTTGGTTATTTCTAAGGGCAAAATAAAAATCATTCCATTTGCTTTTTCTCATTAAACTGAGGTCGAACCTCTGCTGCTTAGGGTGTCCAGGAGAAGTTCCTCTGGTGCTGTAAGATAAAGGCTCTGAGGCCTGGTCCCTGTGATCAGATGATGTATGGAAACTAATCATCTAGGCATTCTCAACCTTTTTGTGGATCGTGACACACTTGGTGGCGTGTCACAACTGTACAGGACATACCAGCCCACCTATCCCGGGCCAATTCCAGCCGTTTTCCTTGCTCGCTGTGACACACCACTGTGTGGGAAGACAATAATGCATCCCGACGCTGACTGAGAACCGTCCGACCTCCTCATAATGCAGGGAGGCCACAGAACCTGGGACAGGAGGAACTGCCACTTCACACGGCAAAAACCTGGCAGCAGCATGTGTTGGGGCCTGCAAGCCAAGGATAGGAGTTGTGGTGATCCCCAGCATGGCACTGCTGTGAAAAAACAGGTCTGCAGAGTCATTTTGGAGGCATTTCCACCAGTACGTGCAGTTGTGCAAGCCCCTGTTTGTTCCTGGGTGGTGAGGGCCTCCTGGCTGTCTTCTGGTTCACTCATTTATCATTTGGTTGCTGACAGGAGGTGAACATGAGCACAAGTCTAGCTCTCCTGAACAAGATCCCAGCCTTTGTCATGGGATGGCTGTGGCCTGTAGCCCCACACACCTCAAGTGGCATTTGGAAGGATTGTTTCACAATTCGTGGGGTTGTTTCTTCCTGTCAGCTGTGTGGAAAATTGCCAGATGTGTCAGTTACTCTCATGAGCCAGCCATCTCTGTGACCAGCATGAGTGTAGATCAGTAGCTTGGGTCACAGGAGGAGAGATAATGGGTTTTGCTGGAGGCAGTAGAGGGCCAGGGAAAGCTCTTTTTAAATACCAGATCGTGCCATAGACAGAAAGTGAGAAGGAGAGAAACCGGCAGAGCCGCCTCGTGGAATGAACCACTGCCTGCTGCTACTTGGGTGTCTGCAGGACCAGCAGCCCAAGAACCTTCTCCCCGGGGCCGAGTATCCCTAGAGCTTGTTGGGTTATTCCTCACCCTCGTTAACACAAACGACTTCCCATTTTCAGCAGTGCCACATCCCCTGGTGATGCTATGGCTCATTCTAGGCTGTGTACTCCTGGCCACGTACCGTAGGTCTAGCCCAAACTTAGGGAACTCAAGAGCCACACAAGTTGATTATTAAACCTTTGAGAGCCACACTGAAGCATATAGCCATATATTGTTACCTACCCCAAACTTACTAAGTTTAAAATTCATTGTACACTTTAATTTTATCATTGAAAGAGGGCAAATATTGATCCGATTAATATCAGATTGTAATAATTACTTAGGTTACCATGAAAAATAGGCCTACAGTAAATATGCTGCAAGAGTCCTGTGGCACCTTATAGACTAACAGATTTCTTCAAGCATAAGCTTTCTTTGGCTACAACTCACTTTGTCAGATGCAGGAAATGGAAACTACAGTGGAGAGGTATATATACACATGCCAGGATGGAGGAGGGCAAGTGTTAGCAAAGTCAGTTCAGAGAGCAGATGGGGCCCATACACATCAGTAGATCAAAGGGAGGGAACATGTGAACCGATGAATCACTTCTTGTAAGGTGCTAACCATTCTAAGTCTCTATTCAGACCCAGCCTGATGGCATCCAACTTGCAGATTAGCTCCAACTCTGCAGTTTCACACTGAAGTCTGTTTTTGGCATTTCTTTTTTGAAGGCTGGCAACTTTCAAGTCTGCCACTGAGTGTCCATGGAGGTTGAAGTGTTCTCCTATTGGTTTATGGATGTCGCCATTTTTGAAAGCCGTTTTGTGTCCACTTATCCTTTTATGTAAGGACAGTCTGGTTTGCCCAATGTACATGGCAGAGGGGCACTGCTGGCACATGATAGCATATACCACATCAGTGGCTGTGCAGGTGAATGAGCCCCTGATGGGGTGGCTGATGTGGTTGGGGCCCATGATGGTATCCTTGGAGTCAATGTTTGAGCAGAGTTGGCAACGGGGTTTGTTGCAAGGATAGGTTCCTGGTGTTCCTGGTGCGCTGGTGTTCCTGTTGTACGGCTGCTGTTTCTCCCTTGCTGTCCCCAACCATGCCGCCGCTTCCTCCCTGCCGTCCCCGACCATGCCACCGCTTTCCCCCCACTGTGCTCTTCTGCAAGCTGCACTTTTTCTTTCAAGAGCCACATGTGGCTTGCAAGCTGCAGTTTGGTCATGCCTGGGTGCTGGGGCATATGTACAACGAAGCGATCAACAGCCCCTGCCTCAGAGAACCAACAAGCTGGGAGGGAGAGTTGGCAGCATCTCTTTGCTGGCGCAGCTGAAGAACATGCTACAGCTGAGCCATGGGGTTCCTCTCTCCGACCACCAACCAAGATGACCCCACCCTAGGAGATGGTATGGGGTGAACAGTGAGAGCTGGGAAGCCTAAATTCCTATCCTGATGCCCTTACTGACTTGTGTGGCCTGGGGTAAGAAACGACTCCTCAGGCTGCAGTTTCACCACTGGTGTCCCCTGGGGATAACGAGACTCCCACAGAAAGACAAACAAGCGGTCTGGTGGCCCTTTTAAAAACTAACCAATTTTAAAGACAAACCATGCAGTCATCCAGGACAGCTAAAAGTAACCCCTGGGCTCGTGCTGCACCTCTGTCACCAGCCCTGGTACGTGCTACAGGATCATACACCATTGCAAGTAGGGCAATGGGATGTAGGCAGGGTGCAGGAGTCTGTGCAATGGTGAATGGGAGAGGTAGTGTCCACAAGAAAAGAGTGAGATAGGCATTGGCTCCTAATTGTAGCCATGTGTGTCTTGGACTTCCTCACCCTGCAGCTGTTACTAAAACTCCAGTCCCTTGCACATGAAAATGTGCCTGTGGGCTCAGGATCAGGCTGACCCCATCTGCGGTCCCTTGAGTAAAGGTCAGAAATTCCAGCTGCTCCGAATTTTCCTTGGCTGAGCCCCCTGTTGCTCTGAATGGCCCATGGAGCTGGGCAGTGGGTGCATTTGGTCATCGGTGAAGTGGCCCGAAGTGTGGATACACAGTCTCCTTCTAAAGCAGTAGGTGTGTACTGTATCGGGCCATGACCAGAGCATCCTCGGAGAAGTGCAGAAGAGAGCCAATGGCTGGATTCAGCTGACACCTTCCTTGTTACCTGTGTTTCTAAACACTGTGACTGCTTGCTTTAAATGGGAGTGATGAGTGCTGTGACTAATTATCTGGCTCAGCATTTTGGGAATGTGGATCTGAGGCATTTCTACAGGCCCTTCACGCCAAAGGATCCCAGAGCAGCTTGTAAACACTGCTGAGACTTGTAAGCTGCTGTGTTAGGCTGCAGAAAAGCAACACAGCACATCAGCCTTGTGACAGCTCTGAAAGGCAGCCCATCTGTACAAATGTAATGCACAGCGTATAGGCTGTATATTTGTCTTCCTGCAATGTACTGACTGATTAGGATAAAACATTTTTTGCAAGACAACCCACAGCGAGGTCACAGGCAGAGGATCATGACTACAGGTGCAGGAGCATCATCAAAGAGACCCTGGTTCTGTGCAAATGCTCTAAAGAATGAGGAAGAAAGCAAGGCAGAGAATGGATTAAATAGCCGGGAATTGTCTCCAAACAGAATGTTTTTCATGCTTTCCCACGAGGCATCAGAATGTCTTTACGGACAAATAGGCAGAGCAGAGTCCATTATGCTCAGCGCTTTTTGCCTTGAAACATAAATAGCTCATTGTGTATCATAGAAATGTTTGTTATGAGGAAATGTGTATGCTGGAAAAAGTTAGACATTAAATCATTATTTCATGCAGAAAGATATTGCTAAAGGGAGAGGATTACCTACTATATTAATTCTGTCCCTCAGCACCCCACACATCTTTCTGCATATAATGACGTTCATCACAAAATGTAGTGGTGAAACAATTTTGTACATTTCAGTTCTATTTCCTGGGAGATTGCACATCCCGCTGCCCTCCCAGCCAGCCCCGATCCTTGTACTCAGGCGGAGCAAGGAGGGAGAGAGGACCAGTCATTTCATATTTGCCGAAAAATTACTCCACTGGCAACTCCTTGAGAGAGTCCCAAGTGTGTAGACTATTTTTCATCTCACTCTGCTCCCTGTGCAGCCACTGGCTACCTTCCAGGATCACTGTTAACCATTCACCAATTCACTCTGCTGCACCATTCGATGCCATGTGTATAGGAAGAGAGCAGGGTTCCCGCGTTCTCCCACCTCCAGCCATGTGGCCTGGGCAGAAGGAACTCCTGGCAGGCTCAGCCTCTGGGGACAAAGAGATGGCCCAGTCCGGCCGGGAGATGGGGCCTATAGTGGCACAGGACAACAGTGCCCGCCAAACTGCTGTGTCTTGGCACTGGGGAGGCGTCCGACTTCTTTTTTTTAAATTTCTTCTAGCTGATAGGTTGGTTGGTCCAGCCTTCTCCTCTGCCATCCGCTACTCCATGTGCATTTCCCTCCCTCACGCTAACTGGTTGGACAATGAAAAGCAGCCAGACAAGATGACCCCCCGGCCTGGCAGATCTAGACAGGCTTGGCTCCAGAACCTCACTTGCTCTGCTCGGGTTCTTCCTCCCACGTCGCCCCTTTGTTGCCCACTCTGTCAACTGGCAGCTCTTTGGGGCAGCACCCAGCCCCAAGGGTGCTGATCCTGAGTGTGGGGTCCTCAGCCCAGTTTTAATACCCACAGCAATAGCAGGGTCTATTGTACCTCCGTGCTGCAGCTCTTGATAAACCCTGAACTCTCTAAGGCAGCCACAACACCAGGGAAAACCAGTGCTCGGTTGCTTCCAGCCTTCGGACTGATCACGGAGGCCTCTGAGCTCTGCGGTGGCTGGTTAGTCCTTGTCGAGCTCTGTGCTCGCCTGCACCATGCATCTCTTGATGAGGGCAGCTCAGTCGATGCCCAAAAGACATATAGCCAGCTGCAGGGGCTGCCTCCCTTGCCAGGTCCTTACCCTGTCTCTCAGTAGGGTGCGTGAGCAGGAGGCCAGGTCAGGCATGGATAAGTTTTCTTGGGTGGGAGTTGTTCTCGTCTGGAGAAGGCAGCTAGCCATCATATACACCTGTTGCCAGCAAGGGAGTGGCAGAATGCAGGGCGTCTTCACCAGACCCAGGTCTGAGCCCTGCTCTACACAGAGACAACCCTTCCTCTACATGGCCCGGCAGGACAGAGATGGTAACGGCTTGGCCTGGCCCACCCGCGGCAGAGTAGGGCCTGGTGTCTGGGAACACCCAATGGCAGAACATCAGCTGTAGGATGAGGTGAAACTTTTTTCACCAGGGGGCTTGATGAAAAATGGCTTTGCGGGAGGTCAGATGTTTCTCCCCCATTCAGAATTTTCCAGCTTTGTCTTCAGCTCCAGGGAAATGTTTCCATTTGGATGAGAATCTGAAAGACTCCATGAAAAATAAAAATGGTTCCGTTCTACTCGGAGCTTTTCCACAGCGAATCCTTGCCATTTCCTGGCTGGCTCTGCTTGCAGACGTCGGGGAGGGATGTGTTTGACTGTGAGAGTCGTCTCTTCTGTAGTGGATTTTACTCATCTCTGGTGTTTCTCTCCACCCCTGCTCAGCAACCTGCCCTCCATTTGTGGCCTGAATGCCCCTCCTCAGGGAGATGGGAACCATGGAGAAAGTGGCAGGAGCCACAGTATTGTGGCAAGTGGGGTGTGCATTCCTGAGATCTCCTGCATCAAGTGGTGGGACAGGCCACAGATGATGGACCTGGATGAGATTGTCAGGAATTAGCACCTTTGATGCACGTTGTCCTTTTCCTGCACACAGACTTCCTGAAACCAATGTCTGCCTGAGTTGTGGTTGTGATCTGTCCTTTGCACGAAGGACTCCAGCATATAATTCACATGGCGTGGTGACTTTCTGATTGCAAGGCTGGAACTTGCATGACTAGAAAAGGAAAACCAAAGGGCTCCATCCTAGCGGGCATATTCATTCAGATGGAGGCTGCCCTGCAGGGTGTGTGGAAGCCCCTAGCCAGAGTGGCAAATCCCCCCACCAAATGAATTTGTATGTGTCCCTGAAACCTTTTTCTGGAGTATGGTTGGTAATGACAGGAAGGCAAAACCCTGCTCGACAGAGACCTCTTGATCTGAGAACATTCGCTTTCTAGTTATTCAGCCAGATGTGGCTTGCAGGATGTCTTTTCAGTGCCAGCACTTGGTTTCAGGCTATGCGCTGCTCTGAGAAGCTTTGCCAAATGGGACCCCAGTGGTGCTGTGAACAAGAAAAAAATCAACTTTCCCACGGAGAAATATGGTGACCCTCAAAATCACTGCTTCTGAATGTCAGGTCTTTACACTGAAAGGGCCAACACCTCTTACAAAGCCACAGCAAGTTTCTAATCAAAAACATTTTTTTTCCCAGAGAATGGCTCACAGAGGGAACAATTTCTGAGGTCAGCAGAACAGCAAGCACAAAGCACCATACAAGCAGGGAAATAAAAGCAATTGTTTGTTGTGACATTTTCCTCCCAAACAAGACGTAGGTCTGACCCTGTTATTGCTTTGCTTAGCAATGTAAAACAACCAAGGAGTCCTGTGGCACTTAAAGACTAACAAATTTAATTATTTGTTGGTTGTTAAGCACCACAGGACTCCTTGTTTGTTTTACTGAACTAGACTGACGCAACTGCCCCGTGGAACTTGGCAATGTACTACCCTTCCTTGTTCCCATGCAGTCACCGACACCCAGCTGCCATGCCGAGGTGAAAGCTGGGTACAGGCCATCTGGGTGGACTCATCTACCCGTTACAGGGCTGCAGTCTGACCATCTTGGCAATCACCATGCAGGATTTGCATCTCTGTGTGGCTGTCTCCTCACAGGACGCACATGTGAGTGTTCGCGGCAGGGACCCTCTCTTTGTTCTGCTGTTGCTGCCTGCACGCCCTGTGGTGTGTCAATAATCCTGAATGCTGGCCCCAGGATGGGGCACCATAAACTACTAGCCATTACATAACAACCTCTGCTACGTTACCCTTATTTAAAGGGCTGTGCTTGAAACTGGCACTAACACATGCAGAATATGCTGTGTCTTTGCTGGACCTCCGGTCTGGCTTGGAGAATACCCTGAAGGATGGACAGGGGTCTCAAACCTGCCCCGCAACGGTGTGTCTGCAGTGCAGACAGCTTATATGATCCAGGTCAGTTAATAACTAATGAGATGTCACAGAACGTGGGAATGGGGCGCAAACTTTACAGCCAGCTCTTTGACAAGGCAATGTCCTATTAAAGTGCAAGTCCAGACTCTACAAGACGCTATGTGGTTAAAACAAGCCTTGGAGATGTGACACTGGAATGGTCAGAGCATCTAGAAACATCATCCAGAGGGTAGGTTAGCTGGATGGCAGTAATCAGTATGTGGAGCTGCTGAACGCTTCACAAACATAGTCAGGGAGTATTTGGCCTGATTACTGTCACAAAGATTTAAAAAAAAAATGATGAGTGGATAATTCTGTTCTTTTGCTAGGTTTTGCTGTCACTTGCAAATGAATATTTGCCAGTAAATGTTACTCTTGCCCCCCCCCCAGTTCTGTCAGGCAGCCTCTCGCTGGAGGAACTGAAGACTAGCTGGAAAAGGGCCTGTTCTTATAGTGCACTGTGGCGGGGCTGCAGGACCCAGCCCAAAAGGTGGACTAGGTGGCTGATGAGCCTTTCTGTGCCTACTCCCTAGACAGGAGAAGCTGGTAATCACACAGGAGAAAGGAGGCCCCAGAAGCCAAGATGCCATTCAGGCAGGTTTTGGAGCACAGCTCGGTAATTGCTGTTGACATCTGCAGGGGATTCTGCATAGAAGCTGGTGCTTCACCCCCCCGCCCCGCCCCCTTCTCCCAGAACTGGAAATTGGGTGGACTGATTTCACTCCTGCTCTCCCAGACACGCTTCCTTCTGGGGAAAAAGTCAGTGGGGGAATCTTTGGTCCTAGTGCACACGAGCCTGCTCAGACCAGGGATGGGGGTCTGAAGCTCCCAGTAAGAGCTGAAAGGAACAGTTGATAAGCAGTGTCTTGGCAAGAACGATGGGGCTGCTGTGTGTGCTTCACCAGTGGCACAAAAACTGGCAGCTCAAACACACTTTTCTGCATCCTTAGAGAGCTTCCACATCACCATCTGTCTGCGGCTGCCCAGGCAGGACACCTCTGTAACCCAGCAGCTCCCAGTGGCTGGCGTGGGGAGCCTGGTGTGGCAGAACAGTCTGTTAGAAGCAGCTCCTTCTAGCCACCACAGCCACCAGTGGCGTCCCCCCAGCAAGTTAGCTTCCCTTGTTTAATGAATCTTGTATTTTCCTTTCCTTTCCTTCCCTCTGGCTGGTTTTCACCCTGTTCACAGTAATGCAATGGCTAGGGCCTGGGGCTTTGGTCTGAGTGGCCGGCACACAGCCTGTCCATGCCCACTCGGAGAGAGCCAGCTGGTGGGTGGGTGGAGGGGTCCGCACTGGAAGTTGCCCTCTGCTTATGGACCGCAAGTGGCCAATAAAGGGAAACTTCACTTTGCATACTTATGGGAGTTTCAAAAGCCTTTAATGATGACAGCAGGTGAAATGACACATCATGAAAGACAGTTTGTCTGATTGTCTAAAAATATTGCATTTGGTTCCTAAGGGACGGGCACATTTCTCCTTTATCTTCATACTAAGATGTTTGTGCTGGGTCAACGTGGTATTGCTCTAGAGGGGCCCCCTAGCTAACTCAGTAGGGTCAAAATCTTAGCAAAACAAATGTTTATTCCAAGGGGCCGGTTATATGTGTAATTATTGGATTCAAAGATTAAAAATCTGCCTCATTTTGAGATTCCATTGATCTTTTGATGACTTTTTAAATGTCTGGCAAGAGAACAGAGGCTTTGCAAGCAGTAGACTCTACACACCCAAACGGTCTTGATTTCAATAAGTATTCAGTCCCTGTTTGGTAAATACACCCAGTGTTGATGGTGCTTAATGGTGCCTGTAATTGGTGTCTAAAGTTATTTAAAAGTAAATTTACTAGAAAATAATTAGCAATTTTATAGTTCACTACTTCCTAATTTTGTTGATAAAAATTTTCGGTGGTTTTATCAGATGACACAATAACAATGGTGTGAAATAGCTTTTTCCAAATTGCTAGGAAAGGCTGCACCCAGTATCAAACAAAACATTTTCTCTCTTAACTTGTCTTGGAAGTCAGCCCTCCCACCCGTTTTCCTATGCAGCAAATTAGCCTTGGGGGAAACGCAGGTCAGGAATCAGGCCCTGGGTGTTCTGAGCCCGGAGAAGGAAAACTGGTTCCTCCCTTGGACTGAAGTATCTGTCCTTAATGAGCTGGTGGAAACGCTCAGCCCCACCACAAGCCCCCTTCTCTGATTACAACAGGTGAGTTGACCTCATCTTCCTCTGTACACTGTTCCCAGTGTTTGAATCTTTACAACTGCTTTGATTTGCTGTTACAGTGTGACCTGATCCCATGACTTACAGTCCCCTTACACATTTATTTCCTCCCATTTTGTAAGTTCCCCCCATCTTCAAAGTGTCTGACGAAGTGGGATTTTCTCCCATGAGAGCTCATGCAATAAATATATTTGTTAGTATTTAAGTGCCACAGGATTGCTTGCTTGTTTTACTTTTCTTCCTGGCAGCTCCAGAGACTGCATGAGTGCTTAGAGACCGGGACTAAATGTAAAGAAAGCACTTTCCCACTAGTTGTTTGTACCCTGTGGTGCTCAGCTGGTTCACGCTTCTCTGGCTTGCTGCACAGCTGAGAAGTCAGGTAAAGAGCCTGCTGCCCCCACTGAGCTCCTGACTCCCTGTCTGGGTGGTTGAATCCAGAATCAATGACAGGAAGGCCTGGGGAACAAGGCACAGCTGGCCCTGAGCTTGCCGTGTGCTGGGCCTGACGGTGCTGTTGGGCCGACAGTGGCTCCTTGTGACATCCTGGCTGCTTTCGACTCCGGTTCCAAACACTACCCAACCACAATTGCCAGGGTCAAAAAGTATCTTGGAAAAGGTTTTGATGAGAGATCTATAAACCACCATCAAGCTAGTGCTCTCCCTCCATGACTCAGGGCCCACTCATCCAGGATTAACCTGGACCATCCCTTCTGGAGAGATTTGTTCCCCGTTTGGCACTGGGACAAAAGTGGACAGGGTTGGGGGATGCAGCTTCCCCCTTCCAGCTGTAACAATCATAAGGGTTCATTAAAGAATAAACTATTGAATGAGTGAGGAACAGAACTTTAATAACTGAGATGGGAATGACTCCCAGATGTGCAGCTGGAAGCAGCCACCTTACATCTGATGTAGGGCACAGCCCCCAGTTCACGCAACACTGTACCATGCCAGGGAATGTCTCCAAATCACTCTGCTACTAAAACAAGCAAGGAGGCCTGTGGCACTTAACAGACTAACAAATTTATTTATCGCATGAGCTTTCCTGGGAGAAAAATCCCATTTCATCACATGCTTTGAAGATGTGGAACTTACAGAATGGGAGAAAATAAATGCAGGGATATGTAAGTCATGGGAACAGGTCAGACTGTTATAGGGTTAGGGTTACAATATGACCTGATCCCATGATTTGCACTTCCCTGCATTTATTTTCCTCCCTTCTGTAAGTTCCTCATCTTCAAAGCACCTGACGAAGTGGGATTTTCTCCCACAAAAACCTCATGCAATAAATACATTTGTTAGTCTTTAAGTGCCACAGGACTCTTTGATTGTTTTACTGAACTGGACCGACACGGCTGCACCTTTGGAGCTCTTCTACCAGGCCCTCTCGGCACCAGACTGTCTAGCATGCCAGGGATGAAAGTGGCCACCAGATCTCCCCTGCCAATCAATGAAACCATGGCCTGGCCTCCAGGGTCCACGGGGCCCTTCTTCTGCTGTCCTGGGCGGCTGTGCAAAATCTGGCCCTTAAGCACATCAGGTCTGTGTATGGCCACCAGCTCAAAGAGCCCAATGGGCTGAACTGCAGCATGACATCAATACCACTGTCTCAAGATGGCTCAGAGCTCCTGTCTGCCCCCTGCTCTTGGTTGTGCAAGGCGTGGGAGTGGGGCAGCTCTCACCATGGGCCTGTCCTTCTGTAGTTGTTGTGTTGGGTTCAAAGCTGGCCAAAGACTGCACCACACGTTCTGTGATGCGCCACTCAATAGCAGCCTGATAAGGCAGGGCAATGGCGAGCAGAGACCAGACTTGCTACATGCTACCTATATATTGTGTCCATGGCTAGCGTAAGAAAACACCTACTATCCACACTGGTGCCAATTGCTGGGTTTTCCCTTTCTGGCTTCGTGCTTTGGCTAGATCTTCCCTCCAGACTGGACGCTCAGTGAGGCAAGGAAAATCTCTACCATATGCCGTTCAGCCCTCAGGACATGGGCCCTTGGCCTGCCTGCTTGAGGCACTCAGGTGCTATGTAAATGTCTTGGTGTCCAGGCTACCAAAGAGAATCTGCCATGTTGCACTGATTCATTGATTCTGCAGGCAGGAGAGACCTTTACGATCATCTCATCTGACTTGCTGGGTAACACAGGCCAGAGACCTACTCGAAAACAATTCCTAGAGCAGATCTTCTAGGGTATCTATACAGCAAATGAAACCTTTGGCTGGCCTATGCCAGCTGACTCAGGCTCACATGGTTTGAGCCTTGGGGATTGTTGTTCATGTACAGACTTCTAGGCTTCACCTGGAAACTGGGCTCTGGGATCATGTGGGGTGGAAGGGGTTAGGAAGTCTAATTCTGCTGGCATGGGCCAGCCACAGGATTTTGTTTGCTGTGAAGGAACACCCTTAGAAAAATGTCTGATTTTAAATGTAAAATTTACTGCTGGAGAATGCACCATGACGCTTAGCAAATTGTTGTACTGGTTAATTACTCAGTCTTAATTACTCTCCTTGTAAAGGCTTTCCAGTCTGCATTTGCCTAGCTTCCATTTCCAGCCACTGGACTGTGTTAGCTCAGGAGCTGGCAATCCAAAAGACGAGCCATTTCTTAAAATTCCTTCAATAACCAAGTGTTCAGAGAGCCACAACGGGTATAGCCTCCCAACAGGGAGTGGGGCAGCTGGGTCAGGGTGCCTGCCACAGGGTCCCCTGTTGGTCAGGGAGACCTGCAGCCAGGAGCAGGCCGTCCACAAGGTCTCCGGGTGGTGTGGGGAGCCTGGACCTGGGGCACAGGCCACCCTCAGGGTCCCCGGCTGGTGGGGAGGAAACCTGGGACCCAGGACCTAGAGCTGCATGGGGGTAGTCAAAGAACCACAGGCTGCAGACCCCTGTGTTAGACCCTCTCTGTTAGGCTGAAATCATTAGCCAACACTTCTTCCCCATGTAGATACTTACAGACTGTGATCAGATCAGACCTTTGTCGTCTTTGTGAAGCTAAATAGATTGAACTCCTTGAATTTGTCGCTATGGGGCATGCTTTTCACTCCTTTAATCATTCCTGTGGCTCCTCTGACCCATCTCCAGTTTATCAACAGCCTTCTTGAACTGTGGACATCAGAACAGGACACAGTAGTCCAGCAGAAATGGCACCACTGTCAAATTCAGACCCTCTCTACTCCTATTCCAGACCCCCCCCATTTATGCATTCGAGACTCACATTAGTGCTTTTGGAGCAGTGCTACACTGGGAGTTCATGGTCAGCTGATTTTCCTCTATGACCCCCAAATCATTTTCAGTATAGAGATTCCCATCCTGGAAATGTGGCCCACATTCCTTGTTCTGAGCTGTACACATTTACCATTACCCATATTCAAATGCTCATTATTTGGTTGTACCCCACTTACCAAATAATCCAGATTGCTCTGTATCAATGACCTGTCCTCTTCATTATTTATCATTCCCCCAATTGTTGTGTTATCTACAAAATTTATCAGTGATGATATTAAACTTTCTTCCAGATCATTGATAAAATTGTTCAACAGCCTTGAACCAAAGGCTGACACCTACATCCACTAGAAACACATCGACTTGATGATGATTCCCTGTTTACAATGCCTTTTAATGTGGGCTGTGTTAAATTTATATTGTTCTAGCTTTTTAACCAAAATGTCGTGTTGTATCAAATCAAGTTCCTTGGAGAAGTCTATTACAGCAGCACTATGAACTTTATCAAACAAATTTGTAATCTCATTTAAAAAATTAGATTGACAGGATCTATTCCCATAAACCAGTGTTGATTGGCTTTTATTATATCCCCTTTTTTAAATTCTTTGTTATTCCAGTGCCGTATCTGCTGCGCCATTATCTTGCCCAGAACTGATGATAGACTGACATGCTTAGAACTTCCCAGGTCACCCCCCCATTCACTCTTTTCTCAAATATTGTCACATTAGCTTTTTGCCGGTCTTCTAGAACTTCTCCAACATGCCAAGACTTATTGACAATCAACATTCAAGTGCCAGCGAGTTCCTCAGCCAGCTCTTTGAAAGCTGTTGGATGGACCTCATCGGGCCTTGTGACTGAAGAATATCTAATTTTAGTAGCCGTTGTTTCCAGTACATTAGCTCTTTGGGAGAATGTTGTAAAGAATGTTACCACCATCATACACTATGACTACTCCATTTTTTCCTCCAAATATTTATTGAACACGTCTCACTTTTCTGAATTATTATTGATAACTCTACCCTTTCTAGCTACTAAATGGACTGAAACCATTGTCAGGATGCTGTTTGTTTCCAATATATTTTTTAAAACTTCATTCTTATTGCCTCTAACTGTGCAAGCCATAGATTTCTCCTTGTGTCCTGCTGCTTCCCTTCTGATTTACGTAAGTGAATGGTGTTTCCACAGCCGTTCATTGTCTGCAAAGATGAACTTTGTCAGCAGCTTGTTTCTATGGGGCATACAGCTCTGACAGCTCCCGGAGATCATTCTCCCGCCTCCTGTTTCTAGAAGATGCTGTTGCTTGGCTGTGGTTTGGCTGAACTCTCTTCCCTCACTAAGCTAATCAGCCACCCAGGAGGATAGGGGATGGGGTGGTTTGTTAGTAGCCCGTGGGCTGAAATGCCCTCATGGAGCAGTTTAGAAGAGGACGTAAGTGCATAACAATCTCGGCCACGCTGAGGGTAACTCAGGAGCAGAGACTCAAATGCTGATGTTGGCTAATCCCCTCTCTAAATGGCTGGCTTCCTACGGCCCTCAGAAATACCCTCCTGTGTGCTAGCTCCCCTGATGCCCATGGTGGGCCCTGCAAAAGAAACTGCATCCCTGCTTGGCTGGCTGACCACTGAGACTCTGCCAGTCCAGGTCTGTGAAAGGCAGGCAGAACAGTGCTGTGGAAAGGGGGACTTAGGCGTCAGCTCTGGACATACTTAGAGTGAGAGGAATTGTCTTATTGCAATTAGCCAAACAACCTGTCAAAGTGCCATTAACGAGATCACACTGGGAAATGTGTGGGCGCTGCTCAAACAAAGCCAGCAGCGTTTGAGTGCCATTGGTTCAGTCCTTTGCAAGGAATGACACCTTCCTCTCCCTCCCAGCCCCACAGCCTTTGCAGAGAACCTGCATGCTAGGACCCTCAAGCAAAGCACAATGCCCCCTACAAGGGCAATGCGTTTTCTGTCCCAGTGGCAGCTGCGCCGTTAGTCCTTTTCCTGCTCCCAGGATCTTATTTGTGCTTACAGGCATGGAAAGCTAAGGCAGGAACCTCTCTCGCAGGCGCTTCGCATGTGGCGTGACTGACTGGGCGCAGGCTCCTGCACGGCACTGAGCACTGGGTTAGTGTGGAGCATTCTCCTCCTTCCTTTGCTTTGGAATATACCTGAGTGACTGCCCAGCCCAAGGAGAAATGGCGCAGAGAAATCCAGCTGCCATAAACTTTTATTGTTTAGGGCTCTTATGATCAAGTTTAGGCTCCAGGTTTTCAGATGGTTGTGTTGTTTAGGTACAGAATGATACAGATAGATGTGTTTGGCAGGAGAAGACAGCACAGCAATTGGGCTTCAAAAGGACGAATTCACTTTTCATTTCTGAACCATTAAGTACCAGCTCTTTCCATAACAATGAATCATCCAGCCTCTGTGTATAAAATTAAATATAATTTATGCTTTGCTAATGGAAATCAAATACAAAATTCAATCTCCTGTGTGTTGTAATGCTGACATTTAAATAGTAAAAAAAGAAAAAAAAAGTTATTAACCCCACTCTCTCCTAGCAGGTCACTTTCCCTTGCCCTGGCTAGAAAATAATGTCTGTCACACTAGCACATTACAAAGGCAGACACTTGTCACTAACCAAGCCAGTGCACAGGGGTGTAGTTAAAGTTACCATCTCAGAAAATAGAATACAAAATGTGCAGTCTAATGCTCTTCCCTGCCAGGGGATATACCATGCATGATGGTCATGGCACCACCTCTTGAAAGTCAGCTGGGCCATGCCAGCCCATCCCAAGAGAACAGTGGGCTTGGTCAACAGCGAACAACATCCATCACAGGTAGCTAGTGGACAGCCACCCACAGTGTCCTGAGTCTCTCCTGGCTTCTTGTCTCCTAGCAGGCCAGCTCCAAACCAGAGCCGTAGACAAGCAATGCAGTCAGAAAAGTGCAGGAGTGACACCTCCCCTTTGCTTGAGTCACTAAGCGCCACCTCCGAGCACAGGGAAGTAACCCATATAAAAATAAAACTCAACACATGGCAAAATGAAGAGTGGGCAGGAACCTGCAGGGGCCAGCATCACCTGGGAGCAGGTGGGTCAGCTGTCACTGTAGCCGCCAGAACATCCCACGGCAAGAACACGCAGCCTTTGGACCTGGTTTTTGTCAGTGTCCTCTTGGTGGCCAAGTTGGCCAAGGGGAAGCAAGCCTCCTTTCAGAGGGCGGGGAAGGGCTGCAGAATTGAGTACATGCAGCTGGCAATGATCACGTTGTGGTGTCTGACTCCTGGGCTAGCATTTTGTTGCTGCTCTAGGAATACAGCAAAACTCTTGGGGTGAGAGTGCAAAATGGAAGCTGCTACTTCTGCCCAGCTGTCGGCCTAAAGACTTCATCAACTGGCAGAACCACATCATCACTGCACACAGGCTGGGTCTTTTCTCAGGTCTCTTTTCCATCTAGGAATGGCCTCGTGTTAAAAAAACAAAACAAAACAAAACAAAACAAAAAAAAAAAAAAGAAGAAAAAATAAAAACACAGGCTGCCTGACGGTAGCCAAAGAGCACAAAGCAATTCCAAGAATGGGCAGGCTCTGATGGTCTCATATGGCCAATGTCTAGGCAGCAAAGCAGCACTCTGACTTCTTTAGGGTTTTTAAAATATCCAAGAACATTTTTGATGTGATACAGGGGAGTCCTAAGGGTCATCTAAGCTCAGTTGGGGCTCGTCTGGGAAAACAAAGTTCCTCCTTGATCAGGCTGTAGATATGCATTGGGCACGCAGCTCCGTGTCACACAGCATTGTTCTGGTGGCCAAGAAAATCATTGTCAGGAAAATGAACTTTTTAATCCTCTTTAGCAATGATTAGTTGAAAGGGCTTGAGCCTGCTAGGTGCTGAATCCTCTCAGCTCCACCATCTTGCCTGGGCTGAAAGGCAATCTCTTATTTCCAGGACAGGCAGCCCAAAATGAATTCAGGGGACTGAGACAGGAGAAGACTTGGGGTGTCATGTGATCAGGCGCCTAAATATTGGGAAAATTTTAGAATGTTCCCTCCATCTGAAGCCATTAATCATTTTGCATTAAACTACGTCACAACCCAGTTTTCATTTAGCAGAAGAAACGACATTTTAATAACATCTGCAGCCATTGAAAGCCCCCCTTCTGCCATAGTTCCCCTTTCTGTACAGTACATTCGGCTTTGCTGGCTGGTGCGCAAGAGTTTTATGGCAGACGCTGGTTTACAATCTAATCAGGCTAATATGAGCTGACATTTACTTTAGTGGGAACTAATGTGATGCTCCCCGAACCTGGCGCACACTGTAAACCTGACAAATGAATTTAGCTCTTTTGCTATACAGTACTCCAAAGCCCTGGCCAGACTTTATTGTGTAACGAACCACATGACAGGCCATGGAACCCAAAGCAGGTGCAGCACCTCAGTGGGCCTGTAGTGACATTTCCCTCGTTTCGTTGAACCAACAAGGATTTCTTGCCACCTTACTCAGAACTGAGCCGTGGTCTTGCTAAAGGAATACAGAAACTGTTTTCTTGCTGCTTTCAAACAGCAACAAATGCAAACTCTCAAAGGAGTGCTAAGGGCTGATAAAAATAAAACACCCCTTCCTTCCATAAGAGGCGGCCCTACTGCTGCTTTTTCTTAACACCAGGTAAAAGGAAAATAAAAGAAAATGAAGCCCAGACATCAAGGTTCTGGTTGTATGAGAAATCACCCACAGGAAGGAAATGTTCCCTCCCGGGTAGCACTCTATTTTCCTTTTGTTCTTGCTGTTACGGCATGTTTCTCAAACAGCCAATGGAATACAGTGCTGCTGTGTCACACTGTGGCTGCCTTGCTCTTTGCTAATAGACGCATGCAGCTGGCTTTGGGTTTGCTGGCGGCTCTAGGAGTGATATGTGCTTATCGTATGCTTTCCATCAGGATTTGCAAATTTGTTGATTATGAACTTCTGTCATATCCAGCAGCCAACAAAGTTTTCCCCAGGGTAGCGAGCATTTGCTCTGTGGAAATTACCTTTTCTTCTCACTGCAGGTTTTGAAGCAAAGATGAAGAATGTTTCACAGTTTTGCAAAACAACTCCCCCCCCACATTACTTTAGACAGCAGTCCTGATTTTCAAAGGTGCTAGGATCCACAGTCCCATGGACTTCAGTGGCACCTGTAGCTACCCAGCATTTCAGAAAGTCAGGCCTGGACCTGGATTTTGCACAACACTCTAGATACTGTGATGAGGTTTGACGCAGTAGAGGGTGTCCTTCTAGGTTAAGGGATACCTAGCAAAGTCCTAAAAAGCCTCCTGTAATGACAACCTGGTCTGCTACCTGAAGCACATCTTGGGCTCAGAGAGGCCTCCTGCCAGCTTGGGGGATGGGGAAGCAGGTTGGATTTCCAGAATTATTGAGAAATGGTGTTTCATTACCTGCCAGCAGGCAGATCTGTAAATGGGACATTAAACCTGGGCCATGCAGCCAGGCCAAGTTCTCTGGGCTGGATCCCATGCGGTCATGCTCAGCTTGGCTCCCTTAGGTGCCAGTGTGTGCCATTGGTTTTTAGTGCACGATCATCTAAAGGAGTGTTTGAGGACTCAGGGGAAAGCCTGGATTCTGGTGTCACTGCAGACCACAGCTAACCAGCTCCACTCAGGCACTGGAGATATACTTCAACATGAGAAAAAAATTGGGCTCAGGATCGTTGTGGCACTTGGTAAATAGGGGCTAGTGCAAGGTGTAACTGGTGTGCAGAGGATGTGTTAGTAGTTAGCTTCTTTGGACCTTTTGTGTGTGTGCGTGTGCATGTGTGCCTGCGTGTGAGTGAGAGCGATCTGATACCACCTGACTGCTAGCAAGGCAAAACTAAAGTAGTGAAGAAGAAATTAAATCTGTCACTTGTCTTGTTGCTATCTGGAGCCTGTAAGTCTTCTTTATGTTGTGCTGGCCACGGGCAGGACTCACTGAATACTGCCTGACTGGTGCCGATGAGGAACACCAGGAACAAAGTGCTAAAAACAGGTACCCTCCCCTCTCTCACTGGCACCCCCACCACCTATTTTTGCAATATAATACAGTGGGAGAGCTTGGCACAGACCCAATGCAACCTCTCCACAATGTGACATTAAGGTTTCAGAGATGGAAATGCTATTCAGCTTGACTTAACCTTGACAATGCAAGAGTCTCTTTGTTACAAAACTGAGACGTTAGCTTTGTGTGAGTTTAGCGTCTGCTGACAGCAATTCACCTCTAGATAGCAGATAGCTTTTCCTCTGCCTTCTTGCCTTTACTTATCATTTTCTTCCTGTTCCCACTGGAAATCTTGACCTGTCATTTGGTAAAACATGACATTGAATGGTTTGTAAAACTTGTGCAGTCTGTGGATAACATCTGGGTCTATTATGGGATGAGTTCGACCCTTGGACTTGCCCAGGCACCTGGGGGCACTGCTGTCCTCTGGCTTCTTCAAACAAGGAAACCCCTTGGTTTTATTGAAATAAAAATGCTTCTCTGTCACAATCCTTTTGAGACCTAAGAAATCCTGGACCTTGGCCATCTCCCCAGCTGGATCAATAATCAACCTCTCACCACTGACAAAGAGGATCTGGGAAAGTGGGAAATACTGCAGCCAGTTCTCCAAGTGCAGTGCATAGATCCCGATGCGGATTGCACTCCAGGAGGCATCGATCAGCCCCAGGGTCCTGTTCTTGAAGGCGAGCACTTCGAAGGTGGGGATCTCGGGCTTCTTGGAGAGTGTCTGTGTGTAATCCGAGATGGCTCTGGTGACCGGGTTCCGCACTACGACGATCAGCTTGATATCCTTGGCCATGGAGTGGATGCGCTTTGGGGCCTCATTGGTCACAAAATAGCTCGGAGTCTTCTCCATCGTTATTTGTCCTTCCACAGTCTTGGGCATCACGTCCCTGTACAGGAAGGAACAGAAGGGGGTTGGGGGGGAGAGGTTAGTTCTGCCTTGGGAATCCTGCTCCCAGGGAAACTCAGCCACATGCCATAAGTTCAAAGCCCCCAGTGGGATGGAGGACACGCCTCACTGGGAGGGAAGTAGCTCACCAAGAAAACTCTGGAGAGCCAGCCCCTTGGGGTGGCTTCAGAGCCTTGGGAAGGCAAGTAGGTCACATGTTAAAGTTGGTCTCAGTACCATATTCTACAGTCAATTTGCTATGGGCATATGTAGACAACAGTTAATTGACAATAAACCTGTACAGTACCTATGCGTACAGCAAGCCATCTGCTACCATTTGCTCAATTAAGTCTATTCACTTCAGAGTCTTGTACCAAAGTGGTGCATTTAGGATTACACAAGCCCTTTTTGTTATGATGACATGCTTTTAAATGTCTCTGCTAATAAAACTTAATACAGAATAAGATCCCTTGCTTCTAGTACAATAATTAAATTTATTTACTATCTTGCGTGTGAGGAAGAATGACTTTTCTTTTATCTCTAATTCACATGCTCTGTCAATAATTAATTGCTGCCGGGGTTTGAGCTTCCTGCGCAAGCACTTTTATTAGCCAAAAGGAATTTGCCTACTGGATAAATTAACATGTAGCAAGACTTTCCTGGATAGCATACTACCATAGTGTGAAATGCAGCTGCCGGCCAGACAGCTTTTATATCTAAGAGAATGGAGAAGGGAATGCCTGGCCCATATGCCCCAAGTCAAAGATTAATGTAGCAAACCAGACGGTTTGAAATTATGGACCCCGTAAGTGCATTAGAGCATCTTCTAAACTTTAACTGCTGGTCCCAGGCTGGCTGAAGTTCTTTGCCGTGAGTCAAGCACATATTACCTCCCATTCACACATACGCTTTGCTGGGAGGCCAGTCCACTCCTAAGAACAGGAAAAAAAAAAAACCTCAAGTGTCTCCTCACGCTGACTGTGGGCTCAGATGTTCTCTTGTGGCTTCATGCTTGACAACCATTATTTGTCTGGGGAAAGCTAGAAAGAGCACTTCCTCAATGCTGTGTGAAACCCTGCCTCACTCACCAGGCCAAAGGCCTGCCTGCTCACTGCCTTGTGCTTTACTGACTTGATTTGCACCTGTGTGGTATATGGAACACCTCCCACCCAGACCAGCACCCACGTTGTGCAGGATTAAATTGGTAAGTAAGGTGCAAGGCAGTGAGGAGACAGGTCCACAGTGCCTGGCGCCTATATCAAGTGCTGACACCAAGTGCCAGAGCAAATGTCCATTGGACAATTGTTTCAGTGTCTGCAGCTGGCACAAATCAAAATGTTTTGAGTTTAACATAAACCAAAGATATTCATTTTATTTTCAGTTCAACGATTTGATTTGGAAGCTGTGCAGCTATGCTCTGTCACACACATTGGTATTTACACAATGTAAGATGCCCCAATTTTTCATGACTATTCCATTGCTTGAATGGGTAGTTAGCAGGCAAAGCGTGGTCTCTCCGCCGTGGTTAATACTCAGAAAGTAGAACCATGACACAAATGTGCAAGGTGCTGAGCATCCCCTGGGAGGAGCTTGTGCACTGCCCACATCTCCTACTGGTTTTAGCCCAAGGTGAGGGCACACAACATCTTGCAGGATCAGGCCCTTCATATGGGAAACAGTTTCAGTGCAAACATATGGAGAGAAAATAATGGGTCTAGGCTCGAATCAGATCTTTCCCAGCACCTTGGCACCAGCAACCACAGTGATGCTGATGTGAAAGTGCAGCACACAGGCAACCAATCAGTCTGTGGTGTTGCACACTGATGTCTGGAAATGGAAATGCTTATTACACATAGCCCAGCTAGATTCACTTACCGCTGCCTTTTACTAGACACTGTTAAATGCAACCTGTCACTTTTTAACTGTGTTCATGGGTTCTGCTATCATGATCTGAGATTAAGTTATTTAGTCACACAAGGTCCATCTACACTGGAGCCTTAGGTTGACTCAAGGAAGCTTAAGTCAACCTACAGACCCCCATGGCCACACTGGACTTTTATTAGGTCAACTTAAGTGCTTCCTCAAGTCAGCTTAATAACACCACTTCTTAACGCTTAAGTCAACCTTATTAAGCTGGCCTAAGCCATTATAGATGGAGAACAGCCCTTAAGTCAACTTAACTGGTCTCTAGGCCCCCTCCCAGGGCTCCTGGCCACCAGGAAGGGTCGACCTACCATCTACCCATGTGGATGCAGGCAGTCGACAGGAGTTTTCAGTTTGGATGCTCTAAGTTGACTTAACAAGGTCAACTTTTAAGCAGAGTCGGCTTTTGCCTATTGGGGGTCCTAGGCGAAGGCCCATTTTTGGGGGCCCCCTATAGGCCCAGGGGCCCCTCTTCTGTGGTTCTGGCTCCCCCACTATAGACCTGGCTTCTCTGCCTCTGGCCCCAGCCACTCCACCACAGCTCCAGCTCCCTGCTGCCAGCCCCAGCCCCAGGGGCCAACTTCTCCTGATGCCGACTGAGGCAGATGCAGTTTTGGGGTAGGTGAAGCAGGCAATGGGGCCCCTTTCTGCTTGGGGTCCTAGGCGTGTGCTTGCTTTACCTACCCCAAAAGCCGCCTCTGACTTTAAGTTGACTTAAAGTCGACCTTGTTAAGACAACTGAACAGACCCTCCAGGCTAGACATACCCACAGATATGTCAGAGGGTGGAGAGTGCTCTACAAGCCAGCTCTCACCTGAAAGGGCAAGACCGGCGTTTGGTTGGCTGGCGTTGTCCATAGTGCCAGGAGGGCTCGTGGCTGCTTTATCTCACTGAAAGGTAGGGGTTTCTTTTGCCAAGTGATTTGCTAGGCTACTGTGCCAGTTACCCAACCCCATCCCCATAAGGGGGTTTGGCAGCTGCTGTCAAACAATCTCTTTTGCTGAGCAGTATGATCCTGAATGCCAGATTTCCAATTGCTTCCAGCAGACTTCCATTTGGTATCTGATGGTGTTCAGTGAGAAAAGTCCCAGAAAGCACAGAGCCCAGCACCAAAGCGAAGCACTAGGTGCAACTCACCTAGAGCCATGCTCAGTAAGCACAGGAAGACACATGGCTCTGTGCTGAGGCAGAAAACAGCTGATCACGAGTGCGCAACTGTGGTGGACTATCAAATATGCACTAGTTTTAAAGGGCACATACAAAGATTACAGGGCCATTAAAGTTTGTCTGCATGTTTCCACAGATGCGCAGGGTTCTCTGACTTCCTCCTGCGAGGAATGCTGGCCTGTTACCTGCGTCTTGCAACCTTGGGGCATTCTCCCCCTTCTTAGAGCCTGACTTGCTCTGTCTCTTCCCAGCTCCCGAGCACTGCTCTCCTGCCAGATCCTCTTCATCTCCGGTTTCTATCTGGGAGGCAGGCTGCTCCCAGTCTATCCTCATCATACACAGCAGCTTCTTGAGCCTCTCCAAAGCCAAATCAGATGCAGCAGCTTCGCTCTTAGAGCTCTCCATGAATCCATTCCATCCTGGTCCTGGCCCCCATCCCCAATCTGTGTATTTCCCACGGGCTAATTCCTACAGTCCAGCCATCTCCACCTGATACTCACCATTCTGTCATTTATTCTCACTCAGGGTAGTGGGTTGGGAAGGACTCTTCCCCTAGGTTAGACTGGCAGAGCCCCCTGGGTTTTCTTCACCTTCTTCCACAGCATGGGGCATGGGTTGTGTGCAAGTTTAAATAAGTACAAATGGGGGAATTCTGTCAGTTTGAGTCTTTAACCTGTGAACCAAGGGCATCTCTCACTCACCCAGAGGTTCTGAGTCTATTACAGGAGTGGGTGGAGATGTTCTGTGCCTGCAATGTGCAGGAGGCCAGGCAAAATGGTCACGATAGTCTCTTTTGACCTTAGAGTGAAAGAATCTAGGAGTATCTATCCAATCCTCTTCTCTCCTCGTCCTTTGAGCCACTGACTCATTCCTTTTTGAGACTGCACATATTGGTAGTAATGGATGAAAAGAACAGAGAAATCTCATGGTTTCTGTCCTAGAAAAAAAACCTGTCAACATTAACAGGGATAAAACTATAGGGTTCTATACAACTTACTTCAAACAGGCACAGAATTTACCAGTGATTGGAACAGTCATGATTCTCTGTGAAGGTCTACAGATCTCTCCCCAAAGAGCTCAGAGTTGTTATCGGCTCTGATTGCTCCCCCAGCCACAATGGTCTCTCCATGGAAATAACTGGCAGAGAGGAGGCTGAAGGAGAAAAGGCACCTCCATGCAGGAAGAAACAATGCAGACAAGCCAAGCTGTACCTCACTATGTGCAGAGCAAGCCAACAGCCTGGCTTTCAGGGGTTAGCTGAGAGTCTCTGTCAGCGAGCACTGCTGTGCTTGTCTTTTTCTGGTGCACGGCACACAAGCCAGAGGGATGAAAGACACAGTGGACTTCAGAAACAGCTGCTGCTGATCTACAACTGCAGATTCATCCAATCAAATCTGTGGAGCTGCACCTGGGCACATGCAACTTTCCAGTTTGTCTGAGCCATTCAGCCTGGTGCTTGCATGCCCAGGGAAATCACCTTCACTCAATACTGTGACTGAAAATGACCAGCCAAACCAACTTCTAATTACAAGATATGACCAGCTGCAAACGCTTCCCACTCTTAGTTTCCCCTCCTCAGCTCCTACGGATGCTGCTGTTCAGTGTCCACTGCCACTGTGCACTGGCCCTGACAATGCGAGCATGGCTGGATCAATTTTCTTGTTAGACTTCTGAGAACAGTGCTGAGAAAGTTGGGAACCGAAACACTCAAATTTTTTCCTTGAAATGAGGCTGGGTTACAGCAGCCGAGCAGAACAGATTAAAGTGACAGAAGAGAGCTGATGGATTTCACTTGCAGGCCGGCACAGGGAGAGTCCAGAGCAGTGTACGGCTGTGTGTGTTGCCCCACATGCTACTCCTCCTATCAGAGAGTGGGGAAATGACTTGCCCCTTCGAATAAAAGGCCAGGATTTTCTGAGTGCAGAAGCCAAGTGAGTTCAACCCAGCATGCTGAGCTGAGTGGCCCTAACACAACTCAGGAGGGTGGCCTCTGCGGCACGTGGAGCTCTGAGTTCCTTGCACAGCATCCAGTGAGCACTGAAACCTAAGTGGCTTGGTAAATGTGTTAAAATATGATATTGAAGATCAGGTTAGCAAGAATTTCTGAAGAGTAATACCCTATTTTCTTATCAACTCTCCCTGCAGATCAGCAGTTATGCTCTAAATGCAGTCAGCTGCAGGGGCTTAATTGCATTCCATAGTTATTGATTTCTGGAGAGCTGATTTAGTTTTATTGAATGATAACAGAAAGAAACAGCAGTTTACAAACAGTGAAAGTGATTTTACTGGCTGTGGCTTCCCCCTCGAAATGCAGATACATCTCCAGTCTCACTGGAGGAGGCTTGAGGATACAAATTGCAGTCAGCAATACAGAGGTCCAGACCCTCGCCTGCGGAATGGAGAATGGATGAACAATGCTGAGTTAACACAGAGCTCTCCAGCGTGTATCTTACAGAGATCTAGCAGCAGGCCTATTTGCCTAGGTCTCTGAAATGACAGTTCTTTATTTATGCCAGCCTCTGAGCCTTGCATCCATCCCAAACCAGTCATGCCCCTCACAAACGAGGTTTGTCAATAAGGAGACGTGTGCCAGTTGAGTAGATCATGTTTACTGTACCTTCCTCCTCCTACAGAGCTCTGTTGGATTATTAGGAAAGCAAGTGTTTGCTCTGGCTAGTTAGATATTTGAATAGCTAATGCTGAGAAGTCAGGACTCGCACACAAAAAAGCCAGCAGGATTTAATGTTTTCCAAAGCAATCCAAGACAATCCTGCAGCCAAAACACAAACGTTGTCATGCAGTCCTCCCCTGTGAATGACCTCCTTCCATGGAAGGGCCCAATTTGTTGTCAACGTGCAACAACCTTTAATTTGCTTGAGGGAAACACTTTGCTAGTGAGCGTGGAGAACAAAGAAGCACTTTTCCCTAGCTCGCTGTATGCACATGTTGTTCCAGTGTTTTGTGCTACTCTGCAGCAGGTCTGTGCTTTTTAACACAGGAACCAAACAGACCAGTCTGCTCTTGGGAATTGGTGGTTGAGGCTTTAGGACTGGATGGACCAATAAGAAGCGTCTCTGTTAAGGACCCTGAACGACATTACAGCAGTGTGTCTAGACTAGTCCTCTCTCACCAACCCCAGGCATCCATAAATCATGAGCCACGCCCACCAAAATCAGGAAACTGGCTTAAAAATCACCGGTTTAAGGCAGCAGTTGTCAAATTTAGGGCTGGGATGCTGTACTGGGTTGTAGACCCTCAGGCAGTGAGTCACGGCACCCCCTGCTGCCACTGCCAAAAGACTGGAATGCATTGCTCCAAAATGTGATTGTTAGGTCACAAACCTAAATATTTTTTTTCAACTGGGTCCTGAGAAAAAAAGTTTGAAAACCACTGGTTTAAGGGAACAAACTACAATAATTCTGAGGTGCTTTGTATTTGCTGTATTTTGAGCCCTTAGGTGCACTTGGGTCAGATTTTTAAGGCTTTTTTCCTCACCCATGAGAAGAGAAATGTGTTGTTTTATGGAAGAAAAGCTGAGATTCACAGGTAATCCCTTAGCCCCAAGAGCTGGAGCTTTAAGGACAAGACCAAATATTTCAAGCCTTGCAATAAAATCATGAAAGCAAAGGAAGCAGTTACAGGCAAAAAGGCATACTTTAAAAAGTAAAAGTTAAATCCCACTGTGGGGACTAGAAAGAAGCATACACTCTGGCAAGTGAAGTGTAAAAACATAATTAGGAAGGCCAAAAAAGAATTTGAAGAATAGCTAGACAGAAACTCAAAAAGTAACAGCAAACTTTTTTGAAGTACAACAAAACAGGAAGCTGGGCTACTGGACGATTGGGATGCTAAAGGAGCACTCAAGGAAGGTGAGGCTATTGACAAACTAAATAAATTCTTTACATTGGCCTTCTTGGCTGAAGGAGATGAAGGAGGGAGATTCCCAAATTGGAGCCGGTTTTTTCCACTGACAAATCTGATGACCTGTCCCAGATTGCGGTGGCATTAGAGGAGGTTTTGGAACAAACTGTAAATAGTACTATGTCACCAGGACCAGACAGGATTCACCCAAGAAGGAACTCAAATGTGAAATCATAGATCTACTAACTTTGGTATTGAATGGATCATTTAAATCAGCTTCTATAACAGATGACTGGAGAATAGCTAATGCAATGTCAGTCAATTTTTTAAAAAGGTTACAGAGCCGATCCTGGCAATGACCCACCAGACAAGGTGGCTGAAACTATGGTAAAGAACAGACTTATCAGACACAGAGATGCATATGATTTGTGGGGGAAGAGTCAAACTGTTTTTTGTAAAGGGGAATCGTACCTCACCAATCTACTAGAATTCTTGGGGGCGGGGGGTGGTCAGCCCACACATGGACAAGGGTGACCCAGTGGATCTAGTGCATTTAGATTTTCAGAAGGTCTTTGACAAGGTCCCTCATCAAAGGCTATGAAGAAAAATAAGCTGTCATGGGACAAAAGGGCAGGTCCTCTCCTGGATCAGTAGCTGGTTAAGAGATAGGAAACAAAAGGGAGGAATAAATGGCCAGTTTTCAGAATGCAGAGAGGTAAACAGTGGTGCCCCCAGGGGTCTGTCCTGGGACTAGTACTGTTCGACATATTCATAAGTGATCTGAAAAAGGGGTAATCAGGGATGTGGCAAAATTTGCAGATAATATAAAATTGCTCAGGAAAGTTAAATCCAAAGAAGGCTGAGAAGAATTATAAAGGGATCTCACAAAACAAGGTGACTGGGCAACAAAATGGCAGAGGAAATTCAGTGTTGAGAAGTGCAAACCTAGGTGCATTTGAAAACACGAACCCTACTAGATATACAAAATTGTGGGGCCTAAATTAGCTGCTGTCACTCAAGAAACAGATTTTGGAGTCGTTGTGTATAGTTCTCTGCACGCATCCACTCAATGTGCAATGGCAGTCAAAAAAGGCAAGCAGAATGTTGGGAATCATTAGGCAACAGAGAGAGATAATAGGATAGAAAATATTGTACTGCCTCTTCATAAATCCTTGGTACCCCCACATCTTGAATAATCTCTGCAGATCTGGTCACCCCTTCTCAAAAAAGGTACATTGGAATTGGAAAGGGGCAGCAAAATGATTGGCGAATGGAAAAGCTTCCATGTGAGGAGAGATTAGTAAGGCTGGGACTGTTCGGCTTGGACAAGAGATGATTAAGGAGGGACATGACAGAGGTCTGTGAAATCATGACTGGTATGGAGAAAGTAAATACAGAAGTGTTAGTTTCTCCTTCTTATGACACAAGAATTAGGGTCACCAAATGAAATTAACAGGCAGCAGGTTTGACGCTGCCTTTGTAACTGATGCAAGTACAAATTCCTGAGTGTGCTGCTGCTTGTGTTTAGTGTAATGTGGGGAACGCCTCAGCTGGAGCATGTTAGGAAGGGAAGCCCCCATCTTTCTCCAGTCCTCTAGGATGACGGCCCTGCATGCACTCAGTGTCCCCTTCAGCCCTGGAGCCGCACCAGCCAAAGCAGGAAGCGAGGAAGTGTAGGAGGCAGGGAAATGACTCTGCCAGTATGGAGGAGGGTGCTGGCACACAAGTCTTTCCTTCTACAATGGTTTGTTCCTGTTTGTATGAGACTGTGGGCGATTGTACGGCACAGATTTGGGCTGCAGGCAGTCTGTTCGCTGGAGCTCGGTTATTTATTTTCCAGCATGTTGGTCTAGTGGATTAGAACCAGTCATCACTGCATTCTGGTAAGGGGGCATTGAGCGTGGCACCTGTGGCCCATATGCTAGTCAGCCCTTTCTCCCCGTCAGGATAACATGAAATTCTTTTATCACCTGCTGTCCCCCCTAGCCCCCCAGTTGGGCTTGCTCAGTTTGGGTCTGAACATCTCCTGCTCACCTTTCAGGCCTGCCAGTTTCCAGCCTTTACCTCCTCAGACGACACCCTGTTCAACGCACACCTGAACATCCCTTTGTTCTGTGGTACAGCATCTATGGGCTGTGACCTGGGACCTTCATCATCCCTAGCTATCCCCATGTGGTTGCGTCAATCTGACTGCAACCGGTTAGCACAACTGGAGGGCAGGAAGAAACTAACTGTTTGGGAGATTATGTTGAGAAGGCAAAAGACCCAGTGTAGCTCTCTTTATGTATCACATCGACTTTGACTTCTTGGTGGTCATGACAACTGAACCACTACCACCACCTCATCTCTACCTGAAGGCTTTTCCCACATCCTACCTTGTCCTATCTTGCATCCAGGCTCCAATCCATAGTTGGTGACTTTCTCTAATAGGACAGATCAAACCATCGTTCCCAGTGTGATATCCTGCAAGCTCTTCCAACTGACAGCTAGTGTGGGCACCTGACTTTTGCACATCCAGCAAGGCTGAATGCAAGAGCCTAAGTCTGAAATTTGTGTAGGCAGCTCAAGTAGCACGAGGAAAACCACTCTGTGGGAAGCACTTCATTCATGCTGTCATTCTCTGGTAGCTCTGCACAGTGTGGTGGGGGCTGTGTATGCCTGCCAGGGCTAAGGGCTGCAGTTCATAAATGGCTGTTACAGCAATGAACTCTACAGCAACTCCTGACCTTGCTGCAGGACCCTCCTTGGCACACCCGTGGTTCAAGGGAGAGGTGACTCACTAATCTCTTCCAACCTGAATTGCATCTTGTCACTTTCTCACATTCGGCAGCTAATCAGATGCTGTGTGATTCTTGTGGGAGACCCAGGAATAGCAGACACTCAGGAGGGGCACGATGGAATCTGTGAACAACTGAACAGCTCCTGTGGGTCAGAGAGTCAAAAACATGAGCCAGATTCTGCTGGCCTTGCTCCCATGGCCTGCCAAACTGTGTTCAAAGGGATAATCTCAGAGAAAGTGACTGCTCTGCAGAAATGCCTGTGGCCACAGGTGGCCCTCAGAGTGTACCTGGGTAGGTGAGTTGCTGCAGGACTGCAGCTGGCTCCTGTTGCTCTGAATTGACTAGAGCAGGTTGAAGTCTGAACATCTTTTCCTGAGAGAAACCTCAAACACAAACATTTGTGTAAAAAGTGTTTGGTTGAAAAATGTTGCTTTTCCCACAGGAAATTCTGAAACAAAAGTTTCATTTCAAATCTGAATTCAAAGATTTGTTTTCTTTTTGTTTTCATTTTCATTAGTGAAACAACTGGGGTTTGTGATAAAACTGTGTTTCTTGATGAGGAGCCTGTCTGCACAAAATCCCTACCCAGCTCCAGCCCTAGCCCTTCCTGTATCATTGCCTAGTGCCGGAGCTAACAGAACACAGGCCTGTGAGTCAGGAGGCCCATGTTTTCATCCCTGATCTGACCTGACACAGGGCATTGAAGCGGAAATTGTTAAAGGTGACTGCTAGTTCCAGATGTTTGCCAATCCCCCGCCACCCCAGGGTCTGCTCCTCCAAGGGGGTGCAAAATGGCCACTGCTCCCACTGAGACAGCATGTGCTCAGCCTGCTAACTACTGAGGCTCCATGTGTCTAAGGCTGGCCAGCCAACTCCACTGACCTTTTGGGGGCTCTTTAGGGCCTCAAATTCCATTAGTAAAATGGGAGCAGTACTCCCCAGTACCTCCCAGGGCTGCTTTTAGGAGTGCCTGGGTAAGGACTGTTAAGTGCAGGGATGATGAAGGTGTGTTTTAGTAATAGCAGAGTTTCAGATACATTGGTCTGGGGCTGACCCTCTGTTCCCTGTAATATGCACACCTGAACACCAGCAGCATGTGCTAGTGCATGAGAACCACAGAGGGAAAATACAGGGGAGATGGCCTGGCTGTTTTGTTTTAGACAGGGCAACTTAATTGCAAAAAATCAACATACAGCATCAACAGTAAAGAGTAAGCAAAATTGGTATCTTGATTCCATGTCTCTTCCCCCTGCGTTCACCACTCTCGCGCCCACAGTATATCGTAACACATGGCTGCACCAGACTGGGTCAGACCCACGCTCCATCTAGACCAGTAGCCTGAATCAGTAGCTCTGCTGGGCACCGGGCCTAGCCGTACCCCTCCCCGGCCAGAGGAACTCATGGAAGCTGCTTGCTGTCCACAAGAAATGGCTCTCCTATAGGAAGGCCTGGGTCCTGTACAGGCTCCAGAAATGGCATGGGGAACTTGCTCCAGGATTTACAATCCTTTCCAACCCTAGGTAGGCTACTGAGCTCTGCCTGGAGATGGAGGGAAAAGGAAGTGTCATCCAGTGTCATGCAGGGCCTGGCATAGTAATCCCCTGGGAATAATAATGTGGGGCTCAGACAAGGGTGGGAGGGAGACACTGGGAAGACAGGCGGGGCGGGGATGAAAGCAAACAGCAGAGCAGATAGAAGCTAGATGGTGAGAGCTCTATATGCATGTGTCTATTCCCTGTCCAGGGGCACTAAGCATAGGCAAGGCAAGGCAGACTTGGGATGCACATACAAAAGCTTCAGCTCCTGAACGAATACCTCGGGCCATGTTGGCCTGCTGGGGCACCACTGTGCAGCATGCTGGTTCTCTCTCCTTCACGAGTCTGTTGGGGTCCCCCAGGGGTGTGAATTCAGGTCCATTGGACTTGTTTCTCTTTAATGGCCAGCACTTTGTGCTCACACCTTGCTGGCATGGTCTATGCCTGGCTGTGACTATCCACAGTGTAAGTGCTGAGCATCCAGGAGAGAAAAACACCTGCCACGCTTCCACTCCTGGGGTTGAAAATAACAAAATTCTTAAATGTCAAGCAGCCAAACAGCCAGCACTAAAAGCATGCTCCTTCGAGCAGCTAACATTGCTGGCTGCCATGATCTCTGCCCTGCTTGCTGTGTGTAACCCACTCCAGCATTTTTGGCTGGTGAAGTAACATCCAGGGTGGGGCTCTTCACACGGCCACCATGGGGTTGGTTGGAACGCTGGCCTTGTGCTGTACAACCAGAACAGACAGCTTAGCAACCCAAACACTGTCTCTTATGGTTTCCTTCCCACCGCTCCTTGGCTTTCTCCACAGTGGCTTTGGGAAAAGGCCTCCATCCACGTAGTGGTTAAGGCACACAGCATGTTCTGCATGCTTGTTTGTCATGGCACGTCTGGGCTATATGTTGTCAAAGTGAGCCTTTTATGATCAGTGCTGGGTCGGCACCTAGGAATTGCCTGCCACTCTCAACTGACTAATGAGTGTGTATTAGCTGGGTCTTGCTTGGACTTTTGACACCTCCCTCCTTTCAGAGTCACTGTCCGCCCCAGCAGCATTGGTGTGCAAACCAGCTCTCGTCTTCTCTGCAGCCCATCCTAGCCCCTCACTTTGCTGCTCCGGGGTCAGAAGGGAAGACTCTCTGTACTGAGTTCTCCCCTGCTAGACCATTAACCAGCTCTGCAAATACCACTGTCCTTCCTCTTCTGTGCAGTGAGTGGCAGAAACCGTCTCCTCTTCTCTCACCCAAGGCCAGCTCTATCCCCTTGCTGGAGAAATGTGTTGGAGTAATTGTACTTAGCTCCGGTTCAGAGAAGCTCTTCACTTTCAAAGGCTACGTTTTATAAATTTGCAAGTTTACATGTTGCCAAAACCCCCTTGTGGCTTATTTAAATCCCGATTACTCTGTTTATTGCTTCAGTCACAGCTGTCGTGTATATCTGTGTAGGCAGCTTGTTCATTATGTTGTAGGGTTCCTGCAGTCCCACTCAAAAGGAGCCTTTGTTAACTGTATTTTTATGCCTCCACTGCAAAGGAAAGTTTGGATAGCAAGTCCCTCAGCTCAGTATCACAGAGAGGCAGGACCGTAATATGCACAGGACAAAAGCTGCCCAAAATTCACTGCCTTGACTATGGCTCCTGTGAAGGGAGCTAGTCACTATTGCGCTTGCAAACGTGACACAAGCAGCTGTTTTTGTCTTTAGACCAGACGAACAGAGAGTCATTTCCCTGTTTTATTATTAACACATTCTGGTATAATTGCTTGGGCTCTCAACTGTGACTGTTGGTAATTCAGCCAGCCATGGAATTTTTGGTGGGAATACAGCACTGCAGTTAGAGATTGCAATATGCATTTTTAAAAAAATCTATTTGCTGTAAGCCCCCAAGTCAAAGCTCGTGTTGAATTTGTTCAAACATAAATTTATAGCTGAATTTACAAAGATTTAATGTTTCATAATCTTTTTGGTCCATGAACATATATTCAAGACTGAGTGCATTAGCTTAGAAATATTGTGCTTAATGCTCAAAATAATTTTAATCTCTCCAAAGTCCAATCCTCTTCACATCACTAAACCACAGAATCCAATCCGTTCTAATAAGAGACCACAAAACCTGCAGCTGCTGCTGCCTAATAGATGTATATAACTCTAATTCAGATGGCTTGCACATATGTTTTAAAAAACGTTAAACACAAATGATAAAGAGCTTTGGAAAGAAACTTTGCACTTACTCATATGTTTTCCTTGAAAGGGCTGCTGTGGCTTGGATTAGGGCTAAAACCAAACATATGGTCCTCAGGGAGATTCGCTTAGAAACGGTGCATGCTGTTTTAAAGCAGTGTGAACATTGATCATGCTGCTGAAAGTGAATAGGAGAAATCCATCCCCCCCCGGACTCACAGCTTCACTGCAACAGGGCTGAACCTATCTCCTAGAAGGGGCTGGCAGCATTTGCCCTCTCCTCTGCTAGGAGAGCTGCTCTTAGGGATGTCAGAAGAGCCCTTGCACTGTGCTCTGCTGCCAGACCCTCTGTCTGATATAAACGGAGATCCAGGAAACATCTCTCACCCAGAACCTGTGTGTGGTGATGACCACAGTAGCACAGGCAACAGAACCAGTGTTCACTGTGTAAACATTGCAGCCATGATTCATGCCTTACTTGCTGGCCTTATGTTGTCACAAACTAATCAGCACTGTGGATGGAAGATGCAGGGAGCTAGAACATAAGAATGGCCACACTGGGTCATACCAGTGGTCCATCTAGACCAGTATCTTGTCTTCTGAGGACAGTGAATGCCAGGTGCTTCAGAAGGAATGAACAGGACAGGTAATCAGCAAGTGATCCATCCCATTGGCCATTCCCAGCCTCTAGCAAATAGCAATCCCTGGCTGTCCTGGCTAATAGCCACTGATGGGTCTATTGTTCATGAACTTACCTAGTTCTTCTTTGAACCCTGTTACAGTCTTGGCCTTCACAGCATCCTCTGGCAAGGCTGACAGTGTATTGTGTGTGAAGGTACTTCCTTTTGACTCTTTTAAGACTCCTGCCTATTAATTTGTTTGGGTGACCCCTGGCTTGTGAGTTATGTGAAGAGTAAATAAAAGTCCATTAGTTTTGTTCTTGTGTTACGACTTCCTTATTTACATTCTTCACATCAGTCACGATTTTATAGACTTCTGTCATGTTCCCTCTGTCATCTCTTTTCCAAGCTGAAAAGTTGGTCTTATTAATTTCTCCTCATATGGAAGCTGCTCCATATGCCTTATTGTTTTTGTTCCCTTTTCTGTACCTTCTCCAACTCCAGTATAAGTTTTCTGGGATGGGGAGCCCAGATCTGCACACAGTAATCAAGATGTGGGTGTACCATTGGTTTATAAAGAGGCAATATCATATTTTCTGTTTTATTATCTACCCCTTTCCTAATGATTCCTAACACTCTGTTAGCTCTTTTGACTGTTCCTGCACATTGAGTGGATGTTTTCTGAGAACTATCCACAATGACTCCAAGAGCTTTCTTGAGTGATAGCAGCTAACTTTGACCCCATCATTTCATATGTCTGGTTGCAATTACATTTGCCATTGTGCTTTAGTGTGCATTTATCAACACTGAATTTCATTGGCCATTCTGTTGCCTCATCACCCAGGTTTGTAAGAGTCTTTGTAACTCTCCTCAGTCTGCACTGGACTTAACTATCTTGAGTAGTTTTGTATCATCTGCAACTGTATGGCACTTCACTGTTCACCTCTTCTTCCAGACCACTCATGAATATTTTGAACAGTCCTGGTCCCAGTACAAACCTCTGTGGACACCATTTCTCTCTCTCCATTTTGAAAACTGACCATTTATTCCTATTCTTGTTTCCTATCTTTGAACCATTTGTGGATCCAGGAGAGAATCTTTCCTCTTATCCCATGATAGCTTACTTTGCTTCAGCATCTTTGGTGAAAGACCTTCTCAAAGGTTTTCTAAAAATTTAAGTACGCTATATCCACCCTTAGCTGCATGCTTGGTGACCCCCTTCAAAGAATTTTAGTAGATTGGTGACACGCAATTCTTCCCTTTACAAAAACCATGCTGACTTGTCCCTAACAAACCTTATTCAATTCTGTCTGATAAGTCTGTTCTTTACTAGTTTCACCTAATTTGCTTGGTACGAAAGCTAGACTTACTAGCTTGTAAGTGCCAGGATTGCCTCTGGACCTTTTTTTTTTTTTTAAATTGGCATCACATTAGCTCTCCTCCAGTCATCTGGTACAGAAGCTGATTAAAATGACAGGTTACATTACAGTTACTAGTTCTGCAATTTCACATTCGAGTTCCTTCAGAACTCTTGGGTAAATCCCATCTGGTCTTGGTGACTTATCACTGTTTAATTTATCCATTTGTTCCAAAACCTCCTCTAAAGACACCTCAATCTGGGACAGCTCCTCAGATTTGTCACCTAAAATGATAGCTCAGATTTGGGCATTTTCCTCACATCCTCAGCCATGATGTTCAATGCAAGAATTCATTTAGTGTCTCCACAATAGCCTTATGGTTCTTCAGTGCTCCTTTAGGATCTCATTTTGCCAGTGGCCCCCTTGTTGGTTTAGAAGGCTTCCTGCTTCCAAAGTACTTACATTTTTTTGCTGTTACTTTTTGAGTCTTTGTCTAAATGTTCTTCAAATTCTTTTTTGGCCTTCCTAATAACATTTTACACCTCACTTGCCAGATTTTATGCTCCGTTCTAGTTTCAATAAGATTTAACTTTCACTTTCTAAAGGATGCCTTTTTGCTTCTAACTGATTCTTTTACTTTGCTGTTTACTCATTGTGGCCCTCTTTTGGTCCTCCTTCTGTGTTTTTTTTTAATTTGAGCTACACATTTAAAGTGACCCTCTCTTATGGTGCCTTTAAAAAGTTTCCAGGCAAGCTAGGCTTCGGCACTTCTCTGACATCTGCCTGGTGCCTGGGCATGGAAGTGAAATCTCATTGTCACACCCAGCTCAGCATGCCGTCTGCTCTGTCACTACTCTGTCCGCCTCCCTGCATGCTGGCCTGATGTCCTGTTGACAGGACTTTTTCTGCAGATTCCCGGGGGGGCCCTGTGTCCCAGTCCACTCACCACTAGTGCCTCCTTGTGTCTAGGTTTGGCACTGCAGCTTTCGCTGGGCTGCTGCCCCTCAACTGTGGTGGTTTCTCTGCCTGCTAATGCCTGAAGTTCAGCCCTTCCAGGGTCACAATTGTCCCAAAGGAAGTCTAGCCATGTCTTCAACAGAAATGGAAGTCCTGCCGGGGCTCTTTCCCAGGCTGTCTGGCTCAGCCTGCTGCCCCTTACTGGGCTTGATAGCCCCAACAAGGGGCTTGTCCACCCGCTTTCTGGGGCCAGTGGGAGACCCAGTCCCAGCCACTTCTTGGGCTCCAGCCCAGGACCCTGCACAGAACAGCAAAGCTTGCTCCTTGCCTGAGCTACAGCTTTCCGTGGGCTACTTTGTACCTCTTGCCTCCAGCTCCCCTCTGGCCCGCCAGGCCCTTAGCCAGTGCTTCCCAGGCCTCCCAGCCCAAAGAGCTTCTCTTCCTCCCTCTCTTCCTGGCAGCGTCCTTTCCTGCCCTGAGATTTCCCTGCTGATTCAGAGCCCAGTGGGAACCTTCTTGTCCCCTGTGGTCTTTACCCACCCAGCTGCTTTCTCCCTGTTTTCCCATGGACTGCTCCAGAGGGGCACCTGCCAGCTTCCCTTGAGGGGGTTGAGTGTGTAATCAGACTGCTCAGCCTGGCTTTCCAGCCTGCCCTAGGGGAAGCCACTTGCCCTTTTTAAGTACAACATTAACCGCTTGGCCCTTCAGAAGGCTCAGGGACCGTGCATGTCAGGATCGTGGCCTAACACACATGAGCGTCCCTTGGGATCTGGCAGTAGCAGAGTTCAGCTGAGGTTTGTGCAAGTTCAGTCAAGCTGCAATATTTGTGGGCCCAAGTCAGAAATCGAGAAGCAGCAAAGTGTCTTGCACATAGCAGTTTCGGACAGTTTCCCACCCTGTCAGCATCAAGGCCTCCATCTTCGCCTTCCAGGCTCCTCACAGCTCAAAATGCAGGCTGGCCGGTGTGCCAGATGCCTCAGAGACCAGCTGTGTCTCCTGCCCTTCCTGCCAGGCCGAGGATGGGAATGAGTGCCAGGTGGAGCACACGCACCGTTTTGTTAGCTGAGGAGTTGCTGCCTTGAGCACAGTTCCCCTCATGATATTAGTAGGAGCCTCCTGCTGGCTTGTGCTCTCCTTGTGCGAATTAAACAGGAGAGTGTCCAAATGTGGCACGTCTGAGATCACTGGTGGCAGAGCAGCTACCTGCATTCAACTATTGACTTGGGCCCCACTCTAGTAAAAGCGGTGCTGAGTCTGAAAGCCCAGGGCGCCCAAGCCATGCTTACAAACACAGAAATGGCTTTAAAGATCAGCTAACCCTGGAAGTCAACAGACCTCTCCCCCAGCCCCATAGCACAGTGTGCACCACGCCACAGGCTGTCCCTCAGCAACTTTCCACAGGCTACAAAGCCAGAATAGCCCCACTCCGAACAGTGTGTCGAGTGGGCCGAGGGCCTAAGACCTCCTTCGCTCACTGTAAACTGAGATCATGGGCAAAGGAAAGCATTGAGTTGTTATGGCAACTGAAATGTGACTTTGAAATTGTGTCAATAGAGACGTCAGAGGGAAGGCGTAAATGTAAGCAACGACTGGGAACCAACATTTCATGCTTCTTTGCCTTGAGATTGTTCTGCACCTAAGGTAGCCATTTTGCTTGCTCCAGGCAAACTTCACTTCTGTTTCACCCTCACTTTTTAGTGCCTGAACCAATTCAGGGGACTTCAGGAAACCAGCCTGCAGCATGGTCCCTGGATGGGGCTTGTGTTGTGACATGGGCTCCTGGAGCCGTCTGCTCAGAAAGTAACATTGTGAAGGCCTCCACGATGTTAAACAGCTCAGGGTCTCTTCTACCCATCACACCTGCCTTGCACAGATGTGCGTGGGAGATGTTAACTACCACACAAAAATGGCGAGGCTCCCTCCAGGGGGTGGATCTGGAGTTTGGCCTTGCCCATGCACCTCTGTCTGTTCATTCTAGACATCCGGTAAATAGGATGCAAAGGGAACTCCACCCATCTGGGTGACGGCCTGCTCCTGTCCCTGCCCCCAGACTGCCCCACCAGGAGTGGGTCTCAGCTGCCCTGTACAGACAACGGAGTCCAGTGGGGTTCACTCCTCATACTCTTGCAAGGACAGGATTCCCCCAGCAGGCTCTTTCCTGCTGCCGTCTCCTCTGTCAGCACTAAGCAGGTTTTGCAGCAAGGCGGTGATGTGATAAAATGGGGCAGAGAAAGTTCAACTCTCCATGTGTCCTCAGCACTCTTTCCTGGTGGCTCTGGGTCAGCACAGCCACTCCTAGGGAGAGGTCTGAGGGAGGGTGTGCTTTGGGGGCACCACTATTTGCCTCTTTCCATGATTCCCCCTTGCTGCTCCTGTTAGTTTCTGGGAGCAGTCTGTGTCAAAGCACATTTACTTTCTGATCTGGCATCCCAGCAAGCCATTCTGTCTCTAACTGGGTTTGTGCTTTACAAAATGCCGGCAGGACCTGCCTAGCACTCTGCCAGGCCAGTGAAATGAAAGGGGTTACTGCCATTTGGAACATGCTCCTGCTGTTGCTCAGATGGATCTGGGGCAGGCGGGGAAGGGCTGTCAGGGTGCCAGGTGGTATGTGACATGTCACAGGGTGCAGAATGCAGGCTCTAGACCGACTGGGGAGACATCTGTGTTTTGGCACAGGACGTAAGAGAAAAATTTCTTCTTCCAAACCTAAGCTCAGTGCCCTGAGTAGGACATGGCACAATGGCTCTTCTGCTTCCTGATGGATGGTGTTAACTCGTGCTGCCATGATGCAGAAGTAGCTAGAGCTGAGGCCTGTATGACACCTGCAGGCTCACAGGTGCCTCCTCCAGTTTCCCAGCATGGCAGTGCAGCAAGTATGCAGGGCCGGTTTAAGACATGCTGAGGCCCTAAGCCAATGGTTTTCAAACTTAGGGTCAGGACCCAGTACTGGGTTGCAGACCCTGAGGCACTGGGTCATGGCACCCCCTCCTGTAACTACCAAAAGACTGGAATGCATTGCTGAATGATGGAATTGTTGGGTCAGGGGTATAAATGATTTTTTTTCAGCTGGGTTGTGAGAAAAGAAGTTTGAAAACCACTGTCCTAAAGTATGTCAAGATTCACAGGCCTCATACCACAAAATATAAAGAGAAAAAAGTGTATTACGCTATAACAGAAAGGGTAATGAAAAATAAATGATAAATCATTATATTTGCATATACACAAAGATGCAACAAAAAACAACTAAATAAAACATACATCTTGCAAAAATCCTTATTTGCATTATCTATTTCAATTACAATAAATCTTCTTAGTTATCACCAACATATTTAGAGGCCTCTCATAATGTGAGGCCCTAAGCCACGGTTTACTTGGCTTGTGCCTAAATCTAGCACTGCAAGCATGTGAAGAGATCAACTGTAGAATTGAGCAGCCACGCTTGTACAGGAGACACCAATCTGTCACTGGAACCCAGCGTGGTGGCTATGTCTCTTCGGCTGAAGAACTAGCAGCTCAGAGCAACTGCACTGCATCTGTGTGCTGAATGAGCTTTACAAGCATGAATGCCAGGAAATACTGCCCCAGCCAGGCTGGAGTTGGGATCCTGGGCTATCCAACACGTCCTTAGAGTGGCGTTCTGCTTCCAACATTTCCAGAACCTACAGACCATTACTGAAATGGGTCCTTTCCCAGCTGTTCCAAGGACTTCGACCAACCCGCGATTTCTTCACCTGAACTTCTTCCAAGAGTCAGTTTAGTTTGCTCAAGGGTTTGCGATTCAGTGGCCTGATTCTCTTCTTGCACACACTGGGTTTACACTGACAGAGCTGTTTCCTACAGTGGAGGAACTCCTGATATAAATAAGTGAGAGCAGGAAGAGACTGAAGTTCTGTGTGAGCTCAGCCACACAGAGCTGGGGTTTGTGCTCCAGGGAGCTTGGAGCAAGGGGGAACAAATATTTCATTAGCAGTATTTTGGGTGATGCAGATGCTAGCGTTGCTTGATGTATCTGCAGGACAGCTCTGTTTCCTTGGGTTTGGAATCCAAGGGTTTTCATGGTGTACCCTGACATAGCATGGCTGGCCCAGTGCGTGAAGTAGATCCAGCTCTGCCGAGCCAAAGCACAAATGGCTCACTGAGGACAAGGCAGCAGCTGGGGTTCATGAAGGCTGAGGGGGAGTCCCAAGGAGTCCAAGTTGGTTCAGCAGGAGGGCAGCTGAGCTGCCAGAGACCAAGGGGCTGTTGGATGGTCCCAGAAAGAAGCAGAAGGTGCTGATTTTGTTGAGGTTGGGTCTCCTCTGAGCAGAGGGTTGGATTAGATGACCTCCTGGGGTCCCTTTCACCCCTTTTCTTCCGTAATTCTGTGTTCCTGGGAGAAGGCGGAAGACAAGAAGAACAGAAAGAGGGGTTTGCTGGATGATGTCCCAAGGACGGAACCAGGACTGGAGGCAGGAGTAGCAGCCTGGGAGATGCCTGCTGGCTCAAAGCTGGAGGGGGCTACAGGCAGGGTACAAGCAGAAGGACTTCTCCAGGGCTGGAAAGCTGGCCAACAAAGTGATAGATGCTCCCTGCTAGCAAGACTTCGGGGGCTCTTGCTGGAAATTGCAGGAGGAGACACCACTGGAAGGGGCTGGGTGACTGCCTGCCTGGTACAAGGAGAGGAGGCGATTGCACTGGACAGCCAGGGCATGGTAATGGCTACTGGGGCTGCACTGAAGAGCTGAATCAGGCAAGAGATCCAGGGCTCCACGCTGCATGTTCTGTTGGCCAATGCTGGGGGAATCCTGGCCTCTGGTGCTGGGTCTTAGTGTGTTCTGGTTTACATCATGAGACTTTTGTATGAAAGGAACCCCACAAGAGCCATATTTACACATGAAAGATGCTTTGGATTACTTCTGGAGGGACTGCATGAAAGAAACTGAGGCAGGTGCACATATCCTGCTGTGGCCTGCAGCAGGAGAGCTCTCAGGCAGGGCTGCCCTTTGACATACCCTTTACAGGCTCACTGGTGCCCCACTGTCATTCACCAGACTGTTATGTGGTGAGCCCAGCACGTCTTGAGAGCCTGGACAAGGAACCGTTCCAAACATTTACGGAACCTGTCTCACACATACTGACACCCCTGCTCCTGCCTGGCTGAAGCATATAGGAAACTCAGCTTTTGGAGACATCGTTAGGATGTTAGGATCTCTGTGGCATCCATGCCTTCCTAATGATTCTCATGACCAATAAAACATTGTACAACAAACCCCATGCAGGCTGGGGAGCATCTAGGTCTTGCCAAATGATGGGAGCTTCCTCTTTGCTTTGAAGAGGGCACTGGCAGTCCTCTGCACTCAGCCGTGTGAGACCTCAGTGTGGCAGTTATCGGTTCCTAGCCAATTATGAAGAAGGCAAACATTACATGTTCTTAGGGCATGGATGAAATATTCAGGGCAGGGATAATGGGTGAGCTGCACCCAGCAAATTGGTCACTCTTCCGGCCTCTGTGGAAGAGAGTCAATGGGCAGCTGGCTCTGCCTCAGTGAGAAATATAAATACACTGTGATTCACTGGGGCCATCTGGCTTGTGGATGATAGGTGGGTAAGAATGCTATAATCATGGAGCAAAAAATTAAGCGGCTCCATTATGGTCTTTTAGCAGCCACATTAATCTTGCAGTGCTTGGTTAACAAACATCACAAGGTTAAATCCAGCCAGTTACAATTAAAAATAACCCTCAGTCCTCAGGCTCGTTGGAAGAGCTATTATATGAGTGCCCTCCCCAAAGACCCACTGTTGTAAAGCATGGTGAGGTGAGCACAATGGAATCTGAAAGCCTGATCTTAATGTGACTCTTCCTCCCTTCTGCTCTCTCCTCCAGAGGATCTCCCAGGAAAGCTTTATCGCAATGTTCCCAAATCCCTCACCCCAGCTCAAAGAACACACAGGAAGTCCCAAACCATGCACTGCTGTCTTGGTTTCATTGCCTGCCTAACAGATCATGCACAAAATCACTAGCTCCTTCAATAGCATTCATGTCTGTCAGTTGGAGAATGAAAATTCAGTGCACTGTGCACCACCTTAGTGTTTATCACGCTACCTCAAAAATAACCCAGCTGTAAGCTTGGTTGGGGAATGATGACTCATTAGCACTCACACACATGTTGCTCAGTATTTTCTTTTTCAGATTTACTTACCTTTCATTAAAACAAACAAACACTCTGAAGTCTGATGAAGTGGGATTTTCTCCCATGAAAGCTCATACAAAAAATAAATTTGTCAGTCTTTAAGTGCCACAGGACTCCTTGTTTGTTTTACTGAACTAGACTAACATGGCTACCCCTTTGGATTTTACCTTTCATTGTGCACCTTCCAAGTTGTATGCAAAGTAACCTCAGCTCTGCTGGATGTGGAGGTTTAATGCACATTTGGGATAACTCCATTCATGCTAGTGATGCATTTGGCTTGCGCTGCCCAAGTTTTATTTTGTAATTAATGTATTTGATGTTTGTGACAAGCTGGGTGTGAGATGGGAGGACCAAATGAGCAGAGATGCATCCTTACATCTTCAGTAACAAGCAGTGTCCTGCTAACCCAAACCCCATGTTCATAGTTGTTCTCTGGGAGGTGAATGCTGATTGCCCAGGGGCTGCTTATTGCCAATATTGAAACTCAGTCTAATACATTTAATGTAGTCAACATGAAGCCATTAGCTGACACTGGACGACATGGGGCCTAGATAGTGCGTGTATCCTAGATACGGTGGCTGTTGCTGAAGGGAGCAGAGATTATTTCTCCAAGTTTCTACTGAGAATCTTGCTGTGCTGCCCATCAAGTCCTAGATACTTCTTTAAGAATAAGTCCTGCACATTCTTAATCATGGGTTCAATGCACAGGGGGTCAGGCTTCCCTCCCAGGGCACAGATTGAAGTCATAGGAACACTATGAGGGTTACAGTTATAGCTGTGGCTTTAATAGGGAGCACATGCATTCTGTAACTTCAGCGCAGCACAGTGAGATTATTTTGCAACTCCAGCTACAGATGCTCTGCCTCCACAGTGAGCATTTCTCTTTACTCTTTCCTTCACCCCTGCAGGATCCATGAAGATAGGGCTGGATTGGACATCTAAGTATGGGGGAAGATCCCAGCTCAGGGAGGAAGGAGGGCTAAGAGGAGTGCCAGGTGAAAACCTCTACCTGCACCTCCAGCCACTGCACCTTATGTACTGTTACATGTGCTGCCCAGCAAGGGAGCATCCTTTACTGTGACTTGGCCAGAGAGACTGAAATGTGGTAGGGAGGTGAGGCAGAAGGACAGGCGGGCTCTGTCAGTGTCAGTGAGGTGGGGAGGAATGCACGTCTTTTTTATCAGGCAGCATGGAGAAGGGCAGAGCCTCGTTTCCTGCAGGGGGCAAGAAAATCAACATGACAAACTGCAGCGGTACCAGAGGATAAAGAAACCTGACCCTGCACAGGCTACCCAGGGTTGGGATCCAAGCAGGGGAAGGTAGGAATGCAGCAGCCCCCATTCCAGAGAGGCATTGGTGGCTGGTAAGCAGTGACCTCCAAGCAGTGTCTCCAGGGAGATGCAGGGCTCCCCAGGACCATCCGGGGGACCACCCTGATGCCACATGGCAGAGTGGGCTTGGACAGCAGATGGCAGGTTAAGGACCATCAGGGTAGGGTCCAGCACTTCCAACAGCTTTCCACTGCTGGATGAATCAGAAACCAAGGGGGTGACTTCTGTGCTGTGTAGGCGGGTGGCCCAGCAGGGAGACGACCTAGTCATCCTGAGCCAGCACAGGAGGGATAGCAGAAAAAGAAGGTCATAGAAGAAGAGCAGGTAGCAGGGTCAGAGATGGACCCAGAGAAGAGGTAAATAGTGCTGTGGATCCTACCTGGGCCTTAAGGCTGAGACTAGGTTCTTCAAAGTGCAAGAGATTTGGCCGCCTGAATCCCAAAGCTGTTCACTGCAGCTGGGCAGTAATTTCACTGTGCTTCATGGCTGCGTTTGCAAAGGAGTCTAAGATGAGCCAGCTGTGCTCAGAGGACTTCAAGGAAACCTTTAATAAGGCCTCTTCATGGTAACTCACAAGTGACTGTAGGGTCAAGACTCACAGATGTGGCAGCCAGGCATGATCCCAGTCAGGTCCCTGCAGGGGAATCATCAGCACAGGGCACATTCAGGCCCTGAGTGAGCAGTTTCTTGAGTGGTCCAGAGTCCACCAAAGGTGCTGAGAACACTGCATTGAGGGTCTTGGCTCCAGCTTCTAGAGACGGTGGCGTCAAGGGTGAGAAACTTGTCATGATTTGGCAAATATGCCCCCAAAGCCCAACCTGCCAAGAAATCTAAATCTCCACGTTACCTGCGTCTCTGGGCCACCAGCACAGCTCGCTGTTCCCAGCCCTCTGCACAGGTGCTGCTTTGCACAGTCCTGCAGGCCCGTGATATACGAGCTTGTCTTGACCACGATGCCTGTGCAGCAGGATTGCAGTATAATGATTTGAGATGCTTAGCAAAGCTGGCTGTAAACTGCCAGGGAAAAGGAGACCATTGGAGTACAGAGAATGGAAAGCGGAAGGCTACGAGGCTATTTGAGAAATTGTCAGATACAAAAGCAAGGGGGCAAGGTGCAGCGGCTGCTGTGAGGAAAGCACTAAGATATGGGCTGTCCTCTACAAAAGCAGCAGCTCACATGGGGAAGTCAGAGACACAGTGAATGGAAAGGAGTCAGACTTTATTGTCGTTTGAGAGGAAAACCGTAGCAGCTGAATATTGCTCCCTGAGGAGAGAAGGGGGCTCAGTGTCAGTCAGATTTACCAACCTAGCACCCCCTGCCGTTGACTGGGAAAAGCACAAAGTAAGGGCAGATCCAGCAGCATTGCAGGGGAGTGTTTCAAAGCTTGAAAAGGCATCAGGCCCCAGAACACCCCACAGCTGGTCTCCTGGGGACAGCATGCAGGAACACAAGACTGCTTCAAGGGAGAGTCAGTGTGCTCTCCAGATGGGACATAGTACGCTGAACCCCAAAATGAGAGACCCAATCAGCGACCTCCTATGGATCTTCAAGGAGTGTTTCTGACATTTCTGCTTGCTGCACACACCAGTGCTGGGCAATAGATGGAGACAGGCCTGCTGTTGAATGCGTCAGTCGCAACCTGTGTCCATGTAACTTGTCTGTCTGTGCAAAAGTTGTGTTACATCTTAGCTGGTGAGAAGCAGACAGTGCTTCTCCGGGCACCAAACCTATGAGAACAGTGGCAACTTTAATGTGTCTACATTGAAAAATGAGTATACACACTTTTGCCTCTGTGATGGGATGAAAACCAAAACCTGCAAGTGGATGGAAAAATGCCCTATGAATCTCCAGTCATGGGAAATGGGCACTAATCTAGCATCCACTACAGCCAGTTCCCTAAATTGACTCTGAAATCTGCTTCCACTCAGCCTTCCCTTAATGCAAACAGTACAGTATTTCTTAATGAATGGTCTTGCAATCGTTCTCTGGAAACGCCCCTAAGGGCAGATTCCATGCACGTGTGCCTCCCCTTGGAGTTATGCTCAGTGTGCACCTGCACGGGAACCTCACACTACGGACACAGCCGTAAGCCCAGTGTGTGCCACAGGGGACAGGCTGCGAACAGGCCTGGGCTGCTGAGGAACTGAAATCAATGCCAGGGATGCACATGTGTGCTCAGCTTGCTGCTCTGGTGCCACCAAGAAGGAGAAGGAAAGATTTGTGCTCACAGGGTTAGGAATTTTTAAAGCTGTTTTTCTTCTTTTGTTAAAATTGTAAGAAGCTTAGGAAACTCCCCCCCCCCCCATTCCCAGCACTTGTGTATCTTGGCTGCTCACAATAGCTTACATCAGCATGGAGGTTCAGCATGTTCTCTTTCCTTTTGGCCTTTGTGTTTATAGCCATCCTGGTAAAAGACAGTTAAGCCGATAAATGGCTGCTATATGGTCTCAGGCAGCCGTGTGAGTGGCAACCTCAGGCTGCAAGCACAGGTTTTCTGGGCATTGCTACTACCAACTACATTGGGGGCCCAGGAATCCACTACGGACGCGCCTATGTTCAGAGCCCCGTGTCACTGTCAAACCTTCATACACACTGACCTGAACAAAAGCAAAGAGTCTTGTGGCACTTGAAGACTAACAGATATATTTATCACATGAGCTTTCGTGGGAGAAAAATCCCACTTCGTCAGATGCTTTGAAGAGTTCTTCAAAGCGTCTGATGAAGTGGGATTTTCTCCCCTGAAAGCTCATGTGATAAATATATCTGTTAGTCTTTAAGTGCCACAGGACTCCTTGCTTTTTTTGCTTTACTAGACTAACACGGCTGCCCTTTTAGAACTGCCCTGAATGTCCCCCCCCCCCCCCAGGCAGGTTAAATCAGGCACTTCAATGCACAGTTAAGCCACCAAGAGACACTGTCTAATGCTTTAATGCTTCTAGAGTCACCTGTTTGGGAAGAGCAGCACGACTGGGGCGGTTCAATCAGGGAAGTCATATAACCTCAGAGCTGTGCTCCAAACGTGGCTAGCACCCCACAGTGCCTGCTCTTGTTTTGTTAGAAACAAGCACATATGCTCAATGACGTGAGCTAAAATATTTCTGCAGACCTTTTTAAGGCAGAGGCATGGTCTCTGCTGCTAGGGTATTTGCCTCATTGATAGCTAAGTAAAATCTGTAGATGTTACAAGATTTAATAATATTCACTGTCTGTATTTCAGCTTACTGGAAGCCTGGAAAAGCCAGGTTATTGTGTGAAATGATACTACTGATGAAGAGAGAGATGCGCAGTCTAAACCTCTCCAACTATTGACTTGGCTCAATTGTGCAATTCAGACTACTCCAATTTCTCCAGCAAGGGCTATTCCCAAATAGGAAGATCGTGAAAATGGAGTGTTAAAAATGTAATAATGCAGATCTACATTGCAAGGAGTTCAGTTTCATCTTCTGGGAAATTTACTCCCAGCAAAAAAGATCTGAAAATAATGACTCTCTAAATGAAACCACCCTTGCTGTATCGTGCTAAAAGCTTTTAGGAGAAAAACAGTAAATAAATCCCACTGTTCAGAGGTATCTGGATGTTCTCCTAACACACATCATGAGTAATAGGAGAGCCATCAACAGCTAAAAGGATTGGAACTATTATGGAAGGCCAGCCAGAGGAGTAATGTCGGCAGAAATGATTGCACAGAGCCCACCATAGAGGTCTAATGATGATGAGCCGTGCTGTATGGAAAGACTCTGCTTGACGAGTACTGAACTGCTCAAAGTGGACAGGGCTAGTCAGTGCTGCTGATCAGTTCCTGGCTTTCAGGAGGCAGCAAGATAGCAACACACTGTCCCCCAACAGGGGTGGGGCCAAAGCCACAGGTACAGTGGAAGGGATGGCAGCTCCATAGCGTGACTACAGGGACCCCCTTCAGTGGAAAGCCACGTGTAGCTGCCTCTAGCTACACACAAAGACCTAGCGGTACCCTGAGAGCCACATGATTGCAGCTTGCCCCTTTGGAACCATGCTGGGGCACTGGTGAGGTGCTAGTGTGAAGAACTAGCTGGTGTGTGAGTGTGTTACAGCTCTCTGCAATAAACCAGATGTTAGCACACAGGTGACACTGGCTACTGCCTCCAACTGTCCATCCCACTGTCAGATGGCGCCAGGCCCAGCCATAGGCAGATGGCTTGCTGCGAGGTATCTCTGGCTCACTCCCATGTCTACTGTCCTCAGCACACCTGTCCCGAGGAAGCACATGGGAGGAGCATTTCGTGCACTTGAGTCTCCTGACACCAGGCCATCGCAGGCAGGCCGGACCACATTCACAGGCCAGAGAGGAGCTGTTGGGGTCTGGCTGGGGAGGGGGCTTCCAAGAGCAACGAGGCCAATCCACAGTCCGGGCACCTCCAAGAAGCAGTATGAGATCTGTCTGTTTGGCTGCCATGGCAGGCTAGAGCAATGAGACACCCCTCCCTCCCAATGCTGAAAGAAATAGTCTCTTCTAAAGTCACACCCATGTGTGCAGTGCAGACGCACTGGGCCCTTGTCCACATCACACCCATATGCACAACTCCTCCCCCCCAGCCACGCAGCAATGGAGTCAGTGTCCTAATAGTTTCTTCCACCTTCCCATCTGGATGTCCAAAACTGAGCTGGGATGTAACTCCAATGACTCCCATCACTTTGCACCAAGGATATACTGGGCAGCAGCATTCCTGAGTCACCCAAGAGCTGGCGGCTGTTTGCCTGGTGCCCAGCACGGTGCTGTCAGTATACTGGGAATGGAAGAGACAGACAATCCAGGGTGCAGTGCAGTGCTTGGCTCTTGTTCCAATCCTGAAAATAAGGCTGAGGTGACAGACATGCAGGAAAATGGCCACTTCGTGTCCTGGCTGCAGCATGGAACTCATCTGCTTTGTTCAAACAGCTTTAGAAGTGCTGCATCTGGCCAGGCCTGTGCATGTGACCTCAGAGAAAGCAAAGCCAGCCAGGCAGAGGAAAAGGGCAACTCAGTCATTATTTGCCTGTACTGATTATTTTGGGTTTTAAGCTCATTCATTATGAATGCAAAAATGATAATATGCCAACATCTGAATGTCTTTTAGGCATACAATATTCTTGTTATTCAAAATGTTGTTTTTCCTCCATAACTGAATGGTTTACCTTGTTATTACTTTATGCTAATGTCCCAGCATTTCCATTTGTCTATAGGATGCTTAATTGTAACGGAGGCGCAATCAGAACCAGCGATGCCGTCTGTAATTGACTGCACCATAATAACAGCTAACATTACAGAAACAAAGTACCAAAATAAATAGAACCAGGGAGGAAACAGCCTCAGAAAATATCCAGCACACTGCTTAGCGTCAGGACCGAAAGCGCTGTGCTCACAGTCACCTCCCTGGCTGAGCAGTGACAGTTTGGGCATTAACGTAGATAGAGTGCTGTGTATATCAGTTTGTACACTTCATCAGGTTTTTTTGCAGTTTTCAGCGAGATGTGAACTATATCCCTGTCCAAGGCGTTTGGTTCAAATCAGCTGAGACAGAGAATAATCAAGATTTATGATTCTCATTCTAACTCGGATCACACAGTCAGTGCAATTGGTACAACTCAGCTTCCCCTTGCCCTGCCTGAGTGACATGCACGTCACTTTCCCTCGCACAAGTGATTTAATGTCCATCTTGAAAACTGTCAAAATGCGTCTGCAGCCCCAGATAACAGTGGCTCTGGGCCTTCCCCCTCCTGCAATTGCTGCCTCTGGCTGCGTACTAGAGCACTCTGGCACTCACTGGTGACAGACACTAGAGGGACATGGCAGAAAAGTTAAATAATGTTTGGAGAAAATCAATGAGCTTGCACTTGAAAAATAAAAGAAGTTTCAGCTGGTTCCATCTCTCAGTGCAGCTCAGAGTAACCAAGGGATTGAAAAGATCTTCAACACTTCTGACCTTTCCTCTAAAAAGTATCTTTGCTAAGGCGACAACTGGGACAGGTTCTGCCTGTCACTGTTGTCTATAAATACCTGCTCTGCCACCAGGAAAATGGTGCTTTGAGGTAGAGTGAAAATCAGGTCTCCAGCTAGCCAGGACCCTGTGAAGTGTTCAGGAGCCATATTCCCAAAGTGGCACTGGACGGGATGTTGAGCTCTCAGCATTTCCATTTGGTAGCTCTTGCCCAGAGCTTAGAGTTGCCCTACAGAGGCACAGCTGTTCATACAAGGGCTCAGCTGGGAAGCAAATATTTAGCTGGTAATTAAATGGCCCCAAAATGACTTTTAAAAGTGATAGGACCAAAACAGGAGCAAGGGTCTGGTTTCCAAATGGCTTATGAATATGCGAAGCCCCCTTGGGGACAGGGGCGCCTGAGCTGTGTTTAGAGCCTCTTAGCTCTCAGCGTAATGGTATGTTCTTCTGCTCCATGGGACTCTGTCAGTGCCTTTTCCTGACAATAGTCTGCATCAGTGTGATGCTGCTCAAAGGTGTGGGGAGTCCAGGCCAACAAGCTGCTCTGTGACAATTTTAGGAGGAGAGATGTCTGGCCCACCACACAGTTTCACACACACCAGCAGAACCTGGAAAATTATGTCTTACCCATCAAGGCCCCTCCTCCAAAGCTGCTATCACATCCAAAATGTGGAGCAAGAAGCAGAGCCCAGCTGGGGCATCTCCTGTATCCCATCAACACCATTTGGCCTGCTGGGATTCACACTGATCCTTCCCTTCATCTGTCTGGTCCTTCTGACTGAAAAGGTCCCAATGAGAGACCAGGCAGCAAAGTCAGAGTCTCTCTCTCCAGATCCTCAGGGAAGCAGAAATGAGCCAGAGAGAGTTCAAGGGACAAAGGAAAAGTTGCTGATTCCTCCAGCCAAGAGCAGCGTGGCAAAATGCAGCTTGAAAACTCGTCCAGAACGTGCATGAAGGTAGGGGCTGTGCCTTCCTCTGCAACGCACAAGTCACTGAGCATGAGACCCACAGAGCAATTCACAGCCAGCCTCCAGCCCAAAGACAATGGACATGGGGCTTGCCAAATGCAGCCCAGCAGAGGCTGTAGGGTGAGAAGGTTGCTGTGGGCCTCATGATGCACACCTCTCCAGCCGCTCTGCCTGGGGCAAGGTCACTGTCTGCACCAGAAGCTCTGTGACGGGGACCTCTGTCTGTCTCTCACTGGTGTGGTAACAGGAAATACCTTCAATATGAAAGCAGATTCAGCCAACCCTCTTGTCTCAGCAGCCTGCATTACCTGTAGGGCAGTTCCAGACAATCCATTGCATTCCTCCTGCTGACTACTCCCAGTTGACATGCAGGTGTGAACAAAGTCCATTGTCTTGCTGCAGGGCTGATTTCAGGCCCAAGCTCTTTTGGTGCAAGGGATAGGATGGGAAGAGTTCTCCTAGCCCATCTCCCATGTAGCCGACAGGGCTGCAGACCAGAGAACTACTACCCCCCGTAGCACTGGTTCATGGAACGGAGCTGGAACAGGAGAGGCATGTGGGAAATGACAGTCGCAGGGAATGTCCCAGGTCTCCAAGGCCCAGAAGCGACTGGAGTTCTGTCCTTGGCAGGGAGTCCAAAGACCCATCTCTTTTTAATTTCATCTGATAAATTCCATTCTCTGCTTATGGGCCATGAAAACAAAGTGTGACACTGGTGAGAGAACTTGACAGAGTCACTTGGATTTACCAGATTAATGGCTCGGCCGAGTAGAGGCTCTATCTTGATTGCAGTCCAGGTGTCACAGAATGGGGCAAATGGGCTCATGTTTGCCCTCCGTGCGTCTTCCAAAACATGCCAATGATGGAAGGAAAATAGATTCTCTTTACTCATAACATTTGAAATCTCTGTGTCTTGGCTTAGTCACGGCAAGCACCTGGCAACACTTTCCATTCTCCTGGGTTTGTTTAGCAGCCTTCCCTGCATGCGCACAGCATGTGTGATGCCGCTCAGCATTAGCGAGAGCTTCATGTTAAACTCACAACCTCAGCACCATAGTCAAGTGCGTGAGAAACCAGAGGGATTCCACTCCAGTCAATAGAGTAAACAGGGCCTGGTTTAGATACACAGAATCACCCCCGGCAGTACTGCACACTCTGATTAGCGTAAATGCTAAACACAAACCAATTAACACTCTCAAAGTCTGCTTATCTCGTGTCAGTTAGTGCTAAAATAAACCCTAATACTAAGTACACATATTGATTTAACCATTAAATCCAGCATCACTCAAAATAAAACTCATTATATTATAGAGCAAAAGCAGTCTCCATCATTTTCAGAACAGAGCATGTTGTGACCAATTATTTAAATGATTCACTTAACAGTCATGTGCCCCCACTGATATGATCAAATGGCCACGTACCACCTCTGATATTCACCAAAAGGTCATATACCCCATCTAATATTCACCAAATGGTCATGCATCACCATTCATATTCACCTAATTTGTCACGTATCCCCAATGATGTTCACCGAATGGTCATGTATCCCCACTGATACTCACCAAATGGTCACAGATCTCCACTGATATTCAGAACTAAGAGGCTGATCCTACTAAACCTTAAGAGTCACATACAGGGCCTAGGCAGGCACTCCATGTTCAGTGCTACCTGACTTTCCTCACCGTGAAAATAGGTTCAAACACTCGAACAGTGGCTTAGCATGTTAATGGCCTCTGCTGCTTGACCGTTCACACTTATTACAGATCCTGCCATGCTTCTCATGCACTGGACAAACCCCAGTTAGTCACATCCCCTGAGGGACCTGGTGTACCTGTGTCAGTGTCCTGGATTGCCTGTTAGGCAGCCTGAGCTTTGATGGGTTCCAAGGCCCCCATGGCTGTTTTAACGGTCAAGAGCTGGGAATGCCGCCCGCTTTGAGATAGAATTGAACACGTTAGGCCAGTCGGGTGGAAGTTCCTGGCTTCCTGAGAAACAAGAGCCAGGCCTTTTGCTAGTATTTGTTAGTTCACGAGATACTAAAAATCTAGGAATATAGGAATTGCCATCTGTCCAGGGTCCCTCCAGCCTGAAAATCAATGGCACATCAAGACTTCAAAGAGAAACAGTCAAAATCAAACTAATATGCAAATTAAATTGTGTGAAAGCAGGGCTGAATCGTGGCTATGGATTCTTTTCACATTATAACAGGTAATTTGACTTCACCCTCCCTCTGTGTGCTGTTTCCTGGAGTTTGAATCCTTACAAATGCTCTGATTTGCTGCTGCAGTATGACCTGCTCCCATGTGTTATGCTCCCCTGCATTTATTTTCATCCAATTCTGTAAGTTCTCCCTCTTCAAAGCATCTGACAAATTGGGATATTCTCCCATGAAAGCTCATGCAATAAATAAACCGGTTAGTCTTTAAGTGCCCAAAGACTCCTTGTTTTTTTTTTTTTTTCTTTTTCTTTACTAGACTAACATGGCTGCCCATTTGGAGCTTAGCCTTTGCTTAATGACCAACAGGAAAAATGAACTGGAACCCTATGTCCCAGCAACACCATGAACCAGGCACCATTCCCTGTGCCATCACCCACCACAAGACACTCTATGGGAAAAGACCACACATTCCCCACCCCACTGAGTTGAGTGCCTGCATGCAATGGGAGGAAAGCAGGAGATGGCTGTGAAGCATATGATAGCCATCTGGTATTTTCGATGAACATAGTGGGAGCCTCGATTTGTTTAATTCTGAGTGGGTGACTGCGAAGGGTTAACTCAGCCCCATGGGGCTCTGTAAGGCTGTCGAAAGGCAGGTTGAATGTGCAGTCTCTGTTTCTTGGCACCCAATGAAGTTGTCAGATCCTTTGCAGGTTCATCCCCACAGGGCTCTGACCAGTGGGTGGGCCTGTGACTCCAAAGGGAGGGTAGGGAGCCCAAGGGGGGATTTTCACACACAGGAACTTGGGCAGGGATAAAAGGCAGCTGGTCTCACCCAGTCCCGGGGCAGAGAAGGTGGTGGAGCCTGGGTTAAGCAGAATTGACTTAAACTGCATGGAGGGGCCAAGGTTAGGTGAGACACTGAGCTTACAGGCCTATGTTAATTTAAACCCTTTTCTCTCTGTTTGCAATATTCCTATGGACCAATAAATCATGTTCTGCGTGGCCCCAGCTCCTGGGGATATTAAATAGCAGAGGACAGATCTACTCAAAGTCGCTGGAGGTAAATATGGTTGGTAAAAAGGGAATGCGTTAGCCTGGTGATTCCCTCTAAAGGTGAGATGAACGTGGGGATGCCACTTGGAGAAAAGTGGAGGTGCAGGCCTGTCACATGGAGAGGCTGAAAGATCACAAGTTCAGTTCACCCCTGACCCCCTACAAGGTTCAGGGTCTAACTGCATGGGGGAAGAGGTATGTCCATTGTGACCTCTGGAGCAGAGCAGCCTAGCTGCTGACATTGGAGGATGATTCCAGCCACTCTGTTCTGGTGTTCCCTCCAGCTACGTTCCCTGTGAGCCCCAGCTGCATGTCCTCCTTATTATCTGCCATGATGCAGTGCACAGTATTTCTAACAGTTTGACACCAGAGATGGCTGCATTTCTGTAGTGAGTGAAATAATCCAATGTGAATATTATCAATGGTATCTGTTTGGAAGGCCTGTGTGGTGCTCTGGGAATGGTGCTCTCTAAATATCAGTTGCTCTCCTACCATCTTCAGGCTGGCCATTGACTCAGTGTAACTGAGAGACTGACTGCTCTGGGGGCCTGTTGTACCCCTTCCTCCCCCTTCAATTGCATCTATTAATGACACTGGTGTCCCTCACTGGAGCTACATGCCATTTATGGGTTAACTATTTAATCAGCCTCTCACTAATGACTCCTCTGTATTTGCCTTTTGAAGCTAGTTTAGCCACAAATGAGCCACAGATGTCAACACAGAAATAAACTGATTAAGAGTGTTACCCATCAAATGTAACAAATGGGACCAATCTACAGGTTAATGTCCCTCCTATTTCCGTTTGAGTTGCTACCTTCTCCAATAATTGGAGCACGAAATGTTCCACTTAGTTAAAAAGTCTCCTTAGTACTCTGCTCATAAATGTACCTGCAGATCAAGTTCACAGGGTTTAAATTAATTAGTATCAATGTTATTGGTGGCATGAGGAGTGCATCCTGAAGCTGTAACACGGCAGGGAAAGCACTGACTCCGTACTTACTCTGACTGTTCCTATGTCAATGATTCATTAGGCCACAAAGAGTATCCTATAGCTGCCTTTATGGCTCAAGCCTGAAGCAGCAAACACATTGGCTCTATGGCAAACAGCACAGATGCTAATCTGCAACAGGTTGGAAAGAGGAAACAGACATCAGGAAGGACTCCACAGACCTGCCCTTTCCTTGAGATGGAGAAACGGGCAGGAAATAATTTCCCCATTCTGTGATAATCTTGAAGAGTTTTAAAAAATCCCCATCTTGAACTGGGATGAAAAATCAAAATCTTGAAAATTTTACAAACTGAAAATAAAATAAAATAAAATTGGGGTGAGTCTTGTGACTTGTTTTTGAAATGTTTCATTTTAATTTTGATCATTTATGTGACACTGGCAGATGAAGTGCCAGCTCAAGCCAAAGCCCCAGGCCAATTCACTCCTGTACAAGCAAAGATCAGAGTGGGAAATGCACAGGGATGAAGCTGCTGCTTGAACTTCACGAAAATGAATGGGTTATTACTGGCATTGTTTTTACTTCTCTGTACCTGTTCTGAGTCAGTAGGGCACATTTACATCATGTATACTGCTGCAACTATATAACCCATCAAATGTGAAAGACGCATGTGAAATGCAAATGAAGAACTGTAACAGCAAAGAGCTACTTTTAAAGCAAGTGGTGACTGTGTGGGATGACAAAGGTCAAAGACTCTCAACGCTTTCTTCCCTGTCAAAGGAAAAGCCCCTGAGGGTAGTGACCCTGCCAGCTTGTTTTCCATGACAAGACACCGTGAGAATGGATCCAGGAAAGATCCTGCATCTCTGGACCATTTGGATTCTTACAGGGATGTGTTCCAGATGCAAAGCAGAGATCCCCGGAGACAATTTGGAATCCTGAAAAGACTTCTGGGACTGGCAGTCTACTACATCACTGCCACCATCTGGAATTACAGACCCTGACTCACCTGGGCATCTATTTTACCTGCTTTAACCTCTTCGTAACTCCCCTTTCCTTTTCTTAGATAATAAACCTGTAGCTGGTTGCTATAGAATTGGCTGCCACCAGCATCTTTGGCATAAGATCGAGAGTACCAACTGATCGATGGTAAATGACGGGTCTCCTGAGGACCTGTTGCAAGGTTGTTTTTGGTGTATGTGACCCATCACTGAGTTTGCCTTGCCTAGTGGCAAGATAGACGGGGGAGTCTGCAATGATACCTGTGACTCCATGGTCAACCTGTAACAGTAACTGAGGAGCTCACATTGGTTACTCGCTTGGTGAAATCTAACTACAGAACACACCATGAGCTTGTCTGCCCTGTTTTCTGACAGTCTGTCCTGAGGTTGCTGTGAGTCATTCCAGATAAGGTAATAGTTTACTTTTTTAAACTGTTTTTAATCCATAAAGTAACTTAAATTCTGAAACAAAGTCATTTCAAACTAAAAAATAGAAAAAATTTCAAATCTGGCATTGCAACTATGTGAAAATTTGCCCAGAATTTTTTTGGAATGGGAAATAAATTAAAACCCAAACTAACCCTTTCCCACTAATGGTTCCTGTTCCAACTAATCAATATTTTCTGATGAAAAAATGTTTTGAAAAATTTCTGTCCCACTCTAATCCCTGCCTTGCATTCAGCACTTGAACGGAAGGACTCTGAGTGGGGCACCCTCGTGCCTGCATGTCTCAAACCCTGTGGTTATGGTGGGGGTGTCTGGGTGTGTGTGTGTGCACTATCTGCATACCTACCTACAAGAACTAATTCTTCCCTTTGGTCAGGTGTCTTTTCTCTGGCCAAGGTTAATAGAACCTGAAAAGGTGCAGCTGCCACTGCAACATGTGGAAGGACAGGCTAAGCACAGCAAGTGTGAACAGTGAGCAGCCATGCAATAGTGGCTATCTGAAGTGGTTTGGAGAAACAGCTTACAGGTAAATCACCCCAACATTCTGCCAGTCAGCCCCTTTTTGTAGGCAGAGTCTCTTTAAAATTGTCCTTCTGATACAGCGCTAACATATTTCTGACATTTAGCAGCCTGCTTCAAGAAAAAAAAAACCAAACAAACCACCCACCATAAATGCATAGGTGAGCTAATTGGCCCCAGCACAGCCAACATACAGGCTCCCATGAATGAATAATGTAGCGCCAACATACTGATGACTCAGACAGAGCTATTAAAGCCCCTTTCTGATCATGAGTTGTATAGGCACCGATTTTTCATGTTAATGAAATGTAATTATGGCGTTCCAATCACAATCTGGCAGTACAACCAAAACCAGCTGCAAATTGAATCTCTAGGCCAGCAAGTAATAAAGAGGAAGTGAGGTGCTGTTATCTCCTCTTACTGAAGTATATACTTTGAGGTACTTAGTTTGCTGAGATGGAGATGGAACTGCTTGGCAATGTATTCCTCTCAATAAAAATTAATGCTTTAACAAGAAGCCAAATAGCTACAGCTAATGTACTTTTGAATGAGATCTAAATTTTATTCATAAGCATCAGTGTCAGGTCTAAAATAACATTTTTATGGACACTATGAGCATAAACAGCTCTGCTGACTCAAAACCAGAAAGTGCACGTCTGAGTGAATGAACTCATTCACAGGGAACAAAAGGATCATTTCAAATACATGCCTCAGACAAAAAGAAAGCCAGAGCCAATGTTCTTGCTGTGAGGCTGCCTTCAAGAAACCATTTGTGCAGGAGACAAGAGACTAGCAGTGGGGAGAGAGAGCTTGTAAAGGTGACCGTGTCTGGGGAGAAGGGCATAAATTACTCAGAGGATGCCCGGGAGACTCTCTGCCTTTGCTTTGTGAAAGGGCTATAAGGGTGTGTGGTGTTGTGCTAGTGCCACCTCACGAGCAGTCCAGGTGTGAAAAAGCAGCTCGGGTGGGAATGCCATGTAGTCCCAGATGGCATGAATGTCTAATAAAAAATTGCTGTTGGTCTCACATGTGGTTGGGCTGGGGTGGGGGCTGCTGACTCCAAAATGCTTGAAAGGGGTGAGTGGCAGGGCTATATATTTTCTAGTGGAGTTCTAGGATGTTTTCTCAGCACCACTGTGCTGGATATTTAGAAACTGGAAGGAACTGAGAGTGAAACAATGACATTCACTAGAGGACTGGAGGCAGCGTATCACTGAATAAGGAAAAGATGTGAAGAGTTAGTAGTCATAGATATGAATTGATGACGTCTGATGCTGCAGGGATCTGCTTAGCATAGATAGCAAATGTTAAACAGTCCATCTTAAAAAGTCCAGGGTGACAGAAAGCAACTTAAATCCTGTCTCTGTTGAAAGTTAATGATACAAGACTACTAGGCTTTTCTTCATGTAGAGCCTATTGAAGATCTCAGAATGAAAAGCAGTGGTGAGAGTGGCCAGTTGATCATGTTGCAGAAGTCAGGAAAGACCAAAGACATGGTCATTTTAGGCAGACAGAAAGACAACTACTGTTTAAAAGCTCTGAGTGCAATTCTGGTTCCGCAGAGATCCATGGCAAAGCTCCCCGTGACTTTGGAGGAGCCAGGATTCCACTTCAGGACAGAGACAAAACTAAACTGAAGGCTGGACTTTGCATTTCCAAAATATCTCAGGCCTTGGGCTAAGAGAAGCTCCCTGGAGGGAGAAGAAAGTCCTCAGGATGTGCCAGGGACTTCTACCAATCTGCAGTGTCTTACAGTTGTTAAGCACATTCAGAGATGGGAGATAAACTTATTAAAGCCAAGAAATGCTCCCCTCTGCTCCTCGTGCTCTGCCAGGAGCTGCAGCAAGTCCCAGGAGATTTATAGACCATATCCTTGGTACATGGGGAAACCTCTGCACCTGCGCCCCCAAAGTGGCATCAGCTCTGTTAGATGCTAGGCTGCACTGCAAGGTACTGTCTCTTTCATTACTCCTTCCTTTCTCCTTTCTACTCCGCATCTTGAGTTGCATTTTGGTCCCCAGCTATATTATCTTGGCCAGGCTGAGTCTGGTTTTATATCTTTCCCGTATTTCTCACCAGACTAGGTCCCCTTCCTTTGTACGCTACCTGTCTGCACTGGTGTTTGCAGCTCCTCTCAGTTTAATGCCATCTGTGAATGTAATTAACCTGTGCCTCTCTTCCATATCTTTAACCAAGATGTTAGATACAACTGAACCAAACACAGATCCCTGCAGGCCCCTACCAGACACTCATCTCACCCTAATTATCAAGACAGTATTATTTATCATCCCCCTGCGGTTACAGTCACTCAGGTGAGATTTCATGACTAAATGCTTTACTAACCCCTGACATATTTCAGATATACTGTGTTCCCCTCATCCAGTCACTTTGTCATTTCAGTGAAAAAGTGATTATCTTCACGATTGGTTCTTTGTAACTCCAAGCTGCATTTCATTGCCACCACTTACCCTTCACTGTCCCACGGCTGCTGATAACATCCCATGGCATTGCTTTACAACAGCCTCAACAAGCCTAAACAAAACTACTCCACCTGAACATGGGCGCTGGCTCTGTGCTTTTATTCCCAACTAAAGCAAAGTGGTGTTTCTGTCAGCTGGAACTAAACCTTTCCCTTACAGCTTTCTGTCGTGCCTGACCTTGGAGATGGAATTTCCTCCCTTTGAGGATTTGTAGCATAGCCACATTTTTCAGGTTTGAAATCCTCAGCTGTTAGGCTTCTCTTACCTGTAATTTCCTAGGTACCAACTGAACTTGTGTTACTTCAAAAAGTGTCCTGTGATACACTGCATGAAGGACTCTGAAAAAGCTCATTTTGGATTTTGATCATGAACAGCTAGCCACTACTCTACCAACAGAGCAGTCTGAAAAGCTTTGCAGATGCATGCCAAAGATAGCCATAAAATTGGAAAATGTGGAATGCCTTGCAGTTTCACGTGCAAACTGATTGCAAATAAAATACTAACATCTAACTGATAAAAGGTTTTCAGATAGTACCTCACAGAGAGAGCACATGCTTGAGAAAAAGCTCCACTGGATTTTGGAAAACACTCTAGAGTTGGGGGAAGATGTACCTCCGTGTTCTGTGAGACAGGGAAATGAAAATGTCCTAAGCTGCTAGGCAAGCTGTGCTTTAAACACTGAAATGATGAACTGCCAACACAAGCAGGTCCTCACTCCTTGGGCAAGAGAGCACTTCCCCCATTAGATCCAAAAGGTAGTATGGCTACTCCCGTTTGGAAAGTGCCAGCTAAGATGACTTGACAGTGCGAGGAACCAGAACATCAGTGACAATGGGGGAACTAATGGGTGGAAAGACTAGTGACTTGCCTGTAGAGTCAGTCAGTACTTGATGTCCAAAACTGGGTAGTCTGGAATCTAGCTTTCCCACTAATTTACACCAATTCTAACACACATCCTTCCAGAGACAGTCTTTCTCTGACTCCATTAATGGTCTAATTCAGCTTGAATTAAATCGGTGGAAAGACTCCCACTGACTTAAATGGGGTTTGGATTAAATCCCAGATGTGTTGCTCCAAATGCTTTTTGAACCAATGCTGAATATATCTGCTGTCTCAGTATGTGTGGTACTCTGTATGTGTACTGGGCCCTTGCATATCAAATACCATAGTGCCTCTTTATAAACCAACAGTACGGCCACATCTTGGATACGGCACGCAGCTCTGGTTGCCCCATCTCCAAAAAAATTTTGGAATTGGAGGAGGTATAGCAAAGGGAATAAAAATGATGAAGGGTTTGGAACAGCTTCCATGAGAAGAGATTAGCAAAACTAGGACTTTTCAGTCTGGAAAAACGACATTAGGCAGAAAGGCTCCAGAGGAGCTTGCTGCTAATGAAGGATTTGAAAAAAACACTCCTAGGGACGGACACTCATAGCCCCCAGAGGGTGACAGACACCCTAGTGCCGGTGTGTCACCTGCTGTGAAAAACCACTGCTTCTGTTCCTCCACCTCTGTAAAGACCAGCCATTGAGGACTCGACTGCGTACTCAGGGCAGACCTTTGCTCTGTGGCTTCCCTCTATGACCAGGAGGTCATTTACAGCTACAGCCTTTTCTCCCTTGCTCCTAGGAACTCCTAGCCCAAACAGACTCTCGTCTACCCAGAACGGCTCTGGGAAGTCAGGCCTCTCACGAGGTCAGTCTTATATGGAAGGTGCTCAGACAGGGTGCTGAGGGCAAATGTACAACCCCTGAGATGGACATAGAAGTTGAGCTAGCTACTCTAATGACTATATTAAGTCACCACCTTACAGGTTCCCTTTCAGCTCAACGCTCTGCCTCCCCATATCTGGTCTTGTAGCAATCTCAGCCAACTGGCTGCAATAATGACCCTGACCTCCCCATACTAAGGCAGGGTGAGTCTCCCTTGAGCCTAGATCAACCCAGTCTTTGTCACTCTCTCCTGTGGGGAACCCCCATTCCACTTAGGCTTGCACTACCAGCACTGAATTCTCTCTCACCAAACAGGATGGCATGCACTGGGCATGCCGTTCCAAGCATCTTAGACGCATGAGCAGTATATGTTTAAAATGTACCTAAGAGTGTCAGAATATCCCCAAAGCTCTGTGCACAGGGAGTCACCTGGCATTTCTTCAAGAACAAAACTGTCCTCTGTGTACACGGATGAGTCACCTTCAATGCCTGTGGATAACCCCCGATATATCAGAGTGGTATGCTTCTCAAAGGGTTACTTCCAAAACCAGAAACCCCTTCCCATGAAGCATGTTATACCTGAGGCTAACAGCCCTCATTCCTCTAGATCCCCATTAGACAATCTAGGTAGCCGGGCACTGTTTGCACAGCTAGGGGTGGAGTTGGGTTCTCTGGATATTGGAGAGTCACATCTATCAGAAAATGCTGACTGTTACCTCCTGTCCCCAGAGGCAGAGAAAGTCAGAGAACTCTTCAGCCTAAATCCACTCTCTTGTTATGCAGTGACAACGTCTCCTAGCCACTGGTCAACCCCACCTTTGACCTGGTTGAGGTCTCAGTCACGCTCTATCCGTGGCCTCCTTTATTAAATGGTGCGACCAGAACTTTCACAGACTCGGCAGAGCAGTTTCTTTATTGTGTAAGGCCAATCAAAGAAGGAAGCAGTCAGATCCCAAGACTTAGTCCTCTTCCCCAGAAGCTGTTGTGGGTGGAAGTGGACTGAGCAGTTGGTTAATATTTACATTTCAGAAAGGAAGTGGTTCTAATCTCTTTCCAAACACAGAGAGCACTGGACAGTGAGCTCTGTCTGTAGCCTAGGAATCCCCAGTGGTTCTGACAAACTCAATTAACTCTGAGGTGCTCTGAGCTCATACGTCCCCTGAGAGGGGAGACTTGGAGCAGAGGCTGAGCACCATTCCTGGGATGAATTTCCCATCACCAGGGGTAATATATTTGTGGCAACAAATGAAAGATCAATATTTATTTAATACACAGACCTGCCTTTACAAGGCCTTTAATGTAAATTAATCATCATTAACCAACAGTAACTGAACGTGCTAAAAGCTAGAGTTGAAATTTTTCCCTGAAGCAAAAATAAGCAAATAATACCCACATTCCCCAGAGCCACTGCCCCATCTCTAAGGATCAGCCTCTCCTGGGCCTCAATCCCATATTGGGGGTGCAGGAGCGGCTCCTGAGAGAGTAATGCCAGATTCAGCCTCTGCATTCCCTGACTCGACAGTGTGCCACTCTCTGTGCTGCTGGTTTTGCATCTGAAGACAGGAGCTCAAAGCTGCACAGGGCCCTTATGGGGGTTTCAACTGAAAAAGATCACATCACAGGCAAGCGCAAGACACTGGTTTGATGGGTCAGCCCTGATCTGCCATAGGTTCCCGCAGCCAAGGCTAGGCTTTGATCACCATGTGCCTATCATGCTTACTCACAACATAACTTAGGAGTCTCTGGACCTCACTGCTCAGCTGTGACATCTGTTCCTGCCTTTTAAATCACCTCTTCAGGAGCTCCTAGGTCGGACCAGAAACTTGCCCTAGTATCTACGACTTCTGTCAAGGCCTGACCCTGAAACACTGCTGACCACAGGACCAAAGGGACCTCTCAAAACTGGGTGACTGTAATGGACATTGGAAAACATAATCCCAATTAGACATAAAAAGTCATGGAGACTAAGTTAGCTGGTGTCATTGAATAAAAAGGACTTGGAGTCATTGTGGATAGTTCTCTGAAAACATCCACTCAAGGTGCAGCAGCAGCCAAAAAAGCTAACAAGAGTATTAGCAATCATTTGGAAATGGACAGATAATAAGATAGAAAATATCACATTGCCACTCTATAAATCCATGGCACACCCACATCTTGAATACTTTGTGCATTTCAAAAAAGATATACTGGAATGGGAAAGGTACAGAAAAGGGCACCCAAAATGAGTAGGTGTTGGAAACGCTTTCATGTGAGAGAAGATTAATACAACTTGGACTTTTTAGCATAGAAAAGAGAGAGCCAAGGGGGATATGATAAGAGGCCTATAAAATAATGGCTGGTGTGGAGAAAGTCAACAAAAAAGTGTTATTTACTCCTCTTAACACAAGAATTGGGGGTCACTAAATGAAATTAATAGGAAGCAGATTTAAAATGATCAAAAGGAAGTATTTCTGCACACAATGTACAGACAACCTGCGGAACTCCTTGCCAGAGGGTCTTGTGTAGGACGAGACTATAACAGGGTTCAAACAAAGAACTAGAAAGGTCCATGAAGGATACATCCACCAGTCACTATTAACCAGGATGGGCAGGGATGCAAAAACCAGGCTTCTCGATATCTCTAGCCTCTGTTTGCTAGAAACTGGGATTGGGCAGCAGGGGATGGACCACTGGATTGTGTTCTGCATTTGCTCTGAAGCTCCTGGCATTGGCTGCTGTCAGCAGACAGGACACTTAGCTAGCTGGACCACTGGTCTGACCCAGCATGGCCATTCTTATGTTCTTCTGTCAATGGGCTGGGGCACAGCGCTTGTCCATGCATGTCCCAGCAGGCTTTGCAGAAAGACACAGACCCTGCCCTTCAGAGCTTCTGCTTTAAGACAGAGGCAGATGATGACAAGAAAGAGGCAGGGCAGTGAAGGGAGGAAAAAGGTGCAGCAGATGAAAAACTGTGCAGAACATATGCAAAGAACACTGCTCAGCTGTGTCCCTTCTTGTCTCACTTTGTAGCTGCAGTTAACACCACAGGCAGTGTGGACACAAAAGGCCCTTCCTGTCTGTGTGGGGTCAGGCAGGTTCCAGTCCTTTGGCTGGACTCTCTCTAGAGGGAAGGTATTCAGCAGACATTGCCAGGAGGGGCCTAACATCGCATCTTCACACAGGGAGAGTGCTATCCAGCTATTGTTAATGTCCAGTGGAGGCTGAATCAAAGGACGAAGGAACAGAAATCTAGGAATAAAAGTGATTCTTTAGAATCTGGGTCAGTTTTAGATTTAAAAATAACTGCAGTGGCCTTTTCTGAGCCAGCGGTGAGGGAAGGACAGTGAGTTTGGAGTCAGTAGACCTGAGCTCTGTGCCCAGCTCGGGCGCTGATCTGCTGTGTGATGAGCAGGCCACATCCCCTCCTGCACTTTGTCTGGCCTGGCTGTTCAGCCAAGGAGCCCTTTGGGCAGCAACCATCTCCCAGTCAGGGTGACAGGAGGTGCAGGGCCCAGATCACCGGGGCTCTGGCCATGACTGAATTCTAGGTGCTGCTGTTAGAAATAATTAATATGAGAGCAAAGCCTCTCCTGCAGCTTATTGATTGCTGCTGGTGCAGTAATGGTGTGGTACACACTCCCATATGCCACACTACCATCGTGAGATGGCTCAAACATGAGGGACGCCCCTTTGGGCCTCAGTCGGGCCTGGCTTCTGTCTGTCAGGGCATCAAATGGAGACCACTGAACAACTGGCTGATGACAAAGCCCATCTTGGACTCTGACTAAGATAGCCACAGGGGCTTGGCCCAAGGGATTCTGGCCCTCAGCGAATGTTGCAGCAAAGGAGTTTGTAACCAGGACTGTATGTGTAAAAAGTGAATTTGAAATAAATCAGCAAATGCTCCAGGACATGCTGGAGTAAAAGGGACATGCACTGAATCAGGGAACAAGACTACCATGTGACCTACGTGTCCAATCGAAGCAGCAAAGGCTCCTAGAGAGCTGCTGATGAACAGGCTTCTGGCCAACCTCATCACAGGAACTGTTTGGCAAGTGATTTCCAATAATAAATGTCATAGAAAATCACCCTCTTCTTTTCAGACCCTTCTCTGCCAGAGCAAGAGGTGGCCTTTGCTGAATGAGTTATTTATGACCTATTATTTACCCAGCCCTAAGAAGGGCTTTTCCTTCCCACCAGCCCGGCTGCCATTCTTGATCCTTGGATCAGCTTGTCTCCTTGGTTAGCTGTTTCCATTCTGCTCTTTTTCATGGAACATTTACAACACTGCTCAGTTAGCCCAGGAAGTGCCAAAACCTAGGGTCTCCGATGCCCAGGAGATAAGCCTGAATGAGAAGTGATTCACAGCGCTGTGAAGGAATTGAACCTTTACAGCACGGCAGTGAATTCTGAACTCCCTATGTGATGGGTGGCCAGTGTGTCAGGGATGCGTGCTGGTGTCTCTTCGTGGTAAGCTGGGGAGAGCGCAGCATGTCTGTGGCAATACAGGATTCCTGCTTCTGTCTGTTCAATAGGGCCAGACAATGTCATTCGGCACAGAACGGCCTTTGTTTACAGATGAGGCTTTTTCATATCTCCTTTGAAGAAACATCTATTTTCTGAAGCCAAGGAAAGACAGAGGAGCTGTAATGCAGGTTCTACACTGCAGGGGACAAAGGTGGCATGTTTGTCCATAGCAGAAAACAGCCAGAACACAAATGCCTTCTCCTTCTTCTGTAAAGATAACAGACCAGCCCACAATTCTCCTTTCACATGTAGGTTGAGGGTCTCACCCTCCTCAAAGTAGCTAGAAGGGTTTGTGCTGTCATGGGAAACCTCCCAAGAGCAGACCACTGCTGCGTGTGCACACTGAGGTAACAGTCTGACAGTAGCCACATTTATATAATGGGAACAAGAAGGACTGCTAACGGTTGTAGAAATCTGCAGGGCTCTGCTTTTAGTTACTGGGAGAGAAAAACCTGTCGCACTGAGTCTCAGAGGCCAGGTCAGCTGACTCAGGATCCAGTGCTCCAGCTGTGGGACTATAAAATTATAGCATGGACACGGCCTCAGCTGAGGTGGGCCAGCCGCAGTCCTCCTGTGAGTCTTTTATTGCAACGCAAGGTGCTGTCCATGGTCCTAGCACCCTCCAGCCTGTCTAGGCTCCTCTCGGGTAGAAACAGTTCACAACCAAGGATGGTGAGGCCTTAGATGCTCAACCTGTCTGCTTTCTGAGGGGTCCCTGAAGCACATAACTGGTTTGGATCCATAATGAACAGCACCAGATCCCTCTGCAATCAATGCTTGAGATGTGGTGAAAGAGCCTGGCAAAGGGAAGTCAAGATGCAATGCTTCCAGAGAGCTGGAGTCCTGGTTACCAGCCTGGCCCCTCCACTTTCAAGACAGTTCTACAGAGGGATCCCATTGCTTGCTGCCCAAATGCTACACAGTAGTGGACATGAATAATGTGGAAGGAGAATTCTACAGAAGGGGATGCATAATTTTAACTAATCAGGTAGAATAGGAAGCAACTGAGAACACAAGGCTTACCAGACTGGATGAGACAAGGCTCCAGCTAGCCCCAGGTCCCATCTCTGGCAGTGGGGGGAAAAAGGCTAATGTGACCTTGGGCTGCCCAATTAGGAGTAGGGAGGTTATTTTACCTCTGTATTTAGCACTGGTGGGAGCACAGTTGAAATACTGTGTCTAGCTGCAGTGTCCTATTGATAAACAGGAGAGGGTTCGGAGAGAAGAGCCATGAAAATTATTAAAGGAGTAGAAAACATGGTGTATAGTGACAGAAATAAGGAGCTCAGTCTATTTAACTTAACAAGAGAAGGTAAAAGGGTGACTTGGTTGTAGTTTAATAGCACCTATATAGAGAGCAAATAATTGATGACAGCTCTTCAGTCCAACAGACAAAGGTATAAAGTGATTCAATGGCAGCAAGTTGAAGTGAGACAAAATCAGGCTGAAAATTTTAACAGTGAGGGTAATTAAGCATTGAAACAATTTACCAAGGATGGTAGTGGAGTCTCCCATCACTGCCAATTTTTAAATTGGGCTGGATGTTTTCCTACAGGATCTGCTCTAGGCATTATTCTGAGGATTTTTTTGGTCTCTGTTCTGCGGGAGGCCCAACTAGATAATCACAACAGTCCCACCTGGCCTTGGAATCTATGAGTCCAGGAATCTACTGCGCTAGCTCTGGATAGTTTCACTATCCATGTAAACGCCCAATCTTTTTTTGAATCTTGCTAAACACTTAGTCTCAGTGACACCATGTGGCATTTAGAGCCACAGGCCAGCCATGCTTGTGTCAAACCTATTTTTATTTCACCTGTTACATTTCTACCTTTCAATATAATTGTACTAGCCCTGTTCTTGTGTTACACGAGAGAGTGATTAGCAGTCCCTGATCTACAGTCCTGGACTATCCAGGATCTTCCTGTACCATTAGCACATTCCATCACATTCATCCCCTTGAGTAGGCAAAGCTGAAAGTGATGAAACTATCTATAATGAAGATGCACAGACAACCTGACCAATCAGCGGACTGATGTCTGTCACCATCACTGTCATCAACAGGTGACTAGACTCCAGGGAGGTCCCAGTACTGGGGCATGTGCCAATCATCCATCTGGAGACGTGCCACTTTAGAGAACAGCTGAGTCTCTGCCCAACCTGTGCCTGCCCTGTAGTCACATGGATGCTGTGACGGAGACCCCAGAAAAGCCTCTTGGATCCCCTCTGTCCACAGCCAGTTAGGACTCTGCTATGGTGGAATCTCCTCCCATCCAGCACCTGGGTCTCTACGTTCCGTGCAGCCAGCTCCCAACTCCAGGCCCAGAGGGTCCGATCCTTGCTCTGTCTGGTCTCCCTTGGAAGGGGTTTCCTCCCTCCAGGAGGGTCCCAGCCATCCCAATCAGCAGCGACTCTCAGCCAGTGTGGCAATCAAAGGGTTTATCAGCAAACCAGTTCATACAGCAGCAAGGACAGTTGGTATCAGCATCATCAGACCAACCAGAAGTGAAACCCCCAGGGGATTAGGGCTACACCAAAGGGCAGGGTCCTGTCTCTTGGATCCTCCATTTCCCTCCTCCCCTCCTTCCCCTTGGTCCTTTATTCCCCTCCTCACTCTGTCCCCCCTCTCCGCCCCCTGGTCCAACCAGCTGAATCCAGTGTGACCAGCGGGGGGGTCCCAGGTACAGGCTCCCTAAACACTACCCCCCTGCCCCCTAGTGGCTCTATCCCATATCACCCACCTGTGTTCCATCACCCGAATAGAAAAGAAAGAGGGTCAACACCCGTGTCTTCCCTTATTAACCTAGCAGAGGGTTCCCACTTCTCCACAGATGCTACATGTGATGTGCTTGGTGGGGTGCAGTACCTCGAAATAGGGTGGAACCGGTGAGCAGGAGACGTTCCAGTAGCATTGCTGGAAATTTGAGGCTGGCCAACCCCAAGGATCTGCAGCCTTGTGAGGATGAAGTTTTAGACCTTTGAAAGCAAAGCAGCATTAAAAGGCAAAGAGCAGGGACAGGGATTATGGACACATAATGCACTCTGCTTGCTGGCTGCATAAGACCTGGGCAGCGTCCCATGACAGGGGAAACAGATCATTGCTAAGCTGTAAGAGGTTTATTGTGTGTTCTTGTAGCTCTGTGCTCCAGGGGATTACTTCCCCTTGGGGCTGGGGTGCTGCCTGTTACAAAGACACCGAGAGCTGAAAGCCCAGCTGGTGCACAGGTGAAATGCACACTCATATGTCATTAGGCTCCGAATGAGGGCTCTTGGTTTCACCCGGGGCCACTCTGACACGTGTTCCCCAACGTCTGTGCACAGAGCTGCCCCAGCTCTGTTAGCCCATCCATCTCTGATCAGCTGTTACGTTCTCACCACCACAGAACCTTTGGCTCAACGCCCTCTCTGCTCCCTCTGCAGTTCAGCGATGACTGAGTCCAGGGACAGTCTGAACCAAAAATACTCTCAGCCACTCTGTCACCATCTTCACGCTGATGCAACAGACACTCTGGGCTGTCGAGTGACACATGCACAGAGTGACATGCACAGAAACTTGTCATATGGATAAAATACAAGAACCTCTCTGCTTCCCCTGACTACTGATGGGGAAACCAACTGGCAGTGGTTGGGGAGCTGACATGCCTGACCACTGGATCCTTAATGCACTGGAATGGTGCTTGAAACACTCAGCCGGATTTACAGAAGACCTAAAGTAGCGGAGGTGGCAGACAAAGTGATGGACATTGGACACATTTACCCAAACCAAGGGCTATTTCTGGCGCTATTCAGCTTTACTGACTACTGTGGGAAGCTCAAGTATCTCAGTGGTGCAATTATATACATGTTATTAGGGTGATTTAGCAATCCAATGTGACCGACTTCACTATGGGGAACAGGGAGTGCCTCTGAACTTCAGCCACAGCCAAGCCAGCACAGCGAGCCAACAGAGGGAAATGCAAATTCCCTTTTTATAAGGACAACTGTGCCATGAAAAGTGACCTTGTTATTAAAATTAACAGTGACTCTGATGCTCCTTGTCTACCTCCAAGTCAGGAGGTAATTTATGCACCCAGATGGAGTGAAGCGGCTAGTGCTAAGGTCCCCGGATGGCTTGTTTTCCCAGCTCTCCAGCACTGAGGAGGATCGGTCTTTCCTATCTCCTGGCTCTGCCCTGGGCTGCCTGGGTGAGGCTGCACTCCAGAGGTTCAGTAAATGGTTAGTGTTCCTCGCTTGGCTGGTGGGTATCCCAGATCTGCACCCTCCAGGCATGTGCCTCCACCTCAGTGAGGGGCCAGGCTGCCCTCGCCCTAAAGTGAGTAGAACAGCGCCTCTGTGCAATGACCACATGAGCCCACCCGTAATGCTCATCCACGGCATCACTGACTCCAGCTCCCATGAACCCCATGGCGTAAGAGGGCAAGGAGCAGGCCCTGCCCCAGCCCGGCCCTCAGCCTAGTGCATATGGATGTTCTATGGGAAGGAGCAGGGAGAAGGGAAGGCTGAATCAAGGCCTGGCAAGAAAAGCCACTGTGGGGTGGTGGAAGTTCAAGGGGAGGGGGAAAGAGATTGCTTCCCCTTATTCCACCTTCTTAGCTTCTGTTTCTTCTGTCCTGTTAATCTGCACATCACACCTGCTCCACACAGTCACCAAGGGCACAATCAGTGCCAACTCCACCCAGCAGACTTTATCTTGCTGTTGGATTTGGTCCATCAGCTCTATAGGGGCATTAGAGAATCCAGATCTTTAACATGGGGTAAGTGTAATGGCTGGAGGCAAACAAATGCCCCACAAATTTGTTGGCAAGGAGATTTGCTGACATGAAAACTTTCCACCAGGTTACCCATGTTCCTGTTTTGAGGAGCTTAAAATATGTCAAAAGCCATATTAAACTAAATCCTTGACTTCCTCTGCCATCCAGAAAGTCTAATCTTGACTGATTTGCATTTTCATCTGCATATTAATACTGGGTTTATAATCAGCAAGAGAACATTTCCAGACCATTGTTCCAAAGACAAAAAGCTTCCTCAGTGAAACGTAAGCATGGAAAAAAGCTTCCTAATTCTGTCATCTCTCCCAACAGAAGCTTCCCCTGTACCCACACTTCTGGGATTTCCAGCATCCTAAGTGACGGAACATTAAGGGTTTGGCTACTTAAACCTGAGATCTTATAAACTTTGGGATTCAGATGTTCAGTTTGTACTGGGGCTATGTTTCCAGAAGATCGCAGTGCATTTGACATAAGGGTGAGCTTCCCCATGCTAGGCTCAGGATTAGTACTAATGCACACAGATGCTGTGGGCCAGCAGGAGAAATCAGAGAGTGCAGAGTGCCCTGCTATCTGCAACAAGAGATCAAGAAAAGAAACCTGGGACTTGTCTCTACACTGGTGGGATGAGTTGTGCGCTCCTAGTCCTGCACATATGCTGCTAGCCTAGCATCTCATCTGCAGGTAAAATACTGCAGACATGGTTGGGGGAGAGAGAGAGCTGGGAACAATATGAAGAGGTGAAATCAAGACACTGAAAACACCAATCATCCTATTGCAGAGAGAGCGAGTTCTTAGGTGGGTATCATGGACAGATTCCAACTAAACTACCTTTTAACATTTAAATTGCCATGGCATAAGGTGATAAAATCCTTTGCTTATGGTGCTGTGGAAGTGAGGACTTCTGGCTGCCTCTGCATGGGGTGGACACCAAATAGCTTACTGAATCGGTGCCATCCCTCAGAGGCACGAGAGAGCTGTTGCAGATCAGTTCTCCTGGACAATGCTGTGTGTGGTACAGGCAGCACAGAAGTGTTTTTCTCAGGCAGGAAAGCAGACAGTTGGTCCTGGAGCCTATTTCACACAGCAAGGTGATGGCTGATCAAAGGGACAATGCACTTACACTGGTTTGCCTTGCCTGAGCACACGAAAACTTGCACAGGCTTACTTCGTTGCTGAAACCTTTTGCTCTTACTGTTTCCACATATCCTTTTTCCAGGGCTGCTAATTACTAACCCAAACCATCAAGTTACCTTGCAGTTCCACTGGCAAACAGCCACTGGCATTTGCTATGTAGAGAAAGGCCCTAGAAGAAGAGAGAATGGGCATTTCCAAGCTTCTAAAAGAGCATCAAAGAAACCAAGTGAGCAAAATGATACAGGAATAGAAACAGCCTTGAAACTGGATTCAAGAAAAATTGTTCTGGCCCCTCTTCCCCGCAAAAGAGATTAGCTGAACTGAATTGTGCAAAATGAGCTGGCTCCATTCAGACTCTGACAGAGGTTTCCAGCTCTCAGCCTGCCTGAAAACACCTGACAGTAACCTGGCTCCTGCCCTGAGTCCCTCCTCACACAGACATCAAAGGCAAGAGAGCCCTGGAAGCTGACCTCCACCTGTCTCCCTCACACTGACATTTTGGAACAATCCATTTGCAGCTGTGTGGTGCCCTGATCCCTGCGTGATGCCCTGGGCTCTAGCAACACCAAGACATGCTGCATAATGAGATCAGACGGCTCTGAAATCCCCAGGGTCTCAGCTTTATCAATATTCAAACTGATAAAAGAAAGATTTTCCTCTTTAGTGATAAGTTCCACAGGGGTAACCAGGCTAGTCTGTGTACAGCAAAAACAAGAGACCTGTGGCACCTTAAAGACTAATAAATTTCCTCAGGCATAAGCTTTCATAGGCTCCAACCCACTTCATTAGATGCATCTGATAAAATGGGTTGCAGTCCACGAAAGCTTATGCCCAAAGAAATGTGTTGGTCTTTAAGGTACCACAGGACTCTCATTGACTTTCCTCTTCATGCTCAAAAGTTTCTCAAAAAATTGGGCTTGTGATGGAATATCATCAGGGTCAGTTTCCCTGTGGACGTCTGCATGGTTGCAGCCAATTGAGTTACTGTGTGACGTGTTACAACAAAACAAACCACATTAGCCCAGCCTCCTCCCTCACATTGCACTGCTGCTGTGAAATCCTAACTGGGCGTGTTAAGTGGAGGGCCATCTCTGCACTTGGGCTGGCCTGCTGGATTTCAGATAAACCAGAGCCTGAATCAATTTTTCCTGACAAGTGATGATTCCAGTAAACCCCTCCACAGGGCCCTGAGCACGACTGAATGCCTGGAGTCCTGACTTCTGTAAAGAGACCCCCAAGCAGCTGGAGGAGCCGTGCTCCAGGGTGAGTTTTGCTGCTTAGCACTGCAGAGGCTGGAAAAGCGACCCTACTGAAATGCCATCGGAGCTCTTCAGAGAGTGGGCAGAGCCCCACAATCAGTGTGACTGAGTCCTGTTCTGCTCCGCTGGCACCCCCGACACTCCTGGCAGCAACGATTCAGCCTCTCAGGGGAATTGTTCTCCATGCCAAGAGCAATAAACCATGACGCTGCCACCATTTGTTAGCTTGGGAGGCGCAGTGCGCCTCAGTGAGGGACAGCACTCGACAGCCAGGGGCCTCTGGGTATTTCTGCTTAACTCTCCTCCCTTACGAAAGGCTCTGTCTCAGCAAACGCCTGGCAATCGTTTCCCGCGGTGCCATGCTTAGCGTGGGAGAGGGGGCATCTGTGCCTGCGATGCCATCAAGCAATTGAGATGCTAAAGGAAAACTAGGCTACTGTGGAGAAGCCAAATAAATACGTTCCATCCTCTTTGCTACAGAGGATGTGAAGGAGATTCCCACACCTAAGCTATTATTTTTAGGAGACAAATCTGAGGAGCTGTCCCAAACTGAAGTGTCTTTCAAGGAGGTTTGGAAACCAGCAGACAAATTAAACAGCAGCAAGTAACCAGGCCCAGATGGGAACTCAGATATGAAATCACAGAATGAGTAACAGTACTGGATTTAAGGGGCTGTGGGGCCCCCAGCAGCCCACTTTTGTGGGGTCTCCCAGTCTGGGGCCCCACTGTGGGATCCCCCATGCACCCCTTTGACCAGAGCACCAACTCCCCCTGCCTGAGGACCCCACCATCATGGCCTAGGGCCAGAGACTGCTGCCACATCTGGACCAGCAGGTCAGCCTCCGGGGTGGGGCTGGCCAGCGTGTGACCATGTGCTCTGAAAGCAGGACTGGCCGGATTGCTTTCTTCAGCTAAGCAGGTGCCCCACCACTAAAAGAGGGCTGTAAGATTCACATCTTTTTAGTAACATCCCTGATTCACTCTCTACTGCCTCTGTCACACACACCTGGTTTGACTTCCAATCTGTGAAAGAGGAATTACATGATACTATTCTCTTTGCCTAAGTCTGTCAAGTTGTCTGATGCTCACAGTCAGGCACTGCAGATTCAGGGCAGACACTTTGGAAGCAGGGCACACACCCCAAATTGGCTAGACTTAAATGTCACCAACCATCAAATGCGACCTCTCTGGTCACTACAACAGCCTGAACATGGCCTCACAGATAGTAACCGCTGGCACTCTGATCTATTTTGCTTCCCAGGTGAGCCCGCCTTTGGGCTAGACAGTCCCGTACACCACGAATCACAGCAATATTCAGTTCCAAAGGGGCAGCCGTGCTAGTCTGGTTCACTAAAACAAACAAAGAGTCCTGAAGCAATTAAAGACTAACAAATTCATTTATCGCATGTGTTTTTGTGGGAGAAAATCCCACGTTGTCAGACACTTTGAAGATGGGGAACTTACAGAATGGAGCAAAATAAATGCAGGGACTTGTAAGTCCTGGGATCAAGTCAGACTGTAACAGGAAATCAAAGCGGTTGTTATTCCCAGTCCCAAAGGACCAGTCACCTACTCCAGGTCAATTGCACTCCAGGTCTTACACCAAAGGCAACAGCCAGTCCTATAATAAACTAACTAAAGATTTATTAACTTTGAGAAAGAAAGGAGAGTTAGTTACAAGGTTAAAACAGGCAAATATGCACACCCAATGAGTTAGTCATAGGTTCCAAAAGATGGTGAAAGCTACCATAATAAGCAAGCACTATATGTCTTTTATGGCTACCTTGCCCCTCAAAGTCCAAGCAGCACAAAGATCTATTTTCTCTACTCCATCCCTCAGACTTCAAGCTGATGAGATAAGTCCCCATGCATCTCCTCTTCATGGGTTTGTGTGAGGAGTAATCCACAAAGTCTTTGTTCTCTGATAGTTCTCACAGACTTCAATGGCCACCTTTACCTTCTATGTGCTTCATTTTCCCCTTCGGAAGGTGGGGATAACACCTTCTTTCTCCAACCTAAGGTGTGCCTTTCCATTTAGCCTGTACACTGTTCATCTCTTTCTGCCAGTTTGTGCAGGCCTGAGCGCTAGGGGCCCAGTCTTGACTGGGTTTCCTAGCTAGCACTGTACTATAGACAATTACTCAGAATGGCCAGAAGATGTGGATCAGGCCCTGACCATTCAATAAATGCTGCAGTGTGTTCTGCTTTCATTATTGGGCAAACATTAGTTTAGATCACTCGAAGAACTTTAGTTTAGTTAGTATTAGTTTTGATCACTTTAGAAATCTTGGAAGGGTTTAAGAGCAGGTTAGACAAGCACCTGTCAGATGGTTTAAGAGGGTACTTGGTCCTGCCATAGGTGCAGGGGACTGGACTCAATGACCTCTCATGGTCCCTTCCAGTTTCTATGATTCTGCGATCATCATCACAGCCCTGGGTTACAGAAAACACTATAGAGATCCTGACAAAGATCAATGTTGTGTTGGTTAAAGTTCAGAAATCAATATTCAGCAATAGGAAGGTCAAGAAAAGTGTGGGCTCCTCGCTGAATGGCAGAGACAACCTAGAGAGAGATGATACGGCAAAAGCTGAAGTGCTCAATGTTTTTTGCCTTCGCCTTCACAGATAAGGTCAGCTCCCAGACTGCTGCACTGGGCAGCACCGAATAGGGAGGAAAATGGGAACTATTTAGAAAGGCTGGATATGCAGAAGTTGGATGCAGTGTATCTGACAGTGCTGAGGAAGTTGGCTGATGTGATTGCGGAGACATTGGCCATTAGTTGTGAGAACTCATGGAGACTGGGGGATATCCCATTTGACTGGAAAAAGGCAAATTTTGGCCCATCTACAAAGAAGGGAAGGAGAAGGATCCAGGAAATAACAGACCACTCTCACCTCAGACCCTGGAAAAATCATGGGGCAGGCTCTCAAGAACTCAATTCTGAGGCAGCTGGAGGAGACAAAGGTGATCAGGAACAGTCATCATGGGTTCACCAAGGGTAAGTCATACCTGACCAACCTGATGGCCTGCTGTGATGAGATGGCTGATTCTGCAGACGTAGGGCAAGCGGTGAACATGTTGTATCTTGACTTTAGCAAGGCTTTTGATACAGTCAGTGGGGAAAGTCTAGGCCACATGTCAGGAAAAACACTCTTCCTGGGCGGGTGGAGAAACACTGTAATGAGCTTCCTAGGGAAGGGGTGGAATTTACATTCTCAGAGGTTTTTAAGGCCTGACTTAACGAAATCCTGGCTGGGGTGATTGAGCTGGGGTTGGTCTTGCTTTGAGCAGAGTTTGGACTCAGTGACCTCCTGAGGTCCCTCTCAACCCTTCTCTTCTAGGATTCTATTATTTAAATTCTCATTTTGCCAGGCAGGAGAACTGTCCTTATATTTGTTTTCTCCAATTCCTCTGAAGAAAAAACAAATGTAATCAGACAATCTGTAGATTGTGAAAGATGCAAATGTTGATAGTGTCTGAAGAATACATATTTAGCTCTCAGTGATGGCCTCCCTTCACCCCCCCTCCCATAATAAGCTACATCTGAAATTTAGCCAGCAGGAACACTCCACAAGGAGCTTTGGCTTTAGCCTTAAGAAATACTGGAGATGTAATACTAAGTCCTGAATAAGCAAAGCACTTGTACATATTCTCAATTTTAGTATCTGAGTAACCCCCTGACCTCAGGGTCTATCTGGAAAACTCATGACATCCCCAGTGACTTCAGAGAGATGGTTTGTGTGTTTCGAGTTAAGTACCATGCTTAAATGAGCTGCTGGTTTGGGTCTTAAAAGGAGTGATGGCAATTAAATAACTCTTCCCCAGCCCTAAGCTATACTTCTGTGTGGCTAGGGTCCTCATCCATCAGGTTTCAGGCAACATTTCCAAAACTCTTGAGCAATAACCCATGAATGGCAGGCAGGACTCCGTGAGATGTGACTCCTTCTGTTCAGCTCAAGGACAAAGGATCCAAACTTTTACAGCCAATTTACCAATTCTGCCTCCTGCACATTGCTAGTCTATTTACAGACATAAATTCTCAGCCTTTCACAAGAAAACAGCTGGCTTTGCCAATGAGATTTGTAAAGTGCTTTATAGTAGCCCACAACTTTGATATATATGTATTTTACTGTGGTGTCATTTGTGCTTCTGAAGTTCAGTCTGAGTCAGCATTTCTACTGTGAATCCCATGTTTCAAGGCTTTATTGCTCCAACATAAACCCTTCCGTTTATGCGCTGGGGAATGAAACTGATCCTGCAGCCAAGTCAGGGCATGGATGGTAGAATGACTGACCTACCGCTCCCTTCCAGCTGCGTGGCCCAAGTTTCGGAAAGCTGAAAAGGGCCCAGCCAGAGCACAGATGCACGAGGGAGAGGGACTCCGTGTGATTGTGAACTCTGGATTGAAAGGGGACAGTGCCGGTAGGGCCTCCACCTACCAGGGATTTCCCTAACACCCCCCCCCCCCGAATTTCCTAACACCTGTCCAGCTGCCAGCTAGTAACAGTGTTATACCAATTTAGTGAGCACCCCCAATACCCCCCTACACCTCCTCTTACAGCCCCCCAACTCCAAGTCCTGGGGAGAATACTGCCACCTACACAAATGAGGTGATAAAACCAGCTGCCTGGGGGGAGTTTAAAAGGACTCTGAGGAGAACAGGCCCTGAGCCATAGCGTGGTGGCTCCTCCGAACCCAGAGCCAGTGCCCTGAGTACTGCTGCACATGATGCAGCTGCAGGATGTGGACCCTAAAGGCTCCCTCCTGCTCCAGGGTCCATCAGGTTGATTCTCCCACCATCCACATAGACTCCTACCAGCTTTTGCGGGACTTAGCTTGAGTGTGGAGGAAAGTAAACTGAGCTGAGCCATAGGGAGTGACTGGAACCCGTGGGTCCTGAGGAGTCAAGGCAACAGAGAGCAGGCAAGACTGAGAGTAATAATAATGCATAAGAATGATCTAGCTGATTCTTCCTCTGCATCCACAGCCTGCAGGCAAGAGTAGCTTTTCGTGCGGTGCCAGTCCCCGCACCTGGCTTGTGACAGGATGTCAGGGGTGTCCGTGCAGGGTCAGGAAGGCGCAGGACGTGAGGAGGCGGGAAAGGCAGCTAATGGGAAGAAACAGGTTAAAGCAAGAAACGGTGCTTCTACTCTCTGGTAGGAAGGACTTTTGTGCTGGCACACACCTTGGCCTGTGACCATCACAACTCCCATTGTCCTCTGGCCTTACTCAGGGTACAGTGCGGTAGTTTTCTATTCCCAGCATGTACCATTGCTGCAAACAGAGATCCGTGTGACACAGCAACTGCTTCCTAGTTAATGCCAAGAGCTATCATTTGCCTGTTTGTTTCACGCAGGCTTTGCTACTCCCCTTCAATACTTTGCAGTTTCAGACTCTCTCAGATGTCTCCCATGCCAGGGTGTCTCTGTAAACCTTGTTTCTGTATGCAGGCCCCAGGGCTCCCCACAGAGCCTGGGGGTGGGGCAGGAAAATGGGTTTGCAGCAGGGAGCTCACACTCTCATGTTCCTATGCTCTGGTTTTCCTGCTCCAAGCCCTCTCCCCTCTGGATGAGCGCAGGACTCCAGTCTACACCCATTTAACAATTGGCACATTCTCTCCCCATTCATTCTACCCTGCATTTAGCCCTTTGGGTCAAACCAGCTGCTGATGTAACTCCACCTAGAACAAAGGTGTTACCCCACAGCTGGTTCTGGACCCAATGAGCCTTTTTTTTTTTTTAATCAAAACCATGATCTTATCTTCCTTGGCACTAAGCTCAAACAAAAGAAAACAGGACCAACCCAGATCTTGCCCTGGTGGAAAACTCATTAGTTCAAAAGGGGGGGGGGGAGCAGGTTTAATTTCTTCCTTCCTCTCTTTCTACTGTCATTTAAAGGCCATTGACAGAAAAGAGATGCTTTGGTCAGCTCTAAAATCAAAGCAGGACACTTGCTCTCTGCACCAGTCCTGATCTCTTTCATTGCCTCCAGGAGAGGGTCAAATTGATCACTGACTGCAAGAACCGCTGACCTGAAGTGAGGCATCTCTTGGCAAAGACAGGGGGCCAGCAAAGTCCCGTTAAACTCTGGCAGTTAATTACACTGGAGGAACAATTAACCACTGGCAGCTGCTCTTCCATTCCACCACCAAGCAAACACTCCTTCTTCCTGTCTTAATGCACACACTTGCCCTGCATTTAACAGCCAGTCCCAGCAACACAGCTAGCATGGGCTTCATTATTAAGATTCTTTATTTCAGGGGCCCTAAAACCACTGGTCAGGATCCACCCACGTGGTGCTGAGCACTGCCCAAGCACAGCTGAAACCTCCCTCCCTGCCTCACAGACTCACAAGCCAAGAATTCACATATAATCATGAGCTGCTCCAGTCATCTGGATCAGCCCACCCTGCACGATGGCAGCTGGGCAAGCGTAGAGACAGCCAGCCACCTCTCCCCAGGTGAAAAGCCACTGTGAGGTGGGGGCATATGGTTAAAGGCAGATAATAAGGGGCAGATCCTGTGTATGGCCCCTTGCTCCCAAACTGAACCTGGCTGTTTGGCCCGCTGTATTTTTCACCTGCCTTTTCACCATGTAAAATGCCACCCCTCCGAAGAGCATGTGCATCCCTCCATGCTGCTGAGCCTTAAAGATGGCTGACTGAAGGCAAAACCCATTCACTTTAGGGCATCCATAAAGGGGAAAATGAACATGTATCTCAGGTCACATCTGGACACAGTGCATTTTCCTGGGACTGAAATGCGTGACAACTGCTTTCTTGCTGTTGTCCCTGGAATGACAGCGCATCGGACCGTCTCATTCCTGTTCACACATACGGCTGGCAAATGCTCAGGTCCCTGTGCTCCTCTGGAACAGCACATGTGCCTCAAGGTGAGCTGTGCAACTAGGTAAAAGTGTATCAGTCACAACCATGCCAGCACAGAGAAGAATCCATAAAAAAAATTCAATTGTAATTCCACTAATGCATCTCCAGGAGGGGTGGTATCTCCTGAAGAACACTCCCATTAAAGAAATCAATTTAGCATTCGACTTCTCTTCCTGTGGTGCATATTGAAGAGGAATTTGACAATGATGGAAAGCAGATTGGTGCTAAATACTGCCAATAAAGCCTCGTAGCTCAAGGTTAGCGCGTCTCAAGTGCTACAGCAGTTTGGTAATCCACTGCTTTGAAAATACCGTGCTCCACCATCAATTATCTGGGGTTATGAGGTTTTAAAATGAACTGCCAAGTAGGCTCCTGGCAAGATGTGGAAGTTTTCCTTGCGACTCCTTTGGTTTGTTCCAGGGTTCTTGGGTTTGGCTCCCTTTCTTGGGCTGCTGTCTGTGAGCTTCTGAAAACTGCACAGCTGTTACATACCATAGCAGGGCTCTTCTCCAGCCAGAGACAAACCACAGTGTATGCCACCCACCTTGAAAAGGCCGCTCCTGTGTCTGCGCACCATACGCTGGGGCAGATTCTTGATGCTCCATACCCATGTGTTTCACATTTGAATCGAGAGCCAGACTTCAGAGAGAATTATGGCAGACAGGTAACTTATTTATTTCTGTCCAGCTAAGTGCAAACTGCAGGTTTCGGATTCACCAGTTTAGTTGGCAATTTCAAACAATTGTTTTTCCTCGTCTGGTGCTCAGAAGTCCACAGCAAAGCAGCTTGCTTTGTATCCTAAGCCCCAGCTTAGTTTGAGAAAAGCTTTCTTTTCTCAAATGAACAAAGATGAAGCTAAACATTAATGGAGGCCTTTTATCCTCACTTACGGCAGCAGTATGGGATGGAAGTCCAGGGCCCTTTCAGAGTATCTCTTCGTTTTAAGGCTGCTGAAATAGCAGCTAATCCACCTGTTTCCACTGTGCTATCCCTCTGTTGGGGTGGGGAGGGTCCAGACAGAGATACAAATTATACAGGTTGTGAGCTGTAAGGTGCAAGATCGTATGTCTGCTCCTTGGGGATCCAGAAGGGAGCTAAACTGAATGATGGGGAAATGGAAAGGTGAGACTTGCTAGGTAGCACAAGAGAAATGCTCCAAGAGCAGGATCTTAGCTGCTCTCTGACGACGCAGATCTATAAAGATTACCCCGTGTGCAGACAGATGTGAACACAGGTTATGGAGCTCACCATGGCAGACTTCCCACCTTCACTCAGCACACATGCAGAGACACAGATCCATTGCTGCGAATGTGAATAAGATACCGTTCTCAAGTATATACAGTGCTGCCTCAGTAAAAGTGGGGGCCCTGGCCTGATGGCTGGAAAGCAATGTGCTTTTTAAGTGGTGCCCCTGTGTTCTGAAACAAAGCCCTAGAGATGCAGAAGATCCAATCTGTGGATTGGGGAGGTGTTGCAAATATGAGTGAGGATCGAAAAACAGTGGATCCAGAGAGCTCAGAAACATAGGCAGGAAATACATGAAAATTCACTTGACAAATGAAAATACAACAGAAATGGGGAAAAAAAGAAAAATAGAAACCACGTGTGCCCAAGTGTGAGAGAGATCCAGCAACTGGACATGACTGAAAGGAATCTGGGGGCTGCGAGGGGATAAGGACTCAAACATGAGTTTGTAATTTGACACAGCTGCAAGACAGTCCAACACACACCAATCCAGCACACCCAGGGCAGAGATGTGCGTGTGACCACTCTGAAGTGCTGTGGCGTGCTCTGGCTGTTGTGCGTGTGACCACTCTGGCGTGCTGGATCTGAGCATGCAAAGACTTGCTCTCCACCTCTGCTTGGCGAGCAGCTAGTGCCTTTGCCGGGTGGCGCCTGGAGGTGCTGGTGGCTGTCCCTACATAACTTTATATGGAGCTGTGTGGAGAAGTGGGAACCCTCTGCTAGGTTAATAAGAGAAGACACAGGTGTTGACCCTCTATCTTTTCTATTCGGGTGATGGGACACAGGTGGGTGATATGAGGTAGAGCCACTAGGGGGCAGGGGGGTCGTGTTTAGGGAGCCTGTACCTGGGACCCCCCGCTGGTCACACTGGAATTGGCTGGTTGGACCAGGGGGCGGAGAGGTGGGCAGAGCGAGGAGGGGAACAAAGGACCAAGGGGAAGGAGGGGAGGAGGGAAATGGGGGGTCCAAGAGACAGGACCCTGCCCTGGGGTGTCCTAATCCCCTGGGGGTTTCACTTCTGGTTGTTCTGATGATGCTGATACCAACTGTCCTTGCTGCTGTATGAACTGGTTTGCTAATAAACCCTCTGATTGCCACACTGGCTGAGAGTCGCTGCTGATTGGCACGGCTGGGACCCTCCTGGAGGGAGGAAACCCCCTCCAAGGGAGATCAGACAGAGCAAGGATCGGACCCTCTGAGCCTGGAGTTGGGAGCTGGCTGCACGGAGCGTGGAGACCCGGGTGCTGCACAGGAGGAGACTCCACCGTAGCAGAGACCTGACTGGCTGTGGACAGAGGGGATCCAAGAGGCTTTTCTGGGGTCTCCGTCACAGGCTGCAGCCTCACTGATGGCACCAGGAGCAACTTTGACAGGGCCATGGAACAGCTGATTAATTGGCGTGGAAGGGAAATGTAGGGTGAAGGGTTGCCCAGCTCTCCTAGCTGCAGTCATTATTCAGCTTGGGGGTCTCCATCTGAACCTTAACTCCTTGCAAATGCAGGCTGACCTGTGCATAAGATAAGAGACTCCTGTGAGACACTCCTCCCCCTGCCCCACCGCCCCAAGCAGCCTGGCTCAGTGGCACACATCCCAGGTGCCACGCTATGGAAGAGCTGTGGTCAGGACCATCTCTAGGATTCTGCCTGGCCGATTGGCATAGCCACAAAGCACGGCTCAGAGGTTCATGAATCAGCCTGAAGGAGGACCAGAGACATTTGTTCCCAGGCACTTAGCAGCACCCAGTTTGCAGAGTACTGGTAACATTCATGCCCTGAATTAAGATGCACTCAACACCCACAACTTCTATCAAAGTAACTGAGCGGAGGCAGCCTAACACCTTTGAAAAGAAGTTGTGGCTGCCTGCACCAGCCATGCTGTCTCATATATCAGCCTGCGAGGAATGAGCCATCAGGAAAAATCCCCAGGCTGCCTCAGAATTTGGGCTCCCGGGTCGTGTCCCAGAACCAGGCTGGCAGATGAAGACCTGCCCATGCCACACTCAGTTCTGGAGTCTGTCTCCACCTCAGGCTTACTGCCATGACCAAGGACTTCTTTTACATCCACTGTTTTGGTCCATGCCACCCAGCATTTCCCAGAACACAAGATTTTAGGATGCCCACTGAAACCCTCAGGAAACTGTATGACCATTTTGAGGAGTCTGTCTCCCTGCCTGTGGGCAGACCAGTGCGATGCAGAGGAAAAGGGTTTCACTGGTTAAAAGGCAGATTACAGACGGTGCAGGGCAGTTCTCATGGTGTCCGTCTCTCACAATGCAGCTCCTCATGAGAGCCTGTCACGGAAAACCCAGAAAAGCCTCTTGGATCCCCTCTGTTCACAGCCCACTAGGACTCTGCTATGGTGGAGCTTTCTCCCATTCACCAGGGTCTCCACGCTACCTGTAGCCAGCTTCCCAAATCCAGGCTCAGAGGGTCCGATTCTTGCTCTGTCTGGTCTCCCTTGGGGGGGGGGGGGTTCCTCCCTCCACGAGGGTCCCAGCTGTCCCAATCAGCAGTGACACTCAGCCAGTGTAGCAGTCAGAGGGTTTATTAGCAATCCACTTTGCACAGCAGCTAGGACAGTTGGCTCTCAGATCAACCAGGAGGGCAGATAGTAAACCCCCAGGACAAGCCCTGGAGGTCCTGCCCCTCCGACCTCCATCTTCCTTCTTCCCCTCTCTGCCCTTTGTTCTCCTCTCTATCCAGCTGCCCTGCCCCTGGTCTAAACCGGCCACAACCTGTCACCCCCAGGGGGTCCAGGTAAGGTTGCACTAAAGCCTCTTCCCCCCTAGTGGTACCTATAGTTATTGCACCCCTGTGTCCCATCACCAGAATACCATCACCAAAGAACAGGAACAGAAAAGAAGAACCACAGTAACCCAAGAGGTTTTCTTACTTCATCACAGAGCCATGCCTCCTGGCATCAGAGGAGGTGTGCTGTTTAGCTCAAGCCCCTTAATGCTGGATGCCCTCTGGACAGATCCTGGACCCACATGTCTGGAGGAGAAGGTGTTTGGTGTTTGTTCCTGCATGTGGCCAGTAACTGGCTGAAGCTGCAAATTTACAGAAGCTCTCAAAGGCCCCACCACCTGCACACTCTCTGGCTCAGGCCTGTCTCCTGAGGCTCTGCCGTGCATGTCAGCCGGTTCTGGTAGACACAAGCAGCTGGCACAGAAGTCACTGAGAATGGAATACTTCACTGAAACCCAGCAGCCAGTGTATGACTATATGCAGGGTGCTCAAAGCCAAGGGGCTACAAAGCCACTTCATTTGCATTTGGTAAATAGCAGCTGCTGGACCATATCTCTGGTGGGGACAGTACGTGCTGACTAGAAACCGGTGTCTTTCTGGGCACCGTATGGCATATTGCGCTTTCACAAAGACAAGTTGAGAAACTGGTGCTTTTCAACAGCCACTGAAGGTTCTTGCTGGACCCTGGCAGGATCCTCTGACCATTTCACCTGCGTTTCTGAGCTTGGAGCTCAGTTCCCCAAGTTCAGCCCCATCTGATTGGGCAGCCGGGTCTAATTGCACCACTCTTTCCAGACCTGGAAATGAAAGTAACACTTTTCCCCCCACAAAACATATTGATAGTAATTGGGATGTTGCAGAGGAGGTTTATGGCCAAGGCGGGGCACCTGCAAGGAGCAGCCCAGCCATTATTTCTGCAGATGCTGTTCTATGAGTTCCAAAACATGCATGCTTCAGAAAAACATCAGAGGTCAAAATGAAAAATCCCTCCCACCTTTAGAATGGCATTTCCATATTCATGAGTCTTATCACTCCCCTCACAAACTGCTCTGTGAATGGAAGCAATTCAAAGACACGGCACCAAACAAAGGCAGGTTTTGAAATCATCAGGGAGTCCGTAATACAGTTTCTAAAGGGCTCACTCATCCCGCACGCCCTGTGAAATGATTCAAAGCTGCATTCCACTAGAGTGCTTAGGACAAAGATAGAAGCGTGTGGTAGCTCCACAGTCAATACGTGCCAGTGTAGGACCCATGCACCCCAAGTAACACTGTGTATGGGTTCAGCACAGGAATCTATCCTGTGGAGCAATGGGCAGAATGGCATTTTGCCTCTCTTTGGACAGAATAACCACAGGGACAGCTTGGGGACTCAAAGAGGGCAGCAGCCAAGAGCCTGGGGGATACACAGGCACCACGGCTGGCTGCTAGTGGTACAGTGATGCCATGTGCTCTTTTGTGTGCAGAACAGGGTCAGGGTCGAACCTCCCACTTATTCCTGGAGCAGTAGAGATAAAGGTGTTGGACAGCTGAGGTACTTATGCTTGCCCATCAGCTGGGATCATTGGGTAAACCCCTCGCGTCATATGTGACTTTCCACAATGTTTAGAATTTAGCATTGTACTGAGAAGACCCATTATCATTTGAAAAACATCCAAGACTTTGGGCTTATCCTTGTCTGACTCCACAAAGCTTGCGCGTGTATTTATCTCCGACAGACTAGATTAATGTAATGCCAAATGGCTTGCCAGGCAGGCTGATTACCAATCCTCCATCGTTGTAAAACGGTGCCACAGCAGCACAGAGCGCATGAACATGTAACAGCATTTTACCAAGCCTGCTTTGCTGCATGGATTGAATCCTCAGGGTGATCAATTTCAAAGCTCTCAAATGGCTGGGCCCCAAAGATCACCCCAGCTTTTAAAATACACACCTGGGTGTTCATTTTGCACTCATCACTATGGCCTGAAATGACCATCAAACCCCTCTGCTCACCACAGTTCCTGTTGAAAAAGAGCGCTGGCCCTGTGGAAGTGCTCCTGTTCCATTCAATACATCTGCGCTCCACAGGCTGCATTTGTGACGGTGTCTCAGGGTTTACTTTACTCCCCATGAAACACTCTGACGCTATGCTGCAGAAGCCAGTGTGACAGTTAGCACAGATGATCTGGATGTTTGGGTAATAGTCAGGTCCTTGTTCAGGTACTCTAACATGTGGGGTAAAGATAACATCTATTGATCTTCAGAGCTCTGTAGAGGCTTGAATATGCCTACAGCACAGATGCTCTCCTATAAGCAGACTTTCAGATGCAGGCAGTTCACTGTTGCAAATACTGGTTACAGATGGATGCAGGTGAACCCCAGTATTTTTCTCCCCAGTGCTTCCCTTCATATGTCACCTGTCACCACACTGGCCCCTACGTTCAGTCCCTGACTTCTTGGAATGCAATCTCTTCGGGCTCAAAGCTTCCTCTGCTTCTACCTGAGCGTGGCTGGAGATGTTGAGCACTGATACAGTATTAAAGGACTAAAAGCAATAAAGAAGTCAGTAAAACTGCAGGGGCGGTGGGTTACTAATACATCAAACCCAAGTTCCAGAGATGCTCATTGTGTCAGCCCCCAGAGGCCAGAGATCTCACGTTGCCTGCTGCCTGAGGGCTGCCCATGTGGAAAACATCATCCCCTTTTAATGAGGCTTCAGGAAGCAACTAATACAAGTACAGACTTCCATGTGTTCCTTCCCCAGCATGAACAGCATGTTCTTGTTCCCATAACACTCCCAGGATCCGTGTGCTGAGCAGCAGCCAGGCTGCTTGGGCCGTGTTGTTCTGTTGCATGCTGATGAATAAGCCTATGTCTAAACCAGAGACCCAGCCAGGCTTTCTGATTTTAGGAGTCTTTTCCCCTAAGTTAGCTATACAATAGTCAGCTGTGGACCACGAGGCTGACAACACATGAACTAACACCATAGTTATTGGCCTCAAGTGGCTATCCCTATCCATCAACTCCTTCCCTCTTAGATCAGCCAGCATGTGTTCTGACCCTTGAGAGTCCCAGCTCTAGATCTGTGCAGTTTTTAGGTCTGTTCTTCAGGCATCAGTGGAGAGCAGTAAAGGAGCCTGATGGAAGAGAGCTTTGTTACCAAGAGTGTACCTTGGTAACTACTGGGTGAGGGGTGTAAAATAATCCCCTTTCCCCATGCACTATGTTGCTAAAGGAAGCAGAAGGGGTTTTGTATACCGAGAAGCTGTCTCAGGTGACGCTACAGCCAGACAGCCTGTCAATGCACAGATCGAAGTGCCTGCAGCATCCATGAAACGATAATAAACACTAAGCCAAAGATGTGAATTTTTAGCCAGGGCTGCTTAATGAACAGGTGTTTCCAAATGGCAGCACAAATCTGCAGACTCCAGCCGATGCTTTGCAGAGCTTGTGCTGTTTTCTTGACACCTGTTGAGACATGTGGCCACAAGCAATACCTCTGCTGGAATGGATGAGAAGGATTTAACACTACCCAGCCCCAGCGGATCTCAGCTTTACAAATGTGAATCCTAATAAGCAAAGCAGAAACATTAACAGCCACTAGGTTCATCCTGGCAGATTGTCACCAGTTTATCTAGGCTTCCCCCCACTTATCTGAACTGCTCCCAGATGGATTTCAGCTCTCAACTACTTGCCTGTGCCGGTGCTACAAAAAGACAACAACAATTTAAGATCCTCTTTGACTCCGTCCAGGCTAACACCCATCTACCTCCTTTGCCAAGGAAGCTACTTTCTCATCTTTACATAGGCCTGTGATTTTCCAGAGTATGCAGATAACCTCACATCCCTTGTAAACCCTGCAATAAACTCTCTTCCCTGGATGCCCTGTAAAGTGGATAAAACAGCAGCCAAATCAGCAATAGTCCCTGGAGACCTCAGCAGGGATGACAGGGGCTGCTACGAAACATGCTGCACATTGCTGGGGAGCCTGAGTGGAAAAGGCAGAACAGATGCAAATTTGGAGGGGGGGAGGTGGAAATGCTGAATTTCTGAACTGTATGTATTCTCTATACGGGGGCCCTCCCCCAGTCTCTTCCTTGTTGAAAGACTCCAGCAACCTGGCAAATCTTGCAGGGCAAATAAGGAAGTAGACAATAAGATCTCCATGCAGAGATGGACACAATCTTCAAACCCTTTGTGGGAATCACCATGGGACAAGTGGACAAAGGGCTGGAGGGCCTCATTTCCAGCACTGCTTAGCATCCCTATCTCTCAGGGGGGTTAGCAGACACAGCACCCCTGAAAAGCAGGCTGTAAATGTCCACCCAGCCACCTTCCCATTTAGTGTTGAGGGCGGGTTTCCTACGGAGCTGCAGGAGCAGCTGCACTTGGTAAAGTACTAGTGGTGTAGCTCTGAACTTCTGTTGCCTGTTCTGAATCCCTGGTGAACCTTCATGAGACTCCCTCCTCTGTTGCTAAAGCTCTTGTCATAAAGGGTCCCGTGTGCAGGGCAGTAAGTGCTGTGAGTGCTGCCTGCTCCACAGACTCCATCAGGAGTTTCTGTGAGCGGCGCTGACGTCCTGTGGACAGTCTTTCCCGGCATGCATGTCTGGTCAGCGGGGAGCATGTGGTCTCAGTGATGTCTAGGACCGTATGCTCTCCTCTTCCCTCTTCTGATTGTCTTTCTAGGCTGCGCTGACACCCCACCCAGGGGCAGAAGAAAAGTTGCTGATGAAGGTTTCAGCCGCACAGAAGAGGCTGGGCGGGTTGAGCTCAGCCAGCAGGGAATTTGTGCAAGAAGTAGTGCCCGAACACATGACAACATGTACTGGTGGCTTCCAGATCATGCAGTTAGGTCCACATTCTAACGTCAGTGCCACCCGAGTCACTGTGAACTCATTTCACAGCTGTCAAAGAGTCATTCTGGATTTACGGCAGGTGGCCATAATCAGGATCCAGCCCCTTTGTACAGTTGAAACAACATTATCAGACAAAATCAATGAGGCCATGAAGAAAAGCCACCTGAGTAGCTCTTCCTTGTGCACATCAGCACACACAGGCTCTGGCCATGCAAAGGAAGTGACTCTCCTGCCTGAGATGCACAGTGCTGCCCCGTGTTGTGGGAACATTAGCCAGGGCCTGGCCTGCTGCCCACCACTGCCCACTCCTTCCATCTTTGTGCTTCTGAAGCAAGGAAGTTGGGTGTGCTCTGATCACAGAGGCTTTAGACTGAGCCCGCTTGTGCCCGTCAGAGCTCAGGCACTTTTTCAAAGACCTGCACGCTGATCTCAGGATCTACACCAGATGATAGCTTAACCACCAATGTTTGCCCCACCACCACCACTGTCTCAATGGAAAGGAGGAAGATGGCTGGATTCAGCCTGGGGGTGGTGGTTTGGTGTGTCCCATAGGGTCAAGACACAACAGCAAGCATGTCGTGACATGCAAAAGGTTGAGAACCACTGCACCATTCTGGGATGTATTAACAGGAGTATTGTAAGTGAGACATGAGAAGTAATTCTTCTGCTCTACTCTGCCCTGATTAAGCCTCAATTAGAGTATTGCATACAGTTCTGGGCACCTCTTTTCAGGAAAGATCCCAGGAGGTGTCAGGTCATCTGGGTCTGTGGCACTCTTTCGCCTGTGTGCCTGGCTCTTTAAGAATCTTGACACAGAATTAATACTGCTACTATCTCATTAACTTGACAAAAACATGCAGAGCATTGAGTGAAGGATAAAATGGAGATGAGCTTTAGCAACTGGAGCAATTTAAAAAAGAAAGGAGGTGTCAAAATGTAAAGTATGCACAGAAAACACATTTCTTAACAAGGGCTAATATCTTGTGTCAAGAGGGAACTCACTAGATCAGGTGCAGTGTACCCAACTTTGCACTTACAAAACCAGGATACTAGGAAAATATTATCAGTTCCCGCAGCAGGAAAACTGCCCTCATTTCTGGGTTGGATCCTCACCATGCAAGATGTTCTCACCCCATACTGTCTTGGGTGTAAGTTACACCTCCCTTCAAACACCAGTTCTCAGAACTCAGCTTCCACTCTTAATGTTCAGAGAAGGCCATTAGCCTCATCTTGTCTGATCTCCTGGATAACACAGGGCCCTCAGTCTTATCCACCCATTCCTGCAATGCATGGAATTATTCTTTCTTGTTATGTGACACTGAGGAATTCAGGGTGGTTTCTTATTTATGCCTGGGGAGTTACCACACACACTGGATTAGCTGAGCCACTCAGAGAAAGACGGCTACCCGGGGGTGCAGCACAGCACTGCCAAGATCTCAGTTACAGACGCTGTATGGGAATTCTCATGGACTTTGAAATTTGAAGGCAAGCTCCTGAGGGGAGCAGCCCCTGCCAAAGGGACTTCTCCAAAACACAGAATCTTCTCAAAAGACAGGGCACCCTGCAAGCGCTCCATGTTGTGCCACATGTTTGCATCCTTCATCACTCAGCACAGCTAGAGACTTGCACAGTAGAAAACACTTCATTGGCACCGGAGCTTCGACCCACACTTTCTAAATGCAGATTAGCCTTTGCTTTCCTGCCTATTCTCAGTCAGCCCCACAACACAAAGGGCTCTGGTGCAGCATGGCACAAGGGCAATAAGCTGCATCTCAAGTGCATGAAGAAAGTTTCCACATTGTCTGACCCATTGGCCTTAGGAATCACTTTGCCGTTTTGAGTCTGGAATTTGGTTTTGAACCCGAAGGACTCTGGGTTAGCTGGAGAGAAAAGCACTGCATGAGAACCAGGCTAGGGCATCTTAACGGGCCACTCTCCAATCGACTCTGCTACAATAAGCTCAGGTAAACACACACAGTAGGCAAAGTGGACTCTTAGTCTTACATCACAGCATTTACAGAATGCAGCATGCAAGTCATTTGAGCCAAGCTCATAAATACATTAAAAGAATCAAAAGTGTGATTTACTTTAATGTATTAATTATGCTGATGGATAGGAAAGAGTATCCTACAACATTCCCTTTGTACCAATGTAAAGACCTTTCTGCATGAAAGGACCTAAGATGTCAGAACAGAAGGCTATGCTTGATTGTTCAAGGATATAGAGGGACCGTGGTATCAGTCTGGGAAGGCAGATCATAACAGTGCACAAGAGGTCCCCATTAACAAACCATTAGGACAGGATAAATCAGTCCTACTTCGCAGGCAGCTATTGTGTCAGGAGATGGTGAAGAAATGGATGGAGGAGACAGAAGCAAAATACCATGACATAGGTGGGTTAGAAACAATCATGAAGATAAGAAGCAAAGGTAGCTGCTCAAAGGTTTGTGACTTCTTGGGAGTGTGACCCTCGAATCCCACCCAGTTTCAGATTGAGAGAAAATGGTGCAGACAGACTGTCATGGTATTTAAACAAGGCGAAAGGCAACGGAAGCAGGATGTGGAAAACTGCAAGGAACAAAAGGCTTTTAGCTGTTAGAATGTTCTGCTACGGAGAAGTAGGGCTAGAAGGTGAAGATTTGCCATCTATAAATATGAGCAGTGCTGAGTTAAAAGGCTAATTAGAACAGCACAAAAAATACAATGCAATGACTTTCAGAAACTATTTCAACTAACAAAGAGGTTTTCAAATGTGTTTGCAGGAGCCAATGTGAAAGAGAAAATTGGATCGCTAGGAAATGATTGTAGGGAATTGGAGAAGGAGAAGGCAATAGCAGATTTGTTAAACAGCTAGTCAAGCTCCCTGTCATCTTCATCCTCTGTGGAGGCTGACGCAAAAGAAGACAGGAATCAGATTTCATGTGTTTTCAGAGGAAACGAGTCAGTAACAATGCACTGGCTTGTCATGGGGCACGAAGCAACAGGCTAGAGACCCCCACTAAGAGAACAGTGTAGTACAGTTTGTTCAGTCCTAGCTTACAAGGGGCCTGAGCTGCCAAATCTGGATACAGCTTTTACCTCCTTCACATCTCATGGCACCCAGAGCTGGGATAGCTGGGGAGGAGGGAGGGGTGCACAGGTGAGCTGGTGCATTGCAAATGGGGAAATGCAGCCTGCTCCACTTGCCCCTCTGGACCACAGACAAGCATGGAGCTTTGTATCTTAAATTCCAGCAGAGAGTTTCAGAGTCCAGGGTGATGAAGCCTTGAGAACAGTCAAGGGCAGCAGAGACCCAGATGCTGTGAGTCACCAGCACAGACAAATTCTGGAGACCTGGACTTGAAGCTCATCTCTCACCAAGAAAAGATATAACTTTCTGTGGTGAAGCAGGGAGACTCTTGGGATTGTCTCAGGATGTCATGGGCTGTGCCTCAGTTTGCCTTGCTTCTGGTGATGGGACCCGGGTGTGTGATTATTACTGAGACCACTGGGGGGTGGATGGGCCCTCCCCAGCCCCACTTAAGTCACACAGGTTGGGGCAGGGCAAGGCCGAGGGGCGGTGTCCATCTAGCTTGAGTGAAAGACAAAGGACTAGGGAAAGGGTCTCGCAGAGGTTGGGAGACAGAAGAGCAGCTATGGTGTGGGTTGGGCAATGGGCCCTGGGAGCATGGCTCCATGCTCCTGGGGGTCTGCTGCTGTATCTCTAGTTAACCAGCTAGCCGGTCTCTTATGGTGTGAACTGACACTAACAAACCCTTTGGATTTGCGCACTGGCTGAGTCCCTTCTGACTGGAAGGTGGGGTGCTGGGCTTTTGACCTGTGGAGGAACACCCCCAAGACCCTTCCAGGGACGAGGGCTTCAACAGAGGGAGTTCAGGTGGAGCAGCAGTCAGATGCTCTGAGGCTTGATTTGGGAGCTGGCTGCACAATAGGGTTGAGGCCTGGAGTCTTCCCCAGTCCAGCCCGCCATGGCAGAGTCCGGATCAGTGTGACCAGAGGGGACCCAGGCGTGATTCCTTGAAGACTGGTGCCTCCCTTTCCCAAGCTGTAATGTGAGGATAAGCCCAGAGACACTAAAACCCCAAAAGAAGTGAAAGTTAAATTTCTGCACAGGCTCCAGTGTTGGCAATAAGAGTCGGCTGTCCAAGGTGTGTTTGGGGCACAGCTGACCAAGCAACAGTTGCAGCCTGAGTAATCCTGAGATTGTGACTCTTGTCTGGGGACAGGGGACCAGAGTTCTCTGTTGGGGAAACTTTCTGAAATCAGGTTCTATTACAAAAGCATCACTAATTGCCGTACTCAGCTCTCCTCTATGGATCCGAGGTGCTTCTCACACACTGATTAACTCAGACATGTAACAGCTGTGCAAGACAGGCATTAGAGCAAACCAGAAGTGAAGTGACTTGCCCAAGGTAACACCACGAGTCAGTGGCAGAGTCAACAATTGACCACAGGAGTCCTAACTCTGTCCCTCCCTAATTACTAGTCCCTGCTCCCTGAATGTGTGCAGCCACAGGCCCGCTGCTGATTCTGCTTTTTGGAGCAAACAGCAGACAAAGAACGGAATAAACTCCTTTGCTAAGTGGCAGTAGGCACGGCCAGTGCCCTGACCAACTGTCTACACGGCTCTATCGGCCTGACGCTTCTGTGTCCTTTCCCACCAGCACCAACCACTCTCCCCTCCGCCCCTGCCGGGCTTATGCATTCTGGGTGCAGGACAGCCCCAGGAAAACCCCCCTCTTCCTGAGGGCCTGGCGAACTCAGGGTCCACCCACTGAATGTCATGCCACTGTAGTATCCAGGGACTGGGCTTTGGCCCCGAACGTCCAAAAACCCTCAGCTCCTTACATCCTGCCCCCACCAACTCCTTCCACGCCCAGATCCCATTCTCAGTGCAAACATCCTCAGTGACACAGAGCGAGGGGGCGAGAACCAGAAAATGGCTGAGCTCCCACCACGGGCACATCTAAACACAGGAGGTCTCTAGGAGGTGTCAGCAGCTCATTAATATTGTTCTGCCTTTGCTGGCTGGTCCTGCCATATCTCCAGCTGGCGGGAGCACGGCTGCCAGCTTCCTCATGGAAGGGATGACAGCAACGTTTCCTGTCTCCTGGCTGCCACTCAAAAGCCACTTCTGACCACGTGTATCGAGCAGGGCCAAAAGGACAAGTTCCAGCCGCAGGCTGCGCAGGGATTTGCTCAGAGCTGGGGGTTTGTCTGCTGCTTTGTTTCTCAGCCCACTCCTCACCCCTGCTCCTGCCCCCAACAGGATGCAATGGCTGCAACCTACCAGCAGATCCCTCTCTGCCAGCTGGTGGATGCTCAGGGCTCCCCGCTACCAGGCAGAGAGAGGTATCTATTGCTGGGGCTTAGCAGGCCCACAACCATGGCTGGAGTCCTGTGCTGGCCATGCTGTGCAGGGTGTACGATCGCACTGAGCAAGGAGAGGTCTGGAGCACTGCAGTGCGGCATCTCTTATACCTGCCCTCATGTCCCAGGTCCTGTCCCCTTCCTCCATCTCTCCAGGGCTCTTTGATGGCTCCTCTTCCCTGGCACCCCCTCTCCTGGCCACTTCTTGTCCCTGTATCAACTCCCCCAAGTCTCTCTTCTGCTTCTGCCCACTTCTCCACAGGAGTCTTACATGTCAGCAAGTTCCCTCTGTCTGTGCCTCACCCACTGTATGGGCAGCAGGGGCAGAACAGAGAACACTTGCATTGAGCAGATTTCCCCTTAACATTGCCCAATGCAGGCCAGGATGACAGCAGATGATGAGCGAGGGAGATGGGCTGGGTGCATGGGTCTGCTCCTCGAAGAGTAAGTCTGCACACAGCCCCAGCTCCCTGCCAGAGCCCTCCATAGCTGGCACTAACACCTGCCCTCCTTCCAGAGGGGCTGTGGGGAAACAGCAGCATGTTCCAGGCAAATGCAGAAAGGGCTCAGCATGCTGAAAGAGGATCCTTTTCTCTCTCCAATCTGGGGACCAACATAGCTTGCAGGTCCTCTGCTGGCTGCTAGCTGAGAGCCTGAGAAAGTGGCTCTCACCAACAACAGCTACACTGGGAGAGTCAAATGTCACAAACTCCCACACAACAGCAGGAGACCCGGCGGGGTGAAGGGGGGGCGGGGGATCAATCTCAGTCCAAGCCAAGAAGAACTAAACACAGACCCTGCCCTAGCTCGGGCTATGAGGAGTTTGCCTGCTTCACTGAATGGGGATGCAGAGAGCTGGCCATCTTGGCTGCAAGCGCACGGAGAGTACTTCCGCTTTCTTGTCTAGAGTCCTTTAAACCTTGTGATTCTGCTTCAGGAATTCACCTGGATGGAAAGAACCAGACAACAAGTTCTCTAGGCTCCTACCTGTTCTAAAAGTGCCAGGGTCTTTTGTTTTGCAGGGCCCCACTCTGGGATGGGACACATAACAATCACCGTCATACTGCCATCAGAGAAACTTTGTGGGGCGCTGTTCCATCAAAGCATACATGTCTCTGGAACTCAAAACGTTGTGTGGATTGGAACCTGGCTGAGTTCACTGGAATGTCACATTGGAAGAGAATGGGGGGAATCAGAGGTTGAAATGTCCCATTCTGAAATGACGTTTCATTTAGAATTCATTTTATTTGGTATAATAAGGCTTGGAATGATTAGATTTTCATTAGTATATTTTGGTACACGTCACTTTTCCTGTGCACACAGAAAGGAAGAAAACCATTTCCATTGATAATAATCAAAATGTACAGAGAGGTGAAATTAGAAAAATGCTGCTCGAAAACTTACTGGAGTAGGATTTAAGGCTATTTACTTGGGACATTTTGAGATGTGATTCTGACAGTTTGTGTACTTCCGGTTAGAAAGCTTTAACAGTTTAATCTCAACATCTGTTAGTAAAAGCCATCACTGACATCCCCCTTAAAACCTGGGTACTGTGAAAATTTAAATAAAAAATAACTGTAAAATTCTTTAAACCCCATAATTTTGCAGAACTGTGAATTTGAACTGATAAAAATAAAACAAGCTTAAAACTAAATATTAATATTATCCATTGAAATGATATAAAAAAACCTAATTCTGCCACCCCTAAATAACCATTCAACATTTTGATCAAGCACAGCCAACAATTTTCCAGACTTCTCTTTTGGAGAGAATCTCATAACGATTCATTTTTGCTCCCAATTAGAATGAAACCGACTTTCAAAGGCCATTTGAAAATGGAACGCCTCATCCTCTACCCCGCTCCAAACACGCTCATAGCTCCAGCCACAAGGTGGGACTGTAGGGAAGAGCCGAACCTCCTCTGTAAAGTTCCAGAGGGGTAGTTGGGTTAATTAGTCCAGTCCAGGAAAACAAATGAGGAGTCCAGTGGCACTTTTAACGACTAACCAATTTATTTTAACACACTGGTTTCTGCAATAGATTTTATTATTCCATGTAGCTGGGCAAAAGCTCCTGCCCTGGAACAACGTGCAGTCACACTGCCAACACTTTTACCATGTCAAAATCAGGCCTCATGTGATTTGACTCTCTCAGGGAAAGAAAACACTTATTTACTCTGATTACATGTTAAATGCCAAATGAATGCCCTACACCCCAAGTATGGGTAAATGAACTGTCACCAAATGATGAATTTCTGCTTTGAAAGCAGACGGCCAATGCAACATTAGCGAACCGTAAAACCATGCTCTGAATCAGGAGCTTCTGCCTGGCCTTTGTGCAGCTGTTCTTCTCCTGGGGACTGAGGAGCCCATGCTGGTAGCTGTCTGCAGTTTGCCAGCACAATGGACAGAGCACAATACATCAGCCTGGGGAACTCCATCCCATACACAGCTTGTGATGCTCTGACTGCCCTGCTTTGAAAGTAGGCTGTAAGCTGCCCTGTGGTCTCTGGACCAACAGAAGGATACATGTGCACCCCATGTGCTAGAATCCTTTAGCCTGTAGCCCCTCAATGCCCACCCAGAAGGGTTTGCCCTGCAGCAGGAACAGCCTGTGTAGAAAGCTGCACAAGGAAAAAACCGCACACAGGCTTGTGGTCTGCTTTCCTTCCTGTGAACGCTTCAAAACCATGCAGAGCCAAACCACTCCCACTCCCCAGCCCTGGCCAGGTTAGTATTCTTGGAGCGTTCAGACACCTTGGATTCATCCCAGAACGGACGCTCCTTGAAGCTTTTTGCACTACAGGAAAGTGACCCGTCACAGCTCCGATCAATATCAGGCTCAACATTAAAATTGATTCTGCAGGCAATCTAACATTCTGGTAATCAGCTGCACCTTTATCCTGACAATTTTAGAAGACTTTCCGTTATTATTTGCAAACAAAAAAGTTGCACTAAGAACATGAAGGGTCAGGCCTGCAACAGCAGATCCAAGGCGGTCAGTCCTGGAGGCCAGAAATCCCACAAACCCAGGGCCTGAGGCTCGGGCCTTTGACTGCAGCTTTCTGCCGTAGCCAGCCATTTGCAGAGAAGAAAGGGCTTGCACATTAATTGCATGTGTTTAAGAATCCCACACTGTGACACTTACTAATTACATTTTAGAAAATAACAGAAGGGAACTTGAAACAAAAACCCAGCATTCTCCTTTCGTTCACAACCCCATGCCCCTTTTTTGGATAAAGAAACAATCTTTTAAACATCAAAACCCAATCCAGTGCTGCTGGTACAAACACTGGGTAACCTTGAATTCTATGTAGCATGCCTGGCTTTCATTATTTATTAGCAAGATCAATTAGAATATTCTGTTTGCAGAAGAGTATAATCCAAAATGTACTTCAAGCACTACCAGCTAAATATACGCTTATTTAAAAATCAATCTGAAAGTCAAGGTTTCCTTTTTAAATCCTTAATACAGATTTTTTTTTTTAAAAAGGCTGACGTGTTACCACCTGTTGAATACCGTCATTTCAAGGAGACAGGTGTGCATTTTAAAGCTCCTCACATGGGAATTGATTGTAAAAGGCAAACAGTTGCTGAAAGCTCACATCACAGAAAGGCTCCACTGGCTGGAGGCTTTTTCATGAAGGTGCAGTACTGGCTCCCCACTGGCGTGCAAACGTGTCAAGCAGCCAGGAGGAGGCGCAAGGAGGCAAATATCAAAGGAGGCTGAACAGCACTAGTTATCCCATCATCAGCTGAGCCGTTGAAGGCAACATGCAATGCTCGGCTTGCTACCCTGCAGACAGGGAAAGTGCCAGTCCCACTGGCTGACTCTCTGCTTACCCACAGATCCCAGCAGAGGTTTATTTTTCTTTGACTAGACTAGTTTGACATAAAGCTTGACCTGTGAGAGCTGCTGGGTCCTCTCCTTTATCCCCAAATAGCAAAGTTCTAACCTTAAAATTTCATGTAGTACTTATGGCGAGCAGAAGCGACCCTGGTGCCGTAGATGTCTATGGAGATATAGTTCTTGCTCTCCAGGACTGCCTCATCTCTCTGAGCTTCTGTTACACAAGTGGGGAGTTGCAGTAATGCTGACTGCCCACCCAGGAGACAGGGCTATAACAACACCAGCCCGTCCTACAGGGGTGTTGGATGGATTCACAGAAACATCTGTCCTCTTCCCAGCAGCACAGTTTGGAAGCCATTCGAAAGAGATTTCACAGGAGCTCCTTCCTAGGCATCTGACTCCCAATGAACTCCTTGCCCAGGGAAGTTCAACAGCCATTCACCCGCTGCACAGTTCTCTCTCCAGCCATCCAGTCATCGCTCTAACAACCTTAGAGAAGAAATGCCCAGCCACCAGCCGGCGCTGCTAGCTTCTGCATTTTCCTTCTCTCTTCAGCTGTTTCTTTTTCATCTTTCATTTTTAAACCTTATCTCCTGGGAAAGACAGTTTTTGATGGGATCCATAGGTGCCCTTTAAAGGGGTTATTAAGCCTCAGAGAACATTCCTGCAAGCTCATGCACTCCAACATTAAACAGAGTGATTCGCTAATCATCTTGTTCTTTCACATAGATCTGTACCTGATGCCCATGTGGCAGGATGGGAAAAACCCTTAAAACGGAAGGATTGGCACTTTATCGGAGCTCCTCAGAAAACAGTCATTGACAAATTAAGGAGCTGTTTTCCACATCTGCTGGTGTTTTCTTCCCCCATTACAGGAACTAGAGATCCTGAATATCCTCCCTCATCTCCCCATCTAAACAAAGTCATCCAGATTCATCCCAAAAGAAGCACTACCCTCAAAGAGAGGGCCCAGAGAGAGACAGGACAAATGATTAGAGGGCTGGAAAACATCTATGTGAAGAGCGTTTGGAGAAGTTGTGACTGTCTACTTGGGGAGGAGGCATAAAAAAGGGGACATGATGGGTATGTCTACACTATGAGCTTAAGTTGATGTAAGGAGGCTTAAGTCAACTTAAACAAAGCCCTGTCCACATTTGGACTTCCTTAAGTTGACTTAATAACTCCTACCCTTAAAGTTGACTTTAAGGGTTCAGTTGACTTTATGAAGTCAACTTAACACAATGTAGCCATTAAAGTTGACGTTATAAAGTCAACAGTGCAGTGGGGCCATTTCAGTCGACTTTATAAGGTCGACTTAAGCCAGGGGACCCATTTAAAGTCAACTTAATAAAGTCAACTTTAAATGGGTCCCCTGGCTTAAGTCAACTTTACAAAGTTGACTTAATGCCATGTGGACTCACTAAGTCGACTTAATAAGGTCTACTTAAAGTGAACTTTAAGTCGACTTAATAAAATCAATGAGTGACACAGAGCAGGTAAACGAGGAACCGCTAATACTTGTCGATAGGTGACAATTAGTATGGGGCATATAGGGTGAAAACTGCTTTGGGAAGGGCTGCAGTTTACTACATGAATCCTGGGCAAAGAGCTTTGGAATGGTGCTCCTGAACCATGAAACCGAGCTGTTTTCAGGAAATTCCCCACTTTCCCTGACAAAAGGGGAATACAAACATTTACCGGCATCTACTGCCAGTGTACATCAACCAGCGTAGGGATAGGCTGAGACCCAGAGATGAGGGCTGCCTGGTGTAATCCTAGCCTCTGGAAGGACACCCAAAGCCCTTGAAAAGCAGAGGACTCTGAGCCACACAGAGAAAATGCTGTCTCAGGATAGCCTGGCAAAGGCAATCAGGCAAGAGGTGGATTTCTAGAGGTGTCGGATTCTCCCTTCCATTTCCGTAGCTAAGCTAAGCAGTGACCACCTGGCAGAGTGTTCTGCCGAGGGGTCCTAGGAAACTGGGTTCATCTCATTTACTTTGTTGTGTTTTTAATGTGCCCATTTGACAGGGGTGCTGTGGGCTGAGTGAGCTCACACAGGCAGCTGCAATGAGGCCCTTGCCTCCAAGGCCTCACCCCCCCACTCACAGTCCTAGTCCAGCGGGGCTCAACAGCAGGGTCCAGTCCCGTGAAGGTGCGCAACCAGGGACCGCAGCAGGCGAGATGCTGAAGGACCACAGAGGGGCCCACAGTTGGGCTCCAGATCATGCCAGGGGCCCTGGGTGAGGACAGGGAGGCAGAGGAAGAGAGGTTTTGGGAGGATCCCAAAGTGAAACTGACTGCAATGGATAGGAGGAGTGGGAATGGATTACGTGTAGCAGGGGGAGGCAGAGCTACAGCGACGAGTCTGTAGTACCTCCCTGGGGCAGCGTAAACTCCTGGTTCTCAGCCTGTCCATGGAAATGCAACTTCAGCTCCAGGGCTGCTCCCTTCCCTGGTCAGGAAATTCTCTGGAAGTGGGAAATCCGACCTGGTGCTGGTTTCCTGCACCAGCCTAGGGCATTTGGTGTTGGTCAGAGGGATCAGTCTGGTACATCCTACATTCAGCCCCATGTTACCATGGCCACTCCCTGCAGCATCTGCCTAACCATTATTCAGTGACTGAGCCATCGGGCTGGCCTCAGGAATTCGACAGGGTCAGCTGCAGTGCCAGCAAGTACACCTCTGTGCGTCTCCTCTGACGGCTGGAGCAAGAGCGAATTCTTCTCCCTGGTCCAGCTCGGCGTTACCCTCCTGGCTCAATGCTGCAGGTGCTGGGCACTGCACGGAGAGGTAAATGGTGTGGAACGCAGTCTCTAAGCCCGGGGTGGGGCGTACAGCCCAAAGCTAGGCAGGGAGTAGGGCATGGCACAGGCTGTGCAAGCAGCTCTGTGTAGCCTATCCTGTGTTGCTCACATCCAGCCCTTCTGCCAAATGGAGAGAGGCCACAAGTGATTTTCATTGTGAAAAGCTTCATTGCAGCGAGCCATGGCAGTGCAAAGCTGCAAATGACACCTGCACCAGCCGAGATATGGCTCTCAGTGGAGAGTAATGGTCCCAGTTTTGTATTATCTGTCAAGAGAATGCACCAGCCAAGCGCCCAAAGACTCAGGGCCCATATCCCAGTAGAAAGCCCTGTCCATGATGCAGCGTGCCCTGGTATGTCCTGGGATGCTTTTCCTGTCCATTAGCTGTACAGTCTGCAGTAGTAATGCCACTCAGTACTTCAGAAAGTCAGCAGGAAACGGGTTAAGATGCTTAGTTACTCTTTTTATACCTCTGCTGCATTTGCTTATAGACTGAATTTCCCAGAATCTGCTGCAGAACCACCTTATTATAGATTGCAAGTTCCTTAAAGGTCAGATAACTCAGTACAATTGAATCATATTAGTAAGCCCAGCATATCTCAACTTGGGATTTTACTAAGAAAACCCATAAAGCAGATTGTTTGTTGCAGGGAAACACACAGTGCATTATAAAGTCAGCATAACTGTCTCCAGAAACAAACAATCCCTTTATAGGAAAAGCTCCTTGTAATTGTGGGGCCTCAGCACAGCTGCTTTGAGGAGAGGCATTGGGAGACTATGGAGTGCAGACAGTCCAAGTATGTATTTTCCAATTTAGGTACAGTACCTAAATGCATAGCAGAAGGCCTAGCAAGGAAATAAACAACTTCCAAGTGTATTGTTGCGAGACAAATATTCAATACTTCATTTAATGTATGGTTTGCAGTTAGCGGTTAATCTAAGACAATGCACAGGGAGCCATGTTTCACATAGCTATTAAAGAAATGCAGAATTGATTGTAAGAATGATTGAAGATTTCTAAAGAGCACAATTCCCAAGACAGTGATGCCCGTTGCTTTTTTTATTTGTCTGTAATCTACTCAGACAAATCCTTTTATCACGTTTATTTCCCTTCCACATTACAACCCATGTGATTAATTACTTAACTTTGCCATCCCCCTCATCCTGCTACACACACTCATTTTTCATCTGTATAAAATGGTTTTTCATCTTAAATAGACATATTTTCTTTTTAAGCTTCTTTACTTTATGTGGTTATTAACAGTAAATGTCAATATGTCAGAGCAGCTGAAACCTACAGCAAAGATATTCACCACAACCTGCGGATCTTCTGCTGGAAAACAATCCTCCCCTTGATTTCATGATTAGTTTTGAGGACAGTGGTTTTAATAAGTCACTTCACTTTCTGCTGGACTGCAGTTCAGACCCTTGCCACCTGTACACATAAGGTTTGGGCACAAGAAAAAGCAGAGACGTCTTGCTCACAGCAGTCCAACATTGGTTAAATTCACATAGCTCAGAGCAGCCACCCTGAGCATTCTGACTAGGAAATTCTCATCTGATTCCACATTTAATCTCATTAATGAAAAAGGAATAGTAACCTGTGCAACTGTTTAAAAATGTATTAGTCACAGAAAAAAGAGAAAAAGCCATTCAAAAAAAAAAGAATAAACAAAGACTTGTACTTTCATCCACCATGAATAGAAGTGTGTGCTCTTTGCAACCTGGATGGGAGACAAGGAACATTCTGAGAATTCCCTCCCCAGTGCACAGCCTAATCTTTAGTTGCAGAATACCATTGTGTGCCAGCCAAAGAGCACAGAAATACACATGAAAAAGCAATTAGATTTAAATCTGGTTTCTTCTTACTCCCTTACCTTTCCCTTTTCTTTACTTAGATTCTCGTCAGTGTTGTAACTAATATGATTTCTGTTTAACACAGTGTGAAATAAGAATGATTTATGGGTCTGTTAACATTATTCAGCTACCTAACGACATTTCAACCCCCTAAAAGTGCAGATTGCTAACAAAATTCTGGTGTTCTGCATAATTATTTATATACCCTGCCCATGTAATCAGTGTCATACCAGCTCTTACAAAGCTTAATTTCTTTCTTTACATTGTGCGCTCTCATGCCCTGGAAGTCAAATTACATGGCTCCTCCACACAGTCCTGGTTCCCTAGTGAATATTTCGAAGTGGGCATTTTCAAATATCATTTCAAGGAGCCTGTCTTGTATTTAAATTGACATTTCAGCACCCAGGAGCCCAGGCCTCAGCTCAGGTAAAGCCAACTCTGTGGCTCTGTATTTCATTCCCCATGGGAATATGAGGCAGTGTGCTTTAGGAGTCTTCCCAGAGCTGATTCTAACAGGCCCCACTTTGAAGGCTACAGGATAAAAATTTGCAGAAGTATCTAAGTGAGGTAAGTGCCAGAACTCACCCAAGGCCACTGGGACATGGCCCTTGTGAACATTTTCCCAATAGCCACTAAACTGAGCGCCAGGCAGGGCCCCTCTGCCTCAGCAGCAGCAATCTTTTGAGTTCATGTTTTTCAAGACCTTCATTAAGTCTTAATGCTGTCCCACTGACATGGAGCGCCCTACTGTGCTTGGCTCTTCCAGGACAATGTCTCTCCCCTGCAAATTGGGGCAACCACTTAGCAGGTTCCCCGCTCATCTTTTCCTGTTCAGTGTTTAAAATGTAGCAAGGAGACAATGAAACACCAGGTCTTATTTCCGTGCCACAGAGGGAACTGTTTATTGCTTATGCAGCAAATAGAACTCACTGAATCCACTGGGGAAAAAAGAAAGTGTAAGAACAGTTCAGACACAGAAAGGGTGAATCAGAGATTGAATAGTCATGGGCCAGGAAACTGCAAATCCTTGAATGCAGAACATCTCCATCAACGGTTTTACGACCACAGGCAGGACATACATGGTACTTGGAGAAGGCAAGCCTTGTCCATTTTCATAGTCAGTATAATTTTAAGACTAAGAATACAGTTTTGGGCCAGAATCTCTGGTCAGTTAAGCAGCTTTCGCACCTTTCTGGTAGCACAAAGCAAACTGAAAGCCAAAGAAACTGCCAGTGTGGATCCCCCATACACAGAGCAACCCTTAGGACTAGCAGCAGCTCCTGTGCCTTTCATCCTCTGTCAGCTGGTGCTCAAAGGGAACTCTGAAGATTTCCACCTGTTAGAATATCTTCTTGGTGCCATAGAGAGCATAATGCAAAGTTGAGCAGCCTTGAGGCTGCCTACTTTACACCAGAGCTCAGACTGGTGGCCTTCTGGGCCCAGGATAAGAAGGGCTGCAAAAGCAGTTTCATCAAGCCACCTTTGCCTGTCCTCGTGGTCTGATGCTAGAGCAGCTTGGCTGGACTGGAAAATCTAACACTGTGGGATAGCATAGTTAATCACCAAGCACTTTCATTTTCACCCACAGTCAATTAAACCTGCCACCTGCTTTTTTAGCTCACTGCCATTTGTGACCTTTCATTTCCAATGGCAACACAAATCATAATTAAAATACAAGAATCCTGCATTAATATAACATTCAGGTTATTCACTAAAACACTGAGAAGTCTGGCAAAGAAATGCCAAGAGTCTTGTGGTCATGTTAATGAAGAAGGATCCACACATTCTGTCCTATACATTTAAGAGCAAAGTCATGAGCACTAGGCAGGAGAGAGTTTATATATTAAAGTGCATTTTCACAAAGGGTGACATGACTCAGGTGCCAGGGCTCTTAGGGGACACAACTATGTATGTGCAGCATGGCCAATGGATGTTAACAAAACAGTCTGGGTTTTTCCTTTTTTTCATTTCCCCACCTTTGTACACAAGATATATACCCTAACTTCCCAACAACCTCATGTTTCGTGTTTCATTCCCCCCACCCTCCAGGAAGAAAATAAAGGAACAAGTAAAAGAACATTAATAAGTCTGAGGAGCTAGCGGGGTTACACAATGTCCAAGCTCCATTAGGAATCCCCATTGCTGCTCTTGCCAGGATTAGAAGAAAAAGAGGAAAAAGGGAATCCATGTGAGGAAAGCTTCTCCTTGCAGAGGTTAGATGTTCTGCAGGAGAAAGGCTCTCTTTCGTCTCACCACCATGAAAGGAATAATGCAGAATCCAACCCATTTGCTCTGACATCTACCTATGGAAACTTGTCCATATACAACTTTGTTGAACTTCCTCTACCAACACATTAGTTGTGACAGTAATGTAGGACCTGAACCTGCACAGTTTACTGCAGGGTCCAGGTCATGATGGTGAAAATCACCCCAGGCCGCAGGCTATCACCTGGCCTGTCCAGCTCTTGAGCACTTGAAATCATTGGCTTCAGTGAACTCATGAATTTCATCCCTAACATCCATGCCCGTGATAAAGCTCCAACTGTTAGCGAAAGGAAATATGCATGTGTGCCAAACCACCTTTTTAAACACTTTTCTGATTGTTACATGAAGCTGGGGAAGGACCTAGAACCCATCCAGCAAAAAACCTGGACATGTGTGTTGTCCCATCGGCACATGCTTCAGCATTATAGGTTGCAGGAATCCCAGTCCCAAGAAAGCAGTATGCAACCTGCGAATGCCACAGTTTTATGTGGGTCCACTTTTCAGTTACAAAGGAACGAAAAAAGCACCTTTGAAAGGCTCTTCCAAAAGAAAAGGGTTTTTCATCATTGCATACTTCAGAAACATTTGAAGTAATATTCCTCAACCAACCACTCCTTGGCAGGCGTCCAGGATGGACAATTTCAGCATAGTGTGAAATTTTTTTTAGAGATTTCTGAATATATTATAATGAAACACCCAGATCTTGTAACTTTAAATATAATAAGTGACTCTTGCCATAAGGCTTGTGACTATCTAGCAATATGTTTTCTCAGCCTCAGAAAATCCAAGCTAGCTTTGAGCATTAAATCCAACAGTTACCATTAATTGTTTGGGTTTTTATATGATACACTTTACATACCAAATAGATTCCAATTTCATGGTGGACTAGATCACAGAAATGCCTCTTTTAATCTTTTTAATTCTAAAGTAGTAAAAAACTTTAATATTTCCTAATGGAGTGTACATTTATTCATATCTAACAATATCACTGTAATTTAGGAGCAATAAAAGTCAAACCATAGTCAGTAAGATAAGCCTGCAGCTTTGGTTGCGAGGTTCAATCAGTTAACCTAAGACAGCAATAGCGCCCCTTCAATGAGTAATGATGCAGAATAATATTTAGATAGAGATAAACCCTTTTTGCATAGGAAATTACGTTATGATTTGTTGGGTCACAGCAGTTCTCAGCTAGACGTGTTCGTTTACCAGTGAAGTTATGGCTTCAGGCATTTTTCCATGGTGCTTTGATTTTTTTTTTTTTTTTTTTTTTTTTAATTCCCCAGGATGCCAGGGGAGTTGGAGCTGAGTAAGGAACCTTTATTGTTCTTTATGTAAGCATGTGTAGTGCATGCACCGGGACAGATCACCTCCCTGGCCCAGTGTACTCACAAGCAATGGCAGAAATGAATGTGTAAGAGGGATCAGAGGAGATGCACACATAGCAGCTGCTCTTGTGGACCAAAACCTTCAATCCTACCTGCTCTTAGCTTGCAAGGGCTGGGCAGAGGTTGGTCAGTCTGTCTCTCCCTGGGCCTCGATGACTTCTCTCCGGGGGCAGAACATGTGCCTGACTGAGCTCTTGGCAGGGGGGACCTTGCAGTCCCATTGCCTACACCCTGAAATGAGTGCCAGTTCTCCCTAGCTGCCTTGGCAGCTGCTGACTGCTCCCTGCAGGTTCACATTTTGCCCTGCAGAGACCATGCAATGGCATAAGCCAGTAATACACAGGTTCTGCAGCATACTTCCCAGCACACACGCTCTTCACTCTTAAACAGCAAATGAGACATACAGATCTGTGGAAAACCTACATGCAAAACCCTGCCTCAGCACCAAAGACTTATGGGGACTTGACCAGTGAGGCAGAGTGAGCACTCCACCTGACTTCTTATGGCCCACCCTAACTCACTGAAGTTAGGCGGGAGTCTCCAGCAAACCCCAGTGGTACCAAGTCGAGCATTAAAGTCTGCACCCCCAGCTCTGAGCCTTCAGACCCAGGCTGTGTTTGTGGGAGAGCGTCAGAAGGTACGAGTGTGTCTGTGAATTCCACAGCAGCAGACTTCGACCATCTGAGGAGGTGGTATTTTCTCCCATGAAAGCTCATGTGATAAATAAATTTGTTAGTCTTTAAGTGCCACAGGATGCCTAGTTTTTCTGAGCTAGGCTAACATGGCTACCTCTTTGGAACGTGTCATCAGGTGGCTGAATTTGCTCCATTTCTGGAACCATGTAATACAGAGCTGGCCAACAGGAATGCTGCTAAGACGCCACACTTTATTTCTGGGCCCTGCCATGTGGTCTGAATCCTGTCCTCGTTGTCTGGCAGGGGTGAAAGCCACTGACTCCAATGGGACCCTCAGATTTTTAATCATCCATTACTGCCTGTTTCATTCCAGGACCCTGACTTGCCCCGCGAACTCTGTCAAATTCCTCTCCGGCTCTCTGCTCTCACGGCTCCTTGTTAACCCACCACGTCTTGTCTTTATTGCTGTGCTCTGTAGCCCAGATAAACAGCACAACAGCATACCTTTCGTCAGCTGTCACGTACTTGCAGCCCCTTTGTCCCATCAATGTGCACCTCTTACCCTGCTGAGGCTTTGAACAGACAGCAGTTGCAGCAGCCTAAGATGGTTTGGGGTTAACGTAGTTGAAATAAAGAGATGGGAAAGTGGCTTGAAGGCTAGAATGCTGATTTTGCATGTAAAGGAAGCAGAATCAATGCCAACGTTCTCCAGAGTGAAGAACCAAATGGGGATAAACCACTGGCCAATTAGACATCTCTTCCAACAGAGACAACTCCAGGATTCATGGCTTGCAATTGGAGTTTCATGAGTCAGCATTCCTCTGCTAATTTTGTAACACAGTTGGTAGAGGACTAAAGCCGAAAGTAACACAAAAAACTGGCTTACATTTAATGACTTGTCCAACTAACTTAGCCTTCTTCTGCACATGTCATCCAGGCTGGGATTTCCTCTGGTGTACACATTTGATTTTTGGATGTGGTTTTACTCCTTTGGCAAAGTGTTCCTCCTGGTGAACATTAAAGATCCAGCATTGCAGTGATGTTGCTTTATTGCAGCTGGTCAGAGACATCACAGAGCTTTTGCTTTTGTTCCTTGATTGGCTTAATGCAATACACGCACTTCACTATGACAATCCAAAATTGGCTTTCAATGAATGCTTTTGTACATGATTTAGAAATTCACTATCCACAAATCTCTTGCTCATTAAGCTGTGTTACAGAAGTGTTCCTGGAGTGTGACTATACAAGGGACATCAACATGGCTGAAGAAGCAATGCTATTTAAAAATGCAGGAGAATGCTGTGGTAGTGTGTGCTCATCACTGTGTCTGATGGACGCATGTGGGTCCAGAAAATCAGAGTTGTGAATCCTGGCTCTTAGCATAAGGAACTTAACGACTTTATTCCGCCAGAACAGAAAGAGCCAGATTCTGCTCTTAGGCTGACACTATGGATGCACCTAAAAGAAAGTTTGGCTCAAGACCCAATCCCATTTTCCCAATGAACGTAACTACCTGGCATTTGTGCTTTCACCCAATGTCCTGTGATGCTATACAGGCTCTAGAATTTAGCTTGAACGTCTTCGCTGTTTTTCTCTTACCCATTTTTTTCAAGCACTGATTAAATTTGGAGCTCACCGATGCCAGCTCAGGCCACAGCGTATCTAGCAGGACATTTTGGGAGGAGCACTTACCTGTAAAAATCACTGACTTGTACATCCGCCCCCAGCATTTGGGGCTTGTTTATGTTGTAAAATAAATGATTCTAAGTTCCTGTACTTCCCAGGAGAATGTGTCAAGGTAAATACCCTCATTTACATAAAATGTGACTAGCGATTGTAATATTAAAGCAATAAAGAGCAAGTTTATGATCCTTAGATGTACAATCTGACAGGCGGAAAAACCATGAATCTTGCTGCATTTACTAAACTGGCAAGGAGACTTTGGGGAAGAAAACTGGAGTTTTATGAAAATAGATTTTTTTTTTTGGTAAGTATGATTTTTTTCCACAATCTTCAAATACTTTGCTTTTAAAGTACTCTTGCAGCTTTTAAATGGCAATTAACTAACTGGAACAGTGGAGCACAGGCCTGGAGGGGAATGACACACCCAAGGAATACTGTGTTCACAAGTGGCACTTGGTTTTGGAATCCCGAAGAGGGCTGCCTTCATGCTGCCAATCAGACATCTCACTTGTGGCCATTAGCGAGCTTCCAAACCCTTCAAGCAGCGGGTAAAAAGAAAGATGAACCTGCAGGTACCCTTGGTACATCCAGCGCCACACTGGAGAGCACTAATTGGGAGTCCCAGCCAGGGAATCCAGTCACCTATACTTTCCGCTCATATCAATGATTCCCCTTGGCTTCAGTGGATAGTATCCGATTGCTGAAATCAGCCTTAGAAAAATCCAGAGACTTAGTTCTCAAAAAGAAAAAAAAAATTCATGAAACACTCCAAAGTAGTCGCATGAGGTTGACATTAAGACATGTTCTTAATATGCCAGGCTATTATTTGTGTTTACATGGTGCCAAGTGTTTGCTAGGCGCTCTGCAGAGAAATCACAGGTTAGGGCTGGAAGGGACCTCATAAGGTTATCTAGTCTAACCCTCTGTTAAAAGCAGGACCAAGTCCAATGAGAAAGTCCCTGTCCTGAAGAGTTCACAGATTAAGACTCTGATCCTGAAGAGACTAGTGCTTAGCTTTCCACACATGAACAATCCCACTAAATTCAATAGGAAATTTAAGCACGTGTAAATCTTTGCAGAACTGAGGTTTAAAGGATGAGGGTACGTCTATACTGACAGCGACATATTCGCCGCCGTCAGTTCAGGCTTCTGGGAGCGGATCGCGGCGAGTACAAACTTGCTGTGCCGCTCCCAGAAGCTGACCCTGGAAGTTCTGGGGGTCAGGGGGCATAGGGGAAAGCCGACAGCAAGCGATTTGCGGTCAGCTTTCCCCAATGAGTAACGGCAGCTTAGAAAGTCGCCGCCAGTTACGCAAGGAATTCTAAGTTCCTTGCGTAAACAGTGGCCAACTGCTGCCGAAAAAGCCGTAAGTATAGACTAGGGCTTAGTCCTGCAAATGCTTCTTCAGGTGAACGACTGCAAGGGAGCATTTAGCAGTTTTCTCTAACAACTGAGCAGGAAGCGTAAGTGGTAAACGGGCATGACCCTTTAGGGTGTCTGAAAGTACAGTAAAACTCTCTATGGACCTTAAATGCAAGACATTCCAGATGCCTGCCCATGATAGGTGCCATACTAACAGATTGTGGGTAAAATTTCCAAGCAGAGTAACTCCTAGGGTATGGCAAATTGGGGCAACTGCCCTGAGCCCCGCACTTTTGGGGGCCTGAACTTTGTGCCAGGACTGGCCAGGAGGTGGGCGGTTGCCGCCAGGATCTCAGCTTCATTCTGGGACTGGGTGGGAGGCAGGTGGCTGCAGCTCTCCTCCTGCCGAGAGCACGCACCGGACGGGAGGTGGTGACTGCAGCTTGTCTCCCGGCTGAATGCTGAGGCCCAGTGGGAGACAAGTGGCTGCCACCAGGGTCCTGGCTTCATGTTAGGACCAGCTGGGGATGAGCAGCTGCAGCCCATCTCCCAGATGTGTACTGGGACCAGCTGGGAGGTGGATGGTTGCTGCCTGAGTCCCAGCTTTGCCCTGAACCCCGCACCCTGCTAGGGACAGCCCAGGTTCCGAGAGCTGTTAAATATCAACTCAGGAAACGTGCAGGATGTGTTCAAGGTACGCTGTCTCCCCCTCTCCTTTTCCAGTGACCCACGCAATAAGGAAATAGGCTGCTGCTGCAAGTGCCAGTGAAAAGAGCAACAAAAGTCCTGTGGCACCTTAAAGAAGAACACGTTTCTTTGGGCATAAGCATTCGTGGGCTGCAACCTACTTCCTCAGATGCATCTGACATCTTGCATCTGAGAAAGTGGGTTGCAGACCACGGAAGCCTATCCCTGAAGAAATTTGTTAGTCTTTAAGGTGCCACAGGATTCTTGTTGTTTTTGCTGTGTACAGACTAACAGAGCTACCTCTCTGTAATTTAATGACAAGAAATTATATAAATACGAGATGCTCTGATTGTGGAGTGAATGTCTCCTGAAATTCAAAGATTAACTTCCTTCTGTACCAAAGAAAAGGGAAAAGCAGAGGGCCCCTCCAGAGTGGAGCCTTGACTGGCCAGCAAGAGTCACCTAGAGATTGTAACACCAGTCAGAGAGCTATGGCTGTACTGCTGTATTCGTCTACCATTTATCAAATTCACACAACAATTACAGAACACCAGGGCAATAAACTATAGCATCTGAATTGGATGGATGTGCCGTGCTCTTTCTTGAAACCCATTAACTCCTACTTGAACCATGTAAACTTGTCAGTGAGCTCTTAGGAAAGAGGAACTGACAACTGTCATCAGGGATGGGGAAACTGAGGAAGGTTTCCTTGCAGGGAACCCTCAAGATTGGAGAAACTGGGGAAAGCCACCTGAGTATTCAGTGGGACCCCAGTGTTCATGAATCTGACCTGCTGACCCAAAGGCTCAGGGTAACGCAGCCCTCACTCAGATGAGCCATTTTGCTGACTTCAGTGTGGGGCCAACTCACACATCAGAATGACACGTGCGAGAGGACAGTCCTAAGGGCTTGATCCTGCCCAATGCCCTCGGCTCACATGGAAGCTGAAGGGCATGTTGTATCTTGCAGGACTGGACTCTGTATCTTCAGACTAAACAACAATATTTTCCCCGTTTGATGAAGACATGCAGATAGTCTGGGATTTACAATAAAACTTTTACAAGTGAATGAAAAGCCATTTAAACAGAGTCCGGTGCTAAACAATGCTTTTAAAAGAGAGGGGGAAAAGAATAAACAAGTTGTATGCCACACTGAAATGATAATGACCACACTCACTGCTTTGGGAACTTTGATAGTGTATGTTCCTTACTTGAACTCTGTGCTAAATTCTCTGCCGTCCGTTGACACTCTACCCTTCTCAATTCATTGAAACCACTTCAAGCAAAAACCATTTGAAAGAAATTACCTCCGCGTATTACACCATGAACAGTGAGAAATGTCCCACATGAGCCTCGCAGGCCCCAAAAGCAATAAAATTTCTGCTGAAGTGCATGATATAATAACTCAGGGAAAAGAAATCCCCATGACAACAAGAGGAAAAAGGAATCCATGAAAAGCAGAGGATTCAAACTGCTCTCAATAGAAGGTGTCAATCTGTGGTAGAATTTTCACTTTGAAAATCAAAAGCCTTTGCTCTTAAGTTTCTTTGTCAAGCTATTGTTTCTCTTAGACCACGCTTTTTACAAAGCAGAACATGCTTCACTAAATCAGTACCTGAATGGGGCTAGACTCATCATTTAAACTCAGAAATGTAACCGATCCTTTCCCACTGTGTCTTCCAAGGGGCCTCTTTTCCCCAGTGCTATTTCTGGATGTTCTGTAGTGTATCAGTGTAGCTAGTGTGATACAGCATTCACACATAGCTAAACATGAGGAACTGGATCACATAAATGACAAACAGCAGCAAAACGCTGTACAATTTCCTCTCTGGATTGCTGAACCAAATATTCAGAAGCTTTCTTGTTCCCACTTTTGTACATAGTTACATTATGCTAGGCCTGGTAATGTCTTGGTGGTCACTATTTCACAAAAGGATGCTCCAAGAGTGTTAAAAGAAAGGTAATCAAGTTGCTGGTTTTTCTCTCCCAATTTGTAACTCTGCAACGTACGTTTTAGGGGACAGGTTTGGGACAGTTGTGAGTGCAATACGAAAGGCCTCTGGCTTGACCGAGCAGGGGAGACCCTTCAGGCCATCTGCCACAACTGGAAGTCAGAACCATTTTTGCTTGTGCTTACTGGAAGTGTTTGTTAACAGACCTCCGTCACGTACATCCCATCTCCCTTATGGGGGTGAGGTATGGGCCCTGTGGTTTAATCTGTCTGGTGGGCTATCTGCCCCAGTGCATAGGAGCCTAATGGCTGGAGTTTATAGCTGCCCATCAGTTCAGGGCCAAGGGGCCTAGTGGACAGTCAGCGGAGCCACCCTTTGACTTTGGGGTGGCATGGCCTCAGGGCCTAAGTCAACAGCTGTACGAGGTGGCCTAGGTGCCTGAGTCAATGGAGCTTCTCCTGCCTTTGGAGCAGCATGGCCCAATGGTTAGTCACTAGCATGACCCTGGTCTTCAGAGCAGTGTGGCTTCATGACCAGAGTGGGAGGGGCTGCCATCTGGGCACTGGATGGCAACTGAGGTAAGGGGATCTTGTCCCTCCCTGCTCTACTGGGTCCCAGACCAGGCCCCTGCTAGGGACTCTTGAGTCGCTGTGTCAGCAGGGATCCAGCAGAAACATGCTGCTTCTTCACAGCCCCACAAGTAGTATGCCTTCCCCTGGGCTACGCCCTTCTCTGATTCCTAAAGCCTTCAACCTGTCTACCTTCAGGGTTTCTGGCTCCTTCAATCACAGCACTCTGTCAATCTGGCTTCCACGGGGGGTCAGTGAGTTCCTCTGGCTCCCTGGCAGGAGCCTCAGCTGCAAGTCCTCCTTCTTCAACATCCCACCCCGAGTAAGCTGGGCTGCTTCCCTTTACACTGAAGAAGCAGTTGGAGCATGTCCAGCAGGGATGAAGGTGGCATAGCTTCCGCTTCTAGGAATATTGGGGACACGTACACCCCACCATAACCCCTTGAACAGATAGCAGATGAGATGGCAAAGAGTAAATGCTTTATGTGGAAATCTTTAGTTGCTCCCGTTTGTAGTGTCCATACAGATAATCTAGAGAGGACGACTGTGACCCTGCAAACCCATACAGGCTCTGGCAGGGAGAACATGGTTCTTGTATCGTCACGTGGGCATCAGTAGAGTCTGTGTGGGGGGAGAAACAGGGGACTTCCCTCCCTACTCTGAGTGCAGGGGATCTCAAGCCCTGGGCATCTGCTCCTTCTCTCACAAGAGTGCCAGGTAAAGAGGGAGTGGAGCATGGATGGGCAGCGCATGTGGCTTTGCAGGTGGGGGCACGAGTGTGACCTGTCATGCTATAAGGACGCATCTAACTCCCAGCTCCACTCCAGCCTGGCTCCTGTGAGAAGACAGGGAGGGTCTCTGTCTACTGTGTGCCGCCATGGGTCCTTTCAGCAGCAAACAAATAATGAATCAAAGAGGTGGCAAGAAGCAGCCTGGAGCCAGCACTGGCCCTCTCACAGAAATGGGTGTTCCCACAAGGCCTGCTCTGTGAGCACGCTCCCCTTGGCTGCACGGGACTGAGCATGGTGTCCATGGTGGGGTTGGGACTGCTCAGCACAAGGTTGACTCCGTGCTCATTAGCTGATACAACACTGCAGGGAAGCCTGATTTCTCCCGACATCACATCCCACTACCTGAAACAAAGCAGAAAGGCTGAGAGAAGACAGTTACCATCTCCTGGCATAAGAACACAGAAAGAGAGTGTGAATATCTCTGGTTGGACCTGTCTGCACTGGTAGATTTCCCCAATAACTCTTGGTTTGGGAGCAGACCCAGCTCCCCCCCCCCCCAACTAATAAGGCTAAACAAGCCCACCTTTACTCACCTCCACCCCCTCAGCAGATCAAGAACAGGGAATACCAGGCACCTTGCCCAGGGCAGAATCTGGCTCTCAGCATACCCAACACAGGCTTGATCAAAGGGCCATTAAAGTCTGGTGCAGCTCTTGTGTCAGTTTTAATAAGAGCTAGATACAGACTAAATGAGGTGTAAGGGTATGGTACAGATGCATCTTTGCCTGGCATGAATGCACAGGAAAAATACAGATCTAAAATAACAGCAGGATAATTCTTTCTTTCAGTGAGAAACAGCACTGATATTAGCCTCAAATTATTTGCAGGTGCAAAACTGTCTCAAATTAAATGCTATCACTGATAATCGGGTCCTAAATATTTGAAGAAAGGAGAGAGGCGATATGGTCTCTAAACAGCCAATATTCCACTGGAGGGAGCGTGTAAGTTAAAATTCATAGGCAGCATAATCCCAATTCATCAGATCCATGGCATATGGAGGGCAGCTGAGTCACTGTTTCAGCAAAAGCCAACTCACAGCAGGACCTGGAAAAATCAATACACCTTCCCTAAGCTGTCAGAAGTGCTGAGGGTACAGTATATACTATAAAGGCCTTTTACAGAGACAGCTAGTAGTTACAAAGGATGAGCAGTAGCTGACATCATTAGAAGCAAAGCCCGATCTACCCATCCATCATCCATCCTATAGTGCCCATCAGTGCTCAGTGTTAGAACTAGTGGATGTGCATGTATTTTCTGAATATCGTGAAAAATGGAAAGAAGGGTATCAATATTGTACAGCAACACAACACTGAGATTTAACACTGAAGTGACCCAAGGCTATTGTTATCTAATGGCTGCTCAGGGGCATATGCGAAGTGAGTCCAGGGTCTCAGTCCAGCATCTCAGCCATCATTGCTCTACCCTCCTCTCACTTTCCCCCCTGGCAGGCTCAGCACAGAGGTCAAGAGATGCCCAATCGTAGAAACCAACTACCTGAAAGGTAATTCATGCTGTGCGAATGCGATTTGTGGGTCACAGGAGTATAAACATTGTAGGAGAGTGAAGCACAACACTGGCCTCTAGATCGACGGGGCCAGGGACAGGAACACGGAGCAACCCTGGGAGGCAACGGAAGCTGCTAAAACGATAAGAGCATGTGATTGTCGCTACCCAAATATAAACCAATTTAAAGTGTGATTCTGAGAGTTAGTCTCTACGGCCCAGGTACCATTGCTCCTTGGAACAACTGGTTTGGGGAGCAGATATTTCCCGAAGCAGCTTCTTGTATTATTCAGAGCAAGGAACCCCAATGTATTGGGGTTACTAATCATTTGCATGACAATAGCAGCCTGGGGCCTTATTGTGCCGGACACTTGACAGTCAGATGAGAGAGGCCCTGCCTGGAAGATTTTACAGCCTAGAAAGACGAGATGGACAAAGAACGCGCATTTAACGTGACCCATGCAAGCAGTCGCATTGTTCAGGAGGACTACTCCCATGCAAAAGGTTAAGCCTGAAGGATTGAGGCCAAGAACAAATGAGCCACTAAGTAAAAGTAACATGATATAATTAAGAAGACACGACAGAGGTTCCCTCGTTAAAGTTGCATGAGGCATTTCACTGAAAGGATGAAAGGTCTTTATTATGAATGAAGAGTATACATTTATCATATCCTCACCATACTTACAGCACTTGCTCTTAACAGTTCAGAAAGAATTTTTTGAGAATTTACCAAGAAATCTGTTAGTTAATCATTATTCTAAAATATCTCCTTTTTGATTTTTTATGAGTCTAACCCTTTCTCGGATCCCTCTAGCAAATTAATTCCTGAAGTTTGAGATCTGAAAATTCACTGACTTATGGATTATTTGAAAATCTAAGGCACAGGACGCATGGCATGGTTATTAATGCAAAATATTGGATTTGACACTACTGGTCATAAATGCTGTATTTACTTTATGAGGCTTGTCATTTTTTGTTTCAGATGATCCATTTTTTTTATCATCTGGTTGCTACAGACTCCAAACTTCCATTTACAGGATTTTTCTAGCCCTTAAGGATGCCAGGATAACCTTGAAAGGGTGAAGTTTCTTAAACCTGCCAACAACTGAAACAATAGCTCTGAGACCCAGGAACTGCTCCACTCTCTCAGTGAGTTAACGTGATACCTAAAGCTGATAATTTCAATGCCAACACAATGAGCTATTTTACTGCTGATCACAGAAGTGGAACAACCAAACAGACCACTCCCGGACAGCTTCTTTCCCTCTTTAGGTCCAACATCCCACGTGTCTGCAGTCCAGCTCCCAGAAGCTCCTTCTGTGGGACAACTCCAACAATCCAGGGACAGGCTGCAGCCTGTGGCATGCTGAAGGCAGATAAAATCATTTCATTTTATGTTGTTTCTACATTAACATCCCAGCGAACAGCACAAGGGCTCGCGTGTTACCTGTACAAATCAGCTAGTTTGAATCAAAAGCACACCTTCACTTTTCAATTTAAAAGAAGCTGCAACCAAGCACTGCAGATTTCAGAGACTTTGCCACAGAATTTAGGTCCAGCTTGCTCTGGAGCGCCGAGGATTTTTCCAGTGGCTTCTGTATTAAAAGACAAACTTCTAATTGGTGCAATTTTAGCATCTAAAACTGCAGGACAACAGATGCAGCCCAGCTCTGGAAATGACTGCGAGCGCGTTCTCTTAGCAGAGGTCCCTGGGCTCTTAGCTGGCATTGGCCCTAGCCCGGCTCTCATTCAAACCCGAAACTCTCTCACTTCACAGCATGGTCCTGCTCTGCCCCAGCTAGCTGGCTAAAACACCAAGGCAGTTTACCTTTGGGCTTTGCCCGTTTGCTGTGAGGATTCAGGTTAAGCCACTCAAGTGCTGACAGCCCTCTGATGCCCTCCCGGGCCTCACTGGGAAAGAATCACGGAGCATCACATCATCCTACAGTGCTATGGGCTGCCAGAAGTTTCAGCGCTAACGTGGGGAGCTCAGGAACAGCGTGGATGCAGTCAAGTCTGGATTTGCCGCGCGACGTCTCATGCTCAGACCCACGTGCCGATCACCCAAGTTAACTCTGCAGCGAAGACATCCCTCTCCTTGATTGAGGGACATTCTTGGATTCGAAAAGCACCAAGTACTGATTAAAAACCCATGGCAAGTCATATTTAGGAATATGAGAGGCTCACGTAATCCAGAAGGGTAAGGTACGAATGAAGAGGCATCAGTTAATTTCTCTTTTGATGGAAACAAAGACTTCACAACCTTTGCCAAACCTCACAATGATTCACTGTGGAGCAAATCCTTCTGGTACAGCAGAAGGGATGCAGTGAATTCTCTTTCTCATGAAGGATACTATCAACAACTAAGTACCAATGTCTGTGATAAAAGACAGAAGTGAAACTGAGAATGTGCAAGAGACGTATGTGCCTGAAAGAATATCACTGGATTCTTAATAAAAAGAGAGGCTAAAAATAGATAACGCTTCCCACAAAGCCTTAAATGCAACTTTTAAGAGGATTCAAAATACATTCTACCTTTAGAAAACAGAAAAACTGGGTAATTCAACACCGGTTAACTCACATTGAAGGTCACAAGCTCGATGTGCCACTAAATGCATCCTTCCAACAACCCAGCCCAAGCATGGCATCTCAAAGATCGAGTCCACCAGCAATTCGGACCCTTTAACACTGCACAACCATCATGAAGCCTTAACTCCACCAAACGTCAGTGCACACAGCAGATTTTAACTCTGGAATTGCTACACCTGGCTTTAGAGCAATCACAGTCAGCACAGATCACAGAGCTTGTCCTAAAGATTACAGAAAAATGCAGCAACTATACAGAACTGGAGTAACAGATTTCCTTCATAAAGCATGTTTTGCACTAACTTCAGCTTCTGGATCACCACAAGATACAGCCTCATTTGGAGGGTATTATAGGAGTCTAATTTCAAGGCGGCAAAGGCATGAACAAGAGTAGCAAGAAACAGCTGAGCATTATCGTCCCCATTATGCAGATTAGGAAACTGAGGCCTGGGGAGGTTAAAAAGAGAATGGCTCTAGGCCTATAGAGAGATTTTAGAGTAGAACATAAAATGATTGTTTCCCAGGGCAGAACAGTAATCACCGAAACTGTGATGAACGATACAGAGAAGACCAGGGAAAGGGTCGCATTTACCATTTCATGATGCAAGAAAAAAATATGTAAAGGTAATAAAAGGTAACAGTTTTTATTGAACAAAAGGAAGCCACGTGTTATACAGTGTGTAAATAACCCATGGAACCCACTGCTGGAAGACACGAATTCAAATAGCTCTATCGGGTTAAAAATCGTTGACATTTATGTAAATATAAGAACCTAAGAACAGCCACGCTGGGTCAGACCAACGGTACATCTAGCCGAGCATCCCGTCTTCCGATGGTGGCCAGCCTGAATAACATCTGCGTAACTCTCCGTGGAGTACCACTGTGAAGACTCTCCGCGTTTGTGCTGCAGGGCCAGGTGGCATCCCCTTCCCGTATCACAAATGGGGATTTAGCCTTACCCTGAAGCGCCAATGCCACTAACCATGCAGCTCTCTCAGTTTGGCAAGTCCAGCTGAGGGGGGAGGCACCCTGGCGGAGAGGTGAGTGTCTGCTCACTGGCAGAGCTGAGCCTGTGGCTGCTGGTGGGGTAACTGAATTTCAGTCCCCACAGCTCTCGAGTCCAGCATCCACAATCAGCTCAATCAGCCCTGGGCCGAGCAACATGCGGCGACTACCGGAATGACACCAGAATTCAGATATTGTTCTGCAAATGAATACCTGCGCGTGCCGTTCTTCCCAAGAGAGAGCCATGCTCGCTCCCTCACCCTTTCCTCACAGCTTTACTTTAAAGACAAAAACACAGCTGTTTGCCACATTCAGTGCTTGATCTTCTTCTGCCTACGTCGAACAAAGCAAGCCGCTCTACACACCTCTCTTTAGCTTCTTTCAACCAGCTGCTAACCTTATTCTTTAATGCACAGCTTTCCTGTGTGAAAAGTCAGTCAAAAACAACGACGGCTGTTAGAAAGAAATGCGTGCACAAAGTAAAACAGCCTGAGTCGACCTGCCTCCTCTTGTCCAGGTTTTGATGTGACGCACAGTCTTTGGACAGCAGATTACAGCTCTCGTACAAGGCCTATCTTTCTGATGGTCTCCCCCTCTCTGGAGCTCCTCAGAGAATCACCGGGCAGCAGAACAAAGCCAAGCAGACGTCCCAGCCAACTACGCACCAGACGCCCTTCGCTCCCAAAATATTTAACCAAAACAAACAAGGAGTCTGGTGGCACTTTTAAAGACTAACAAATTTATTTCTGGCATCAGCTTTCATGGGAGAAAATCCCCCTTCATCAGACGCTTGCAAATATTTAAGGAAACCTGCCTGAAGATGATCAGCTCCCACTTACCGTTGGCATGAAAACCCTGCAGTTTATTTTTTTTATTTTAAAAACTATTGGCTAATTCAACCAACAGTTAACTTTCAGCCTCTGAAACGGCCAACGTTCCTCATTCTTGGGAGCTGCGTTCGGTCCACCGCCCTCACGAATGAAATAAAAAGTTAGTCCCTCCATGTTTTCATCATGAGCATTTCCTGTTCAGAAAGCCACTAGCACAGGGTGAGCACCACCAGAAACTCAAAAATACCAGCATACCTCATCTTTGAGTTATATTAACGATCTGTCTTGTCAAGTTTTGAGACAAATATTTAAAAACACTGGAACCCGGTCATTAGTTTGACGCACTGACACAGCTAAGACGCCCGCTCACTGATGAATTGAGCCAGCCTCAATCTATCTGAATAGTTTACGAAGAGTGGAGAGGGAAAGCCGTAAACGCGTCCCAGCAGTGCCCAACCTCAAGAACAATTCATGAAGAGAGCTCAGCCTAGTCCATTAGCGAACTTTTAGCAGATGGAACTTGTTGCACGAAAGGAACAAGTCTCCTTTTGGGAAGGAAGTACAGGATGCAGCAGCACCTACTCAAAAAGCTATCCTTGTTTATTTGTCACTTTGAAACTGCAGCCACCACCTGGGCTGGCAGGCTTGTTTATTTCTGTCATTACGAACTAGCCAAGAGTCTAGCTGTGCCTGTCACAAGCGGAGGTCCTGTCGGTGCTGCCAGCTGGGCAGAAGGGGCATTTTTATCTATTTCTGGCGTCTCCCCCCCACAGGGCGCTTTGGGAGAGGGGGCCAGGGACTGAACCTTGCTGGAGGGGCGGGAAAACACCCTCTGCCTGCCTGGGGCCCCGGGAAATTGAGGGGCTTGAGGGAAAGGGCAGGAAAACACCCTCCCTGCGGCGGCGGCCTCCTACCTGTTGGTCCGGTGAGCTGAGGGACATGAGGGGAAGGTGCGAAAAGGGCGGGAAAACACCCTGCCCGCGGCGGCCTCCTACCTGTTGGTCTGGTGAGCTGAGGGACATGAGGGGAAGGTGCGGAAAGGGCGGGAAAACACCCTGCCCGCGGCGGCCTCCTACCTGTTGGTCTGGTGAGCTGAGGGACGTGAGGGGAAGGTGCGGAAAGGGCGGGAAAACACCCTGCCCGCGGCGG